>CM051004.1:31720776-31860776 GCA_027704905.1 Muraenolepis orangiensis | reverse complement strand
TCAATTCACAACACGTCCAGGATTCAGAGGTCAAGCTGACACTTACAGCCGCTGCTCGAGCTGATTTTAAAGGACAGTCTGTAAATGCCTCTGACAGTAATGGAGACATATCTCAAAGTACGAATAAAGACTTGGGAAGAAAACGGATTTCCCTCAAAACTCCGAAACAACTCAGTAACGGTACCACATATGAGGCAGATTATCTCCTCTTTGCGCCTGATAAGCAGGTGGAAGATGCACTCTCCAGTCAGGAATCACCTCATTTAAATACTGATCAATCCCAAACAACGTCCCAGGAACCAGGCGGTGCAGAAGTTAGCTTTTTAAACACAACTGCACCGCCACATGCATCCAGGACCGCTCAACCCCAGAACCAAACGAGTGACCCCTCTTCTTCTTCTACAGAAGAAGAAGAGGAGGGGTCGACGTTCACTGAGACGTCTTCTACTTCATCTTCTTCTGCAACAGAGAATCTGGAGACGGCCATCTTCAGCCCCTTCAACGAGGTGGAACCCCCCACGGCTTCCGGCCTTCAGACTGCCGGTACAGAGGGAGATGGAGAATCTTCAGGCCCGGATACTACTTCCTCCGGTGGGCCGGAGGACTTTCCGATAGCCGCAAGAGTCACCCAAATCTATGGTCCAACCGACGAATCGGAGTTGTACATGCCCTTCAAGTCAGCAACAGTTGACAAGGGTAGCGCAGGAGAGGCAAAGCAGGTCGAGGCGTCGGAGGTGGAAACGCCCGACACATCTTTGCCTCCAACGTCGACCGTAGATGAACATCCCATCTCAGGGGCCGAGAAGGTGGAAGGCAGAGATTTGGACGTACCAACTGGATCACTGGAGCCTGAGAGCGACGGGCCAGATCTAATTCCAGAGAGATCCGGAGCGGATGAACTTGTTGTGTCACATGTTAATGTAGAACACACGTCTTCTCCCACTGAGATCGCTGCCGCGTCTGCACATGGTGAGGTACCGAGAGGTGGGGACATGGATGGCGAGATCGGTCGAGATTCACAGGTGGGGACAAGCGCAGAAGCAGAGGCTGAAGACACGCGTCTCAACGTTAGACCCAAGGAGGTAACGTCACCTGACCAGACCGGCGCCGACGGTGGACCAGAGAGAGGCACTAATGCAGGCATCAACGACAAAGGTGCAGCAACCAAATTGGATTTAGACGAAGAGGCAGGCTTTGAAGGAGGAGGAGCGGCGCTCGAGGAGGATCTTGACATAGATAAGGACAACAATGATTCGGCACTCGATGGCACCGCCAGGCATGCGGGAGAACCTGAAGGCACCAGGATGTCTACTGTGGACCTAGAAACCAGATATCGGCTGCTACAGGACGTGGCCACCAATCAGACTTATCGCTACACAGCAAACAGTCCTGGGATCAGAGGCCAGAGGGTAAGATACATTTGATACACAGTAATGATTCAACTGCTTGTTGGTGGATCATTATCATATGTTGTTCAAACAAGGTACTGTTTGGCATTGAGGAAAATAGGTACTTTCTTCTTGTTCCAAGGATGGAGACCACAAATGGATTTTTTGTCATGCCTTTTCTGAACTTGAGGTCAAATAGCATTTATCCGGAGTTGATTTGGTTACTGAGAGGCAGTATGTGTAACGCATACAACTGGTTTGTGTGTGTGTGAAAGGGAGAGAATGAGAGAGCGAGAGAGAGAGAGAGAGAGAGAGAGAGAGAGAGAGAGAGAGAGAGAGAGAGAGAGAGAGAAAGAGAGAGAGAGAGAGAGAGAGAATATATTTGTGTATGTGGTAGAGGAAGAAGTATTGGTCTGATATATTCTTATGAAAGGGCACTCGCTCCCTCTTCTGGCTACAGACCAGTACTACACTCAAATGCATCTATCCACTCTCGTCTACTAGAGATCAGGCCGGTGCTTCATCATCAAAAACAAACCGCATCCTCGCATTATTGAAAGTCTCTGCATGAAGCATGAAATCATTTTGATAGAGTTCAGTGTGTGTATAAGATATTAATATACATTTTGATAAATATATATTAATTTATATATACTATTATCTATTATTTTTTATATATATATTGATATATGAGTCATTTTGTTTGTTATTTGTAATTTAATTAGGGACATCAGGGCCTGCCTGGGTTACCTGGACTTGCTGGACCTAAAGGGGACAAAGTAAGTGACTCTTTTATGACTCAATTAAGTCATAAAACCCATAAATAGCCTATCCCATCCTATCCGATTGTATTGTATCCTATCATCTATTATCCCAGATGCCTGAGACACTTGTGCGTGTCCTTTTGTCTTCATCTCAGGGCTATGACGGAGGCGTGGGCCGGACCGGGCGGACTGGATACAGAGGCCCCATTGGTCCTCCTGGGTTACCTGCAATTGTTGTGTTCAAAACGTCTGAGGACGACTGGCAGGCCTTCAAGGTACGCAATGTTCATGTATGCAGCTTAGTCACTTAGTTTGAGATAACAGTGGCTGCTTTCCAAAGGAAACCAGACCGTACAGAAACCATACAGTAGCCTTTTTACAAGATCGGACAGTTGAAGGTCAAAAGGTCTGAAATTAGGTCGTAAAATAAAGACCGTTATCAAGCCAACTGCCAGGATATTTGTTTTACGAGCGCCGATCCTATGTTCTCAGGCTGGTATTCGTGAACGACATTCATTTGTCAGCCATTAAAAACCAGCTTCAACATATGATCAACATGGTATTCACAAATCTGAAGACATAATCTAGTATAATAAATAATTCAGGAATGAGACCTGCTGTACTGGTGAAGACCCCTGGGACACACCGTTACATATGCGTCACCGCTTTGATGCCAAACCAATACAGCAGTAAACACACAGTCCTTTGTCAAAGACCATTAAAAAAACAACAACCCCTATTCCAGAAGAACATCACGCTCCACCGTGCAGAACGCATTGGACAGATCAGGGAATAGAGCTGCACACCACTGCTTCTGAATCACGCTGCTTTACTATTACTATTTTTGGTAATTTTATTGTGTTTGTTTGCTATGTTTTTAACTTTGTAGCACTCTGCAATATAAATAAAATGCATTATTATTATTATTAATAATAATAATAATAATAATAATAATACTAAGTCACAGCAGTGGCTGTGACTTAGTATTATTATTATTATTATACATTATTAGTATGCTGTGTACGAAAAGCGGACTAATATTCAAAATTCCAAATTTTGTATAATAATATATAAACTAGTATGGCTTTCGTTGGAAACTTTACCTAAAGCGCCTTCCAACGCCGTGAGAACATACATTCTTAGGATATGTAATGTAACTGTCCTGTCATGAGCCTCGGGGGTCATTGGTGACCCTATGTAATGTAACTGTCCTGTCATGAGCCTCGGGGGTCATTGGTGACCCTATGTAATGTAACTGTCCTGTCATGAGCCTCGGGGGTCATTGGTGACCCTATGTAATGTAACTGTCCTGTCATGAGCCTCGGGGGTCATTGGTGACCCTATGTAATGTAACTGTCCTGTCATGAACCTCGGGGGTCATTGGTGACCCTATGTAATGTAACTGTCCTGTCATGAGCCTCGGGGGTCATTGGTGACCCTATGTAATGTAACTGTCCTGTCATGAACCTCGGGGGTCATTGGTGACCCTATGTAATGTAACTGTCCTGTCATGAGCCTCGGGGGTCATTGGTGACCCTATGTAATGTAACTGTCCTGTCATGAACCTCGGGGGTCATTGGTGACCCTATGTAATGTAACTGTCCTGTCATGAACCTCGGGGGTCATTGGTGACCCTATGTAATGTAACTGTCCTGTCATGAACCTCGGGGGTCATTGGTGACCCTATGTAATGTAACTGTCCTGTCATGAACCTTGCAGATGAAGAAAATCTACAAGAAGCTGATCTCATCGTGGCCGGTAGGCGTTTTCATGAGCAAATGTTATCATCCATTTCTATCATATCATTATCTTTCATTTATTTATCAGATCACATGTGCAATCGCTGACATTGTTTTGATTTCACTAGAAAGTGAAAGGCACTCTCGGCCGGCCAGGACCTCGCGGTGACAAAGGGCCTATTGTGAGTGACACACGACCAATCCCGTGCTTAACAAATTCAATGTTCACAATATTAATTCATATTTTTGATACAATGCGTCCAATAGGAGGGTTCTGTTTGACTTACAATAGCTGGCTGTTGTATTTCAGGGGCCACCTGGCATTACCGGGAAGCAAGGATGGAAAGGGGACCGAGGGAAAATCGTAGGTATCCCTCGTTGGTCTGTTATGTGCTGTTTACCCACCGCCAGGTACTATTGCAGACTTCCCGTATAGGCATAGACCTGGGCGTTCATCACTGTACTGGTAATAGACTTGGAGTTTGAGTTAATAGAGTTGCGGTGCCTCTAAGTAATGTAAGAGCATGCAGTGGAGTGTATTACATTACTGAGACCATGGCTGAGATCTGATCAGCTGTTTCCAGCCAATAGTCGTTGTAGTGTATTAGTTAGCCTGCATTGCCCTATACAATGCTTTGGAGCATTTCTTGGAAGCGATGTGTTAAGAGTAGGACTACTGGTGTGTGTGTGTGTTCCAGGGTGGTCTCGGGCCTCAGGGGATGCCAGGACCCCAGGGAAGAGCTGGAGCAGAGGGAACCTCTGGACAAAATGCTGACGCAGCCCCTCCAGGCCCTCCAGGAGAACAGGTGAGACACATATCGATACCAGCATGGCTTCTGGTTTGGCTTTAAACACTCTGTACCTCTTAAAGTAAAGACCTGCATCCGGACAACTGCAGCATTTTGGATTGAAGCCAGACACTCTAGCAGTGGCTGTTTTTGTTTGTTATTGTGTGTCTTCAAAAGTTCAAATGAAAAGGGACCCTTTCCATCATGGCAAGATCTCATTCATCTCATGATGCCATCCCCTGTTTTCCTGTCCAGGGCCCCAAAGGATACAGTGGAGAGAAGGGGGGCCCAGGGGAGCTGGGTGAGTGGGTAAGAAAGGCCAGGTCTTCTCATGTCATTAACAATACATGCATGATGCATTGTTTGTACAAACAAATACCTGCCTGTAAAAGAATGTATGGCTGTAGGAAAGAGTCTCGGTGCTTGTTTGCTGTTTTACATTAAGGTTGAGTCTTTTGCATTTGGACTTGAAATCAAATCTAAATCTGGAGGATTGAATCCTCTTTATCGGTCAAATACATTGGTCAGTACACACACACAGTGAAATTAGTTTCTCTGCATTTAACCCATCCTAGTATTAGGAGCAGCGGGCAGCTATTTTATATACAGCGCCCTGGGAGCAGTGTAGGGGTCTGGTGCCTCTAGTGCTCAAGGGCACCTCGGCAGTGCTTGAACCGGCGACCTTACGGTTCCAAAGCCAAGTCCCAACAGACTGAGCTATCCTGCCGCCCCTATGGATAAATAAATGGTTGCCTCATTGTATTCGCTCCAGGGTTATCAAGGAGAGCCTGGCCCACAGGGAAACAGAGGACCTAAAGGAGGAATGGTGAGGTTCAGCAAGCGCCAGACTGATAGACATGTACAGTATGTCATCAACAAAGAGATCTCCTGACTGTCCTGTGCTCCTTTTAACCAGGGAAATAAAGGAACCAATGGGCTCATTGGGATCACGGGATACATTGTAAGTCACATTGGCCCAATGGTGCCAGATGTAATTGCCATTTTATGATAGGAGAATGAGCCAATATTATTTTGGTGACGTTAATTAAAAGGGTTAGGTTTTTGTGTATGAAAACAAAGGGATTCTTAAGTGCCTTTTCAAACATTTTAATTTCTAGACATGCTAATTATTTCCACAGTAGCTGACTGCTTCTGCTAGCTATTTTTTAGCCTTTTTAAGCTTTTTTGTTTTGTAAATATTTTTGGATTACCTGAAGTTTGATGACCATAATCTCAAATTATGAGATGAGATCGGTTCCATAGTTATTCTCCTATATCTTTCCCATGAATGTGCTTTTTGTTTAGGGGATACCAGGAAGTAGAGGCCCAAGTGGGTTTCCAGGACCAACAGGACCTTTGGTGGGTGACATTCCCCTGGTGGACGACCACGCCGCCCCCCCGGCTAGTCTCCTAGTCACTTCAATGAATTTCAAGATACAAGATACAAGATATTTATTGGCCATGTGCAACAAGTACAATGGAATGTCACTCCCTCCCGCAGTATGAATCTCAAAAACAATACCATAAAAATAATAGTAAAGTAACTGATGGATGATATGTTCATGTGTTGAATTGTGCACAAATATTTAAAATAATTTAAAGTGCCAGTAGTGCAGCAGCATCATGAATACAGTGCAGAAACTGTAATGAGTCCAGAAAGTCCAGCAAAGTATGATAGTATAATGTTAATGACATGTTATGATAGTGTAATGTTAATGACATGTTATGATAGTGGCAGCACTCCTAGCAGTTCAGTAGGGGCCCTGCCTGTGGATAAAAACTATCCTTGAAGCTGGTAGTCCTTGTCCTTGTTGCTCATGTTCATACTTTACATGTTGGCTCACTGAAAACCCACCTCTGTGTTTCAGGGAGATAAAGGGGCCATTGGGTTTGCTGGATCTCCTGGCCCGCTGGTGAGTGATCAGGGATCAGTGATCACTCAGATTGTCATTATTGACTATTGATTTAGAATGGTGAAGCATGTGTTAATGTCACTTCTTCAAAAGGGCACACTAGGACCCAGGGGATCAAAAGGTGTCCCAGGAGTCAACGGAGCTCCAGTAAGAAAAAGAAAAACAACATTATCAGTGAAGTTTGCACAACCAAAAAAGCGAATTGATTGGATGTTTCTATGAACAGGGTCAGCCGGGAGCACTCGGCCTCAAGGGATGTGCTGGAGCTCAGGTAAAGCACTGAGCACTATTGAGCACGCATTAAGAGGTCATATTCCAGTCTTTTCATCTGTGTTGCGTTCGTCTCTTTGTGCTTTGGTGTGTCAGGGGGAAGCTGGTTCTGGAGGAACGGTTGGCTTCCCTGGCGTCCGTGGCCCTCAGGTAAAACAAAATGAAAGAGCACATTCATCATTCATTTGTCTGGGAATGATCTATCCATTCTGTTCATTAGATTAGATTGGATTAGATTCACATTTCTGATTTGTCAGTGCACAGCACAAATAATTGGCATCTAACCAGAGTACGAATGTTGCAGTACAACATTGCATGTACAGTGGTTAAATAAGATGTAAAAACAGTACTAATACTTAAACTAATATATATATATATATATATATATATATATATATATATATATATATATATATATATATATACATACAGGGTAAGTATACACGTATAAACAGGTAGTGAGCAGGGGTATGAACACTATTTCAATCAATGCTGAATGTTGAAACCATAAGCCTAACAACAGCTTAGAGTTTGTTAGTTAGTGTTTTCACTAGCCCTTTTTTGTACTGACTGATATTAATGAATGAATATTGAATATTGATTCCAACAGGGAAAACCAGGGCCAGATGGTCCTTCAGGTCCTAAAGGAGACCCTGTGAGTGTTATTACAATCATACAACTTATCAACACACTGCCATCACACCAACTTTACAAAGGCATCAGTATATTTCATCATTTACGAATAATTGTTGTAGAGTATTGAAGTCCATCTCTTTTATGAGTTCCTCTTACTATGCTGTATTTTCTGCTGTGATATTCAAATTTCCCCATCTGTGTTAATAAATAACCAATAAAGTGAATCTTATCTCATCGTCTTATCGTCTTCCATCAGGGAAATCTAGGCGATGAGGGTTCAATAGGAGAACCGGGCATTTCAGGACCTAATGTAAGTCATTGACACTCAAAAGATACAATTCTTCAATCTATGTTGTACATGTGGTCGTGTCAATGACCTAATCAATGGCCTAATCATTACTCAGAGGCAGCAATGGTGGGCTTCCAGTGCAATATTGGCTCATTGTAATGGGAAGCAAGACTTTTATTTATTGATTTGATTTGATTTCAGGGGGCCAATGGGAAGGCAGGAAACCCTGGACCCTTAGGTGATCCCGTAAGATGACTTAAAGCAATTGACTTATTCATTTGATTATACATAACAGCAATTAAACATACATCCAAAGCAATCAAAACATTCCCAGTGGTAAGGACTCAATATGAAGATTGTGTGTGTGTGTGTGTGTGTGTGTGTGTGTGTGTGTGTGTGTGTGTGTGTGTGTGTGTGTGTGTGTGTGTGTGTGTGTGTGTGTGTGTGTGTGTGTGTGTGTGTGTGTGTGTGTGTGTGTGTGTGTGTGTGTGTGTGTGCGGGCCATCCTTCACCAGGGTACCAAAACCAATCGGGGTGAAAAGGGGGAAGCAGGTTTTAAGGGAGACATTGTGAGTTCCGTCTTTACATCCTTTTCTCCTGTCTACCTGTCTGGCCATCTGTCTGTCTCTCAGTCCATCCTGTCCTGTCCACCTCCTGTCCTGTCTCTCATATATATATTTATAAATAATCACTTACCACTTGTGTGTCTTTTTATAACCCTCTACCTACCTAACTGTATGTATTCATGCGTTCTGTGTGTCTGTAATACCCACCAACCAGCCTCTGTGTGTGTTGACATGCAGGGCCCCCCAGGGCCTCCAGGTAAACAGAGGTTTAAGGGTCGCAGTGGACCACCTGGGTTAGAGGGAGTGGATGGACCTCTCGGACCAACGGGTCTGCCTGGACTCAGTGTATGTGAAATATATATCATTTATCAACATTTGGAATCAAGGAATGGAGTAAAACAAGTACTGAGGAGTTGTTGTTGTTGTGTGTATTGTGTTTGAAGGGGGTGGACGGAATCATCGCCGAACAAGGAAAACAAGGAAAAGATGGACATAAGGTTTGTTTTAGTGTTGATCGTTAAATGGGAAGGGGTGTGTGTGTGTGTGTGTGTGTGTGTGTGTGTGTGTGTGTGTGTGTGTGTGTGTGTGTGTGTGTGTGTGTGTGTGTGTGTGTGTGTGTGTGTGTGTGTGTGTGTGTGTGTGTGCGTGCGCGCGCGCGTGCGTGTGTGTGTGTGTGTGTGTGTGTGTGCGTGCGTGTGCTTGTGCTTGTGTGTGTGGTTTGTCAATTTAGTTTATCTGGCCTTTTTTTTAGGGAAACCGTGGTCCAACAGGAGTTCAAGGGCCTCCAGGCCCTCGAGGTGAAAAGGTAATATATAAGGAAAATATGGTGCATGAGTTGCATGAAATCCAAGAATAGTTAAACATATGTAAGATAAGATATGTACTGGAGTTTCCTGACTATATAATACTGTATTCTTGACTTGTCTTCCTGGTGCTGACCGGTGCCGGTGAAGGTGTCGTATTTTGTAGGGTAATAGCCCAAAACATAAACATAAGAGGCCAGCTAATGCTCACAAATGTCCAACATTGGGATGCATTTAAGATTCAATGGCTGAATCCATTGAAGCCTATGAATTGATTCATGTTGCTTGATGCTGCCGCTGTATCGAAGATACAAGATACAAGATATTTTGCATTGGAATGCTTACTCCCATTCCCCCCCACAGTATAGATCTCCAAAACAATACCATAAAAATAATATATACAATAAAAATAAACCAAAAAAGAGCAGCAAAGTGACTGATAAATGACATGTACATGTGTTGAATGTACATGTTTTGTTTATTTTTACAAAAATATTTAAAAGCATTTAAAGTGCCAGTAGTGCAGCAGCATCATGAATACAGTGCAGTAACTGTGATGAGTCCAGAAAGTCCAGCAAAGTATGATAGTGTAATGTTAATGACATGTTATGATAGTGTCATGTTAATGATATGTTATGATAGTGTAATGTTAATGACATGTTATGATAGTGTAATGTTAATGACATGTTATGATAGTGTAATGTTAATGACATGTTATGAGAGTGTAATGTTAATGACATGTTATGAGAGTGTAATGTTAATGACAATGTTATGATAGTGTCATGTTAATGACATGTTATGATAGTGTAATGTTAATGACATGTTATGATAGTGTAATGTTAATGACAATGTTATGAGAGTGTAATGTTAATGACATGTTATGAGAGTGTAATGTTAATGACATGTTATGATAGTGTAATGTTAATGACATGTTATGAGAGTGTAATGTTAATGACATGTTATGATAGTGTAATGTTAATGACATGTTATGATAGTGTAATGTTAATGCCATGTTATGATAGTGTAATGTTAATGACATGTTATGATAGTGGCAGCACTCCTAGCAGTTCAGTAGGTCACTGCCTGTGGATAAAAACTATCCTTAAACCTGGTAGTCCTTGTACGGATATTGCGCAACCGGCGACCAGACGGAAAAAAAACTGATGACTTTTTAAACTGTGTAAATGTGTATTGTTCTGTTAAAAGGGTCGAGAAGGACGAGTGGGCTTTGCTGGGTTCCTTGGTCCTTTCGTGAGTACTATCAACAGTGTGAAATAGAAGCGAAACACTGTCATAACAGATTCAGTGATTCATTCAAATCATCCATGATGTCGTTCATCTTTTGTCAGGGTGAGATGGCGAGACCTGGACAGCTCGGTCCTGAGGGGGAACTCGGTATTAAGGTTTCTATGTACCGACACTTATTTTTCTGTTCTTCACAATGACATATAGACCAATTGTTATTTAATCATCACCCTCATCACCAGTAATGATTGAAGGCTAAATCAGTACTTGCATGTGAGATATTGCAACTATGAATATCTGAATATCTTGAATAACATGTCACAGTTATTTTAGTATTAGTATTCTATCTTCATGACTGAATGACACATAATCAGAATGGCTCCAAATGAACAAGCATTTTCTCTCCCTAAAGGGAAGGCATGGGGTCCCCGGTGTGACCGGAGCTAAAGGCCACAAGGTGAGCATCGCTCATACATCGCTCATACATCGCCCATACATCGCCCATACATCGCTCATCCATCGCTCATACATCGCTCATCCATCGCTCATCCATCGCCCATACATCGCTCATCCATCGCTCATACATCGCTCATCCATCGCTCATCCATCGCTCATACATCGTCCATACATCGCTCATACATCGCTCATCCATCGCTCATACATCGCTCATCCATCGCTCATACATGACACATCCACGGTAGCAGTATAGCTCAGGAGGTAGAGTGTCGCCTCACAACCGGAAGGTTGCTGGTTCGATCCCCTGGCTCCTCTTAGCAAAAACTGTCGAGGTATCCTTGAGCAAGACACCCTAACCCTAACGGCTCCTGACGTGCTGGCTCTCTCCTTGCATGGTGGTTGAATGTGTGTATGAATGAGTGAATGTGAGGCATGGCTTGTAAAGGGCTTTGGATAAAAGTGCTATATAAATGCAGTCCATTTACCATTACCATAACATACACCCTTCACTTGATTATACAATACTTAAAGACCCGACAGAGACATCCTTGAATAAATTAAGGAGTGTCCCCCCCTACTTCCAGTTATGGACAAGTAGGTCTCAGATAAATGTACTTATTTTCTCACAGGGGCCACAAGGTCACCTGGGATTGAGGGGACAAGACGGTGCCCATGGAACACTGGTATGATCGTCCTCTGCACACACAGATCACACAGTAGTGCGTTGAATAACAAAGTGCTTTGTTATTCAATGCCAAAAAGGTTTGGTCTTTTTCAAGTGATTACTTCATAAATATACGTACATGATCTCCCTTTTTTTCTTCTAGGGAGCGGTTGGAATGAACGGTGTTAATGGAGACAGTGGACCTCCTGGACATAGGGTAACTACATGGGACATGAGCGCATAACATACACTTTGTGCTGCTGACATTTGCACCATAGTCACAGTTGAATTGTTCAACATTTGAATGTTTCTCATAGGGAATACCTGGAAAAACAGGGGGCCCCGGTGTCCAAGGGCCAGTCGGAAAGAGTGTGAGTGAAATGTGAAGAAAAAAAAACAGACCAGCAGCTCTGACAGCTGATAGCTCTCATTCAACTTCAACTCACAACAGGCTCTGATATGGGAATATGTTATGTATGTATGTCTGTTAACAGGGCGATATAGGCACCAGAGGAATGGTTGGGAAGCCAGGAAAGCCAGGAATAAGAGTAAGTTACGCCAGTTTAACCTTTGTTCCCGAGCCCTAAAACACAATCTAAATCTAAATGGTGTAAATGTAAATGGGTGTTAATGTTCATAAGTATAAACTATTACTAAATCCTTAAACTTGCTTTATTGTCTGTGTGAACAATGGCATTATATAGTTGGTTATGTGAGTTGTATATACAGAAGCTCTCTGTTTTCTTAGGGGGCTAAGAGCAAAGAAGGCCTTAAAGGTCTTCCAGGAACTCCAGGAGTAAAGGTATTATCATAAAATCATATTATGCTAAATATATATATAAATATATATATGATCGCAAATAAAGTTTGTGTCGTGTTTCATATGCTTTATACTGTATATGATTTCCAGGGAAGCAGAGGAGAAGATGGGCCGAGTGGAAAACCAGGCTCAACAGTAAGTGAATTACCTCGAGTAACTGGTGTCACGGTGTTAATGCAATCATGTCTTCAGCTTACGTTTTCCGGCAGATGAAAGTTTAAAGTTTTCCGGCCAATGAAAGTTTAGTGGCTGCACTGTGAGCCTCCGCACTCCAACGTGCGTAATTAAGGGGTAATATTCAATCAATCCTCTAAATTTGAATCTAAATCTGGAGGATTGAATCCTCTTTATTGGTGAAACTGAGATCTGTAGTTTCAACTACTGATCTAGATATGCTTATACACGCTTTTATCTCATCGAGCATTGATTATTATTACACACTATACACTGCCCTTGATCGTCTGCGGGCAATCCGGAATGCCATCGCACAATTTCCCACTAGGTCAAATAGACTGTCTCACATTACCCCTGTACTCCTATATCTCTTCCCCCTGCATAGGATCCAGCTGTCTCACATTACCCCTGTACTCCTATATCTCTCCCCCTGCATAGGATCCAGCTGTCTCACATTACCCCTGTACTCCTATATCTCTTCCCCCTGCATAGGATCCAGCTGTCTCACATTACCCCTGTACTCCTATATCTCTCCCCCTGCATAGGATCCAGCTGTCTCACATTACCCCTGTACTCCTATATCTCTCCCCCTGCATAGGATCCAGCTCTCTCACATTACCCCTGTAGTCCTATATCTCTTCCCCCTGCATAGGATCCAGCTGTCTCACATTACCCCTGTACTCCTATATCTCTTCCCCCTGCATAGGATCCAGCTGTCTCACATTACCCCTGTACTCCTATATCTCTCCCCCTGCATAGGATCCAGCTCTCTCACATTACCCCTGTACTCCTATATCTCTTCCCCTGCATAGGATCCAGCTGTCTCACATTACCCCTGTACTCCTATATCTCTTCCCCCTGCATAGGATCCAGCTGTCTCACATTACCCCTGTACTCCTATATCTCTTCCCCCTGCATAGGATCCAGCTGTCTCACATTACCCCTGTACTCCTATATCTCTTCCCCTGCATAGGATCCAGTTGCACATTCTCACTAACAACTGTAACAGAGCATTGCACAGCATGCTCTGTTACAGTATATTTGGCTGAATATCTACACTACCGACTCATCAGCTATACTCTCTTAGGTCAATGTTATGGTCAATTAAATTAAATGTCCCACGCACTCCCCTTCAGACCCATGGTGATGGAGCCGTACCTGTTTAATTTAGCGTTTGGGTAACCTGCATGCACCAGGTCTGCATTGTGCTCTGCATATTGTGTCTTTAGCTTTGTGCCTTGTAAACACGTGGCACAGATGACCACTCCATCCTCTAGGATCTCGTTCTGCAATGTTGTTGTTTAATGTCTGTGAAAAGCCCTTTTTAAATACTACACCAACTTACTTGCAGGGTGAGATTGGCATACCTGGCCCAAGAGGACACACAGGAGCCATTGTAAGATATTTAATAGTCTTCCTTTCTCCTTTCCTCCTTTCCTTGCTTCCTTTCTTCTAACGATACAATATCAAATATAATCTACCTGTGATCTTCTGACCGGTCCGACGATCCATTGTTCCGTCTTGTGTACATGCAACAATTGATTGATCTGTGTCATTCCAGGGTATCCAGGGTAACATTGGCGCTTGGGGTGACATTGGCCTCCGCGGTCTCCCAGGTGATCAGGGCCCTTTAGGTCCGGTCGGGCCCAGTGGGGTCACAGGTTATCAAGTAAGCCTTTCTTTACATACATGTATCAGTGCCTTCACAAACATTTCCAATAACTAGTAATCTTCCTTTTTGAAACATATCTATCCAGGTGTATCAAGTGGATGTGTAATATTGCTTGTATTTGTGCTTGACAAACTATTAACTATAATTTATGCATTACTTATTCGATTTTCTTTTTGTCAAGGGAAAAGATGGGCCCCAAGGTCAGACAGGTCCCTCGGGTTTGAAAGGCGATAAGGTAGGAATCTTCCACTGAACTAAACTCATCCGAAGAGATCTTCATTTGCGCACCATCGACTTTTAATGTAATTTGTTACGTACTTTGGGTTATGTGGTTGTCCGTGTGTGTCTACAGGGATCTGTAGGGTCTGTGGGCCAGAAGGGAGTTGCTGGTGTCGATGGTGAGGAGGTAGATTCATTAGACTGTATTGATTATTGCTCTCAATGTGCCGCTGTATGTTATTGCTGTCTTCTCACCCAGCTGTGACCAGAGAACACATATGTTTTCTGTACTTTCTTGACTTTAATCCTGATCATTTGTAAGAACTATTCAGTTCCACTGTGCTTCAGGGCTTGACTGGATCACTGGGAACCCAGGGCACAGCAGGGCAGAAAGGAAGAGCTGTGAGTACATAATTGTACATTTTGTGTAATTTTTCCATGGATGGTCATAAGATCAACGTCGTCATTTTTCTTAGCTTATCTCTGTGGAGTGTGTGTGGTTGGTGGCTGGTTTAAGCAGCCTCACCTGACCTGAATTGGACTGATTGCTCTATGGCTGCACACCTGTGGGTCATTGTTAAAGGCCCACAGGTTAAAACAGCCACCACCACACACACTCGAGGAAGAGCTCAGATGGTACATGCTAGAGCTTTTCCCTGAGTGTGTGTGATGGTGTCTGTTTTAACCTGTGAGCCTTGATTAACAATGACCAAAAGGTGTGCAGCCTCACCAGCCATAGAGTAATCAGTGTAACTCAGGCCAGGTGAGGCTGCTTTAACCAGCCACCAACCACACACACACTCCACATGCTCAATTGACACTGACATCACATGCGTCATGCAATCTTTTTCCACATATGAAAGGGTGAAAAGGGGACTATTGGCCCTGCTGGAGAAAGAGGCATGAAGGGACTTGAGGGAGATAAAGGGACCCAGGGGCCTCAGGGGTCTAAAGGGCCACCAGGGAAAGAGGTAGGTGCAGAAACACAATGATTTGTAGATGTCAATTGGGTACCTTCATCTTTCTCACTATCCTGTTGCTGATCGCTCTTTTTCCAGGGATACAGTGGAGGAACGGGAGACAGAGGAAATCTGGGCATTCCAGGGCTTAAGGTCAGTCACTGCATTGAAAATACAGTTTTCACTGCCACTGTGGTTAGACACTGGGCCGACAGAGAGAGGAACAGTCAGACAGAAACTAGACTATAAGGCAGAGAACTCAGAGTAATTTGTTTGTGGTTCTGAGATGTAATAAAAAATTTCTTCCTGGCTTGTTACCATCGTCATGTATTAATATTATCGTGATTATGGCTGCAGGGTGAGCTTGGTTTGAGGGGTCCACCGGGCCCCCCCGGCCGGTACGGACCAGGAGGAGACACTGGAGTGGGAGGAGCCAAAGGAGAGAAGGGCCTTCATGGACAGACTGTGAGTTTGGTGTTTCACCGTCTTATTGTGTACATAACATTCACCTGTGGCTGACTTACCAGAAGTAACTGTTGGTCATCTTACTCCCTACCTGCTGTACATACATTTATATATATTTATCCTCTTTTTCATAATTGCATACCCCTGATCACTACCTGTTAAATACTTGTATACTTACCTGTATATATATATATATATATATATATATATACCTATTATTATGCACATATCTCATACATACTCTATAAGTAATCTTATAACTGTTTTTATACGTAGTAGACTGTAAATGATATATTAATATGTACTTTACTGCAACATTTGCACTCTGGTTAGATGCCAAATAATTTGTGCTTTACACTGACAATAAATTTGAATCTAATCTAATCTTACTTGTTATAGGGCCCTCCTGGCAGACTTGGTTTCCAGGGACCCATTGGGCCATCAGCACCAGTAAGAATCAAGCTATTACATTATACACTTACGCTTTATACACTTATATGCTTTAATAGCTTTTAATTTACCATGAAAATACAGTGTATATCATTTTCTTGTTTATATGTTTTAGGGTTTGCCTGGCAATAGAGGAACAGATGGGAAATCAGGCCTCCCTGGGCCAAAGGTCTAATGTCACATTTATGCATTATTATGCTGCAAAAACAGCCAACATTTCAAAATATAATTCTTTTAATTGTTGTGTATGTTCTCACATGGCAGGGTGAAAATGGCGAACAGGGCTGGCTTGGCCATCCAGGCGTCAAGGGAGCAATGGTTGTCATTGTAGTTTCATTGCAGTGTTTACAGTACATTACATTACAGACGCTTTTGTCCAAAATGACTTACAATCCAATACTTACAATACAGGCCACAGTCGTGATATTCTTAATCCTACAGTATCACATATTTAACCCCAGCTTCGTCCTTGTCTTCCAGGGCAGTAGAGGTCAAACGGGGCCAAAGGGAGAGGAAGGATCCCGTGGACTAACTGTAAGTCACCAGCGATTCCTAGTGTCTTTTGTGAGGCAGAACTGTCCCAGTGGAACCTCTCCTCGGGTATCCACATACATACTAAGGTGGCTCTGATGGGTGTTTTACCCTCAGGGTACTGTGGGGAAGCAGGGATTCACTGGCTCTCTGGGGGGCAAAGGCCACCCTGGCCCTGGCGGTCCTCCAGGTCATCCAGGAAGTAAAGGACTACAGGGTTCAAAGGTACGAGGGAGGGAACACATTGCACACTCACAATCGCCCAACTATTGTTCTGGTGGTGTGGGTCAAGTACAAATAGAGTGGAGTGGCACAACGGCGGCAGTATAGCTCAGGAGGTAGAGCGGTCGCCTCACAACCGAAAGGTCGCTGGTTTGATCCCCGCCTCCTCCTAGCAAAAACTGTCGAGGTGTCCTTGAGCAAGACACCCTAACCCTAACTGCTCCTGACGTGCTGGCTGTCTCCTTGATGGCTGACTCCGCCGTCGGTGTATGAATGGGTGAATGTGAGGCATGACTCGAAAGCGCTTTGGATAAAAGCGCTATATAAAAGCATCCATCACCATTACAACTGAAAACCCTGCTTTCTGTCAAACCCAAAGATTCCATGTATATATATTGTTTTTCTTTCTTCCTTTTCCTTAAAAAAAGGGTAAAAGTAGCCCACATGGGCATCGAGGAGGCAAAGGTGGTCGGGGAAAACCTGTGAGGTTTTTTTTAATGCATTGAAATGATTAACTTTTCGTCCTTTTTGACCGTCTCATGTCTTATTGAACATGATCACCCAAAAGATCAAATGGTTTACAATCCCAAATGTATTTCTAGGGAGCTCATGGTCCCAGGGGGAGGTCAGGGCCCGGAGGGAGACCTGGAAGGACTGCAAGTATCCCCACTAGCAACATTAGAACGCAAAACAAGCACACAATTATTATTCAATTATTATTCATAAATATTTTAATATTTTAAATATTATATTTTAATTTTTTTTAATATATTTTAACTATCATCTTGTGTTTCCAGGGCCTTAGTGGGTTGGATGGTTTACTAGGAGTGGAGGGAAATGAAGGTTACCCGGTAGGAAATATCATGATGACCAATATGATTTGTTCAGTCGTCAATGTAATGGAATATTGTTTGGCTTTGACATCCATCTATCTAACATATTTTTACACCAAAGGGTAGAATTGGCTTCATTGGCGCCCCTGGAGCACCTGGATGGATTGGTAAAATGGTGAGCTCATTCTAAATCTAAATATGGAGTTGAATCCTCTTTATTGGTCACATACATGAACACACAGTGAAATTGTGGTCCTAGTATTAGGAGCAGTGGGCAGCTAGTGTATACACAGCGCCCGGGGAGCAGGGTAGGGGTCTGGGGCCTTGCTCAAGGGCACCACGACAGTGCCCAGGTGTTTCAGGGATTTGGACCCGGCGACCTTCCGGTTCCTAAGCCAAGTCCCAACAGACTGCCGCCCCCTATGCCTGCTAATATTGTCACCAGTATTACACTGTGTCATTGTTCTTATTCTTATTTTGTTATCGTGTTCAGTATTGTTATAGTGTAGTGTTGTTTATAGTAGATAGTATATAGTGTTGTTTATAGCATAGTATAGTATAGTATAGTATTGCATGGTATTGTGTAGTATAGTATAGTATTGTTGTTGAAATTCAGAATGTGGGAGTAAGCATTCCCTTGTTCTTGTTACACATGGCAAATAAAGATACTTGACTCTTGACTCTTGAATGGTGAATCTCTATGTGCAGGCTGTGGCCAATGAAATCATGATGTAGAGGCTATGGATGTCGTTATTGTTGCAGTGACTACATTGAAAGACATTGAAAACACAAATGCTTTGTATTTAGCTGATCAGTCGTAGCACATCACAATCCTCTGGTTCACTTTACCAGGGATCACCTGGGCAACCTGGCATCAGAGGAAACAATGGGTTACCAGGATTTAAGGTACACCTCCACAGTATTGACATTTATCTTGCATATTCTGTTTCACTAATATCATAGATCATATTGAGACATATGAGGCCTAGTTGTCAATAAGCTCTCTGTTACTGTGCCCTAAAGGGTGACTCTGGTGCAAAGGGAGACCGCAGACCTCCTGGGCCAATGGGGCCGCAGGTACAATAACAATATACTGTAATATATTGTACACATTGGTTTGAATAATAACATAAAATACAATACAACAAATACACAATAAATGTATAACATTGCGATATTTTCCATGCAAAACATTTCTTGCATTATAGGGTATTCCTGGACTCAGGGGAGAAAAGGGGCAGAGAGCAATCACCGGCCAAAAGGTAAAAGATTGCTATCAAACTTGGAGCCGGAATTAATGTAGTTTCCGTAATATAATTTCTTAAAGTATTTTTCTGGACCTAACCATATTCTTTACATATAGGGTCTCCCAGGTGATGGAGGAGTACAAGGAACAATTGGACCACAGGGGCCAAAAGTAGGTGCAAATAAATACACTACACTAAAGCAACGAAACTTGAGAGAAAAATCTACAACAGTTTACACCTTTTTTTCTCTTATTCTATTATTATTAGGGGGACCATGGTTTACGGGGACGAAATGGTCGAAAAGGTCTGAAAGGAATAGAGGTTTGCTCTTTTTCCATCACCATCAACATATTGCTGTTGTCGTTTTGCATCTAGCAACCTGAAAGGCAACCGACATGTCGAAAGCTATCCTATCCATTGGCTATCAATGAGAAGGACTGCATTTTATATATGTTTGCCTCTGGTTTTATGTAGCCATATTTTAAATGTTTCACCAGGGATACACTGGCTCTGACGGTCCACCTGGGAGACTAGGATTGCCAGGAACACATGTACGTCTATGACTATGAAGTTTGATTAAAAAAACATTCATGACTTCATATTTGCAAATGATGATATTCATCAGTTAATTCCCTTTCTGTTGCTATTGCAGGGTCTCTTTGGAAAGAAGGCGAGTATCCACACACTTACGCACACACACCCCCGACACACACACATACACGCAGTTATAGGTTATCTTCAAAGTTCAGCCTTTAGGTCTTCTTGGTATTACCAATCCAATCTGAAGGATGGAACAGCCACAAATAGGGTGGCTGTGATCATACAAGAGAGCATTGACAGACACCCTGGGCCCTTGATTGATCATTTGTCACACCAGGAAAGCTCTTCCTATATTGATATCTCACTCTGCTGTAAAAAAAACAACTAAATGTAACTGGTGGAATTGGCCGTTCACTCATTTTCCATAAGGCAGCATTTATATGAAGGCTGGCTTCATATAAGCTCACGGGTCAGGAACCTACGGAAGGACATGCTTTCTTTAGTGAAATCTCTTTTAACATGATGTTGTTACAGGGATACCTCACTGGGATTCTCTAAATGCAACTGGTGTTGTGCCATTGCAGGGACTAAAAGGTGTACCAGGAACCAGAGGACCAAAAGGAGTGAGGGGCCAACATGGACTACCAGTAAAACATATTCACAAACTTCACAAAACTTTCACTAAATTACCAAACACCATTATCCTTTTTTAAAAGGATAAAAACTGTAATTGAAGCTGAAATTGAATGTTGACTGTTTGAAGGCCACTCTATGAGACCTAAAGGAACAATGCTAAGTTTTGCTTTACAGGGTAAACCAGGTGCACCTGGCAAGTTCAGGCCCAGGAAAATACCTAAACTACAGCCAAAACAAAGCAGAAGACCTGGAACAAGAGGTCGCTTAAGACCTGGGTTGACCCGCAGACTGAAACCCACGATTAAACCCAGCCTCGCACCACCAAGAAGAGAAAGACAAAAAGTAGGTTGAAACTTTTAACTAATATATTTTTGGCTTTTATTTTATTCTCGGTTCCTTAGTTTGTCTGTCTGTCTGTCTGTCTGACTCAAGATTCAAAGATTTTTATTGTCCATTTGCAAGTACAATGGAATGCTTACTCCCCATTCTCTCACAATAAAAATGAACTTAAAAGTGACTGAAGGATTGTAGAATTGTGCAAAAAAACATTTAAAAGCATTTTAAAGTGCCAGTAGTGCAGCAGCATCATGAATACAGTGCAGTACAGTGCAGAACAGTGCAGTAACTGTAATGAGTCCAGAAACTGTCCAGTGGCTGGCTGGGCCATTCTCAAATGTATTCAATCAAATGATGAATCGTTTGATTCATTTTCTCAGCAATCTAGGACATTATCCAGGAGATCTCCTCAGGATGATGCTGAGGAATCCTCTAGCTGGCCTCAAGGGACTAAGGACAGCCCTGCCACCTCCTGCTATGAGCTGGGTCTCATCCGCCCTGAACTGAATGATGGTAGGTCCCTAAATAGATGTTTATTTCCTTGTTTATTGACATACAAATAACAGATGCCTCTGCTGCTCAGGCAGGAAAGCCAACGACAAAAGGGCGGGCTCAGAGTGGCTTTATCGTTCACATGGCAGGTACCCGGTGGCGCAAAACAAACTCAAACCAAGAAACTATGCCCCAAAAGGCGACCAACATAACAGGTTAAAGGAACTGAACACAGCACTTCCACAAGATGAATGATAGCCGAAAGGTCACTTTGATAATAGCAGTCACATGGTTATACTCTGTGGACGTAACAGAGGGCACGCCACGGCGTCACCCCTGGCGTTCCGGGAAATGGCTGCTCCCGCTTCTCTCGTTCACAGTGCCGCCACGCCCCCTTCAAGTCACAGTCCACAACCCCCTGTTGACGAGAAGGAGGGTGGGCACCAGTGACACAGTCAAAAGTGACAAAAGTGATATAGTTTAGCATGTTTTTTACTGGGTATGTTGGTAAATTCCACATACTCAACATAAGCACTGGTATGTTCTTCTCTGTCCTGGCCCCAAAGTGGTGGAATGAACTCCCCACGGAGGTCAGGACTGCACAGTCACTGCCCATCTCCCGCCGCAGGCTGAAAACTCACCTCTTCAGGACACACTATCCGGATCCTTCCACCTAGCGTGTCCCCTTATCACTTTCTACTAGCTTTACTAGAGTACTACTTTCTTACGTAGGTAGATTGTTAAGTAGATTGTTTGCTTGTTAGTTACTTAGAATTGTTTTATTGTTTGCCAACTTATTGTACTTTTACCTGAGCACTGGTTCAGTTCTTGGAGACTTTGCTAGGAATGAAATGCACTTTTGACGAGTTGTTCTCTTACCTACCTTTGTTGAACGCATTATTGCGTTTGTTTTAGGTTACTTCTACATGGATCCTAACCAGGGCTG
Source organism: Muraenolepis orangiensis (assembly GCA_027704905.1). Lineage (NCBI taxonomy): Eukaryota > Metazoa > Chordata > Actinopteri > Gadiformes > Muraenolepididae > Muraenolepis > Muraenolepis orangiensis. Next base: position 31,838,713 of record CM051004.1, on the reverse strand, counting down.
TCCTTATGATGCTGTGCAGGTGTTCTGTAACTTTACAGCCGGGGGAGCAACATGCATTAACCCTCAACAGCCACAGGTAACTCATCAACTCCTACTTATTATTATTATTAATATTAATAATATTATATAATACCACTTTTGTGGGAGCCAGAAAGTTAAGCATTTCATTGCCATTGCTAGGCTGCTGCTGTGCATTTTTATTGCACATAAGATTTTCACTCACTGCTTTATACTATATACAATAAACTTTACTTGACTTGACTTGACTTGCATTTGCCAATACAGTTGAAACTTGAATATTGCTTTGAGATAGAAACAGGATGTGAAACTATCTTTGTGTTGCTTCACTGTGTTAAGAGAACAGAAAAGGTCATGAAAGTTGAATTAGGTGGAGTTAACTGGAAGTACATGACCTTGAATACAGAAAAACACAACAGCTGTTCTTTTTTTAGATTACAGGGAATTGGGAATCAGAGATTTCAAAACGGACAAAAATCATTCATTGGTTTACTGATCCACAAAGTTTCAAAACGGTGAGACTGTAAGATGAGTGGAAACACTTTTGGATTGTATTGATGACATGCCAATTCACTAAACAAAAATAAATATATACTTGTAGGTTGAGTATGCGGGTCTGGACGTTGTCCAGCTGCGGTTTCTACGGTTACACAGTCTCGCGTCCTTCCAGAGTGTAACCATCCATTGGCCCACCAATCACTCCAGCATAGTTCACCAAACAGATTCAGCCAATATCCTTGTACACTTGCTGGGAGACTCTGGGACTGAAATTGGTTCAAACTTCATTACAGTGTCCAGGAACAACTGTGAGGTGAGACTCAAACACATCCTGTTGTCCATCAGACAGGGCTTCACTAACCCTTTCATTGTGTTGACTTCTTCTTTTCATGAAATACATTAGATGATTTAAAATATGTATTTCTTCCCTTCCATAGTAGCAATGTGAAATGTTTGTTTTATCAAATTAACGGGAAATGTTGTGTCTTTCTCCCTAACTTGGTTCTAGGTCAACTTGCTAGTGAAGGTTCTGGGAAGTGAAGACCTCCACAGAGGTGACATGAAGCTTCTTCCGGTCCGAAACGTGGGTGTTGACATCCAAGGCCTGTCCTTCCAGTTCCCTGAGATCACTGCTGTCCTGGGACCTCTCTGCTTCCTATAGTGTGTGTGTGTGTGTGTGTGTGTGTGTGTGTGTGTGTGTGTGTGTGTGTGTGTGTGTGTGTGTGTGTGTGTGTGTGTGTGTGTGTGTGTGTGTGTGTGTCGTTTCTGGGAAAAATATATATTGTGTAAATAACTATGATTAGTTGCATTGGCATTAACGTGAATAGTATTATTTGAATACAGGATTGGATGGATTACGTATTTGTACAATTGTTTCAGTGTGTACATCATACTTATATATATATATATATTATATATATATATAAGTGTATATATATATATATATATATATATATATATATATATAGTATATATAATATAATTTACCCCCATTTGTGTAATTGTGTGTTTTATCATTGCAAAATACTACCTTACCCTATAACTTGAATTATATGTATGAGTGATATGTATGGTGACACTGCGTTTGAGAAAGAGATCTTTGTACTTAGTTGACATTTACTTTGCACTTTGCCATAATGACAACACATTTTAAGACAAAAACGACTGGAACAGTGAAAGTTCATGACCATCATTAAATATTTATCTAATGCTCCAATCTTTCTTCAATCTCTCAAACATACTTTTGAGAGAGTCTGTGTGTGTGATATAATATATGATTATAATACTCATATATTAAGACTTTTTCATTATTGCTTGATTGCATTTATAAAACATAGTACTTCTAGTATATCAGTTTATTTTTGGCACTTAACTGGACAATAAATGTCAAAATTGTGTGGATAAAAAAGTTGTTCGTTTGTTGTTGCATCATTTTATCGACACATTGTCACGTCTATATAAACGGGAAATATGCCACCGTAGATAATGATTGATGGCTGTAATAAAGGAGGGCTCGTTCCGGCCAAACAACCAGCAGTGAAATCAATATTATTACTGACTTACTTATTATTACTCATGACGTATGCTTTATTATATAATTGGCCATGTGTACTGTGTCCCTACCCATCTGCGTCTTTGGGAAACATGCAAATTAAGGAGGATGACGTGTGTACTGATTGAGTCTGTGTGTGCGTGGGTGTGTGTAAGTTAATGCAAATAGCGATGGCTACTGGTCTAATCCTCAATTAGCACTGTAGGTGTGTTCAGTCTTTATATATTGCATTTGAGCATGCATACATTTATAGATTTCATCCTGTCATAGCCATAGCATGTCCAATCTTCAAGCGGATTGTGTGCGTGCGTGCTGTTACTGCTTACCCGCGAGACGCCACACACACGAGGAGCGCTGACGTAGGAAAGGAGGAGAGACTTTGGGCCAATCAGAGCCCAGTTCTCATTCACCTCGCCTCAATAATATTGACTTGGATGTGCTGGGCGATTTGGCTACACGTTGGGGAGCAATAATAACACACTGTGAGAGCATTTTCTTCCGTTGGACATCGACGCAGTGGAGGAAGGTTTGTGATTTTATATAAAAATAATAACTGCACGAGTCCCAGTGCGTGAATTGCTAGCTAACGACAGGGAACGTCAACAGGTTTCCCTGACCGATGGATTTGACGCTCTATATAGAATAACGACTGGTGGGAGACGAGGCCATGTGCTGCTCGTTAGAGACGTGAATAACGATGATCTGGGGTTATTTCATAGCGAGTATATATGGTTAGGGTTAGGGTTTGGATTGCTAGCTGGGTCCTTACACCGGGAGTCACCTGTCCTGACCTGTATATTTCCTTAACCTAAGTCATGTGCTCACGGTTGCATTGCTGTCCATTTGTTTGGTGGGAGAATTTGACAACCAAAATCCTTGGAGTTACTTAACTTAAAATTAAATTATAAGTGTCTGGTCGATTCCGTACACATTTCGTATTGATGCATGAAAGAAGGAACCCTAACATTATGTAATGTTATTTTGCAGGATGGACAGTGGTGAGCATAATGGTTTTCGGCAACGTATGCGAACTATCCCCAAAATGCCTGCGTTTTCCGACCTGAAAAGCCCTATTGTGATGGAGAGCAGTCGGACTGAGGAACCGCAGGGCAACGGAGACCTCCAAATAAACAACAACGGTGAGAATGTGTGACTATTCCTATTACCAAGGGTCATCATGACTGGGTGGATTATATTTTAATTATATTAGGCCATGTTTTCAGAGGCAGTGGGAGAATAGACTATTATAGACTATTTGTAAGTATATTTCAGTGAATTTGTGTGTGTGTGATAGGCATACATATGGTAGGAATAAGAAAAGTTAGGACTTTTCTTATTTAAGTTAGGAATTAGGTTATGTCCAAACAAGGTAGGTGTAGTCCTACTACTACCCTTAGTCCTAGTAGGTGTAGTCCTACTACTATCCTTAGTCCTAGTAGGTGTAGTCCTACTACTATCCTTAGTCCTAGTAGGTGTAGTCCTACTACTATCCTTAGTCCTAGTAGGTGTAGTCCTACTACTATCCTTAGTCCTAGTAGGTGTAGTCCTACTACTATCCTTAGTCCTAGTAGGTGTAGTCCTACTACTATCCTTAGTCCTAGTAGGTGTAGTCCTACTACTATCCTTAGTCCTAGTAGGTGTAGTCCTACTACTATCCTTAGTCCTAGTAGGTGTAGTCCTACTACTATCCTTAGTCCTAGTAGGTGTAGTCCTACTACTATCCTTAGTCCTAGTAGGTGTAGTCCTACTACTATCCTTAGTCCTAACTGTTATCTCACTGGTCATGTGGCTGTGACTCATCCTGATTCACCTATTGCATCACATACTTACTCAACTGCACCTCAACATTGGGATATTCAAATGAAAACTCTTACACAATAACATGACCTCCCATTGATCTCATGGGTACAATGTGGGTCCCATTGTTCACAGATCACCACAGTGATTCAAAGTAGAGTACCCCATGTTAAAAATGCATAGGAAATTATTATTATTATTATTTTGGTCAAGTTTAATATTAAGTTGACATGCATCGAAAAATGTTCTACATGCCTACATCTTCATTATACTAGTTTGGACCGTCATGGTTTGGGTTATTTAATGATTCAATACTACAAGGAAGAGTAAATATTTATGTCCTTTCTCCTAAAAAGTCTCTGTCATCATCTATTTGTAGTACAGACAAATGTTGACTTTGTGTTTTTTATTTGTTTTACCTATCCTGTTGAGTAATTTCAATCAACCTAGAGTAGCCTGGTGTAGTGTGGCAACTGGCTGGGACCAACAGGCACATTTTAATGGAGGCAAAGTCCACCCAAAGGACTTTTTATGGACATTGCTGCCTAATCGACATCATTAATTCTACATATGACCGAATGGGTCTTCTTCTTTTTTATAATTATAGAAACAATGGAAGTAGAGTATGTGATCAGCAAGAAGCTACAACTGAAGAGGAAAGCAGAGGTTTGGTTGTTGTATTTTCTATGAAAAATGCCCAAATATTACATTAATTGTGCATCTATGTTTTAATACTTACTTTTAAAATAGTAAAAAATACAAATATATAACAGAATCCAGCATGTCACATGTTTTAGAGACTTTAAAGTACCTGTAATCATTATGGATAACACTGTTTATTGAACTATTTACTTAAGATTCATAAAGATTACACCCTTGTTTAACATAGTTTGTTCACAATGCTCCAGTTAAAGGGGGAAGGTACGGCAGTAGGTAGAGGTACAGCGGGTTGTCTGGCAACCGGAAGGTTGCTGGTTCAATCCCCTGGCTCCTAGCTAATTGTCAAGGTGCCCCTGAGCAAGACACCTAACCCTTACTCCTCTCGACATGCTGGGTGTTGCCTTGCATGGCGCTGTCTGTGTGTGTATGAAGGGGTGACTGTGAGGCATAACTGTGCTCTTTGAGTGGCCACTTGCTTAGAATAACACTATATAAATGCAGTCCATTTATTTAAATAGGAGTCATCAACATTAATGGGAGGTTGCAAGATGAAAGTGGTTCATTCACTTTTGATTATGAGTCACACAACCTTACTTGTTTGGCAGTTGTCATCAGGCCAATTGTATGGGGCAGAGTCGCCTAAAATACAGCTTTAGACCCGCTGATTACTCCGCAGAAGATCAAGGCATGAACTTGTATTAATCCTGTTTGGTCTTGCTTGATCATGTGACCAGGACTTGGAAAATCCCAAACTAGTAGTTGTTGGCTGTCTACACTGCCCACTACTTTTGACAGAAAAAAACCCAAATGAAAACACTGATCTGTAGTTTGTAATATGAAGGAAGGAGGAATTGCATGTTATATAATTTGCATATTCTATTGTCATATGGAGCCATACTAATGCCAAGACATGCAGCTTCCCCTGTTCATTCAGTCTCTGATGACCCGCTGATTCTGTGACCTATTTATGTGTCTCTGCTTCTTGCTCAGCACCTAAGAAGTGACCTGGTCCGCCAGTTTGATAGTCATGTCAGTGAGCTTGTGGACAGTCTGATCGAGGAGTCCATCTCCCTGGAGCAGTCTCCGGTGCTGGCAAACTTCTCGCCTCCGATGTCTGACAAGGAGAGAAGCAAACTCGGGTACCGTTCATCCTTGACGTCTGCTCTGTTATTCGTCATGGCCGCTGTCCCTCATCTTCATCTTTGTTTTCTTTCTTTTCCAGGGATATTCGACCACCACATGGCGAGGGCAAGCAATTTGTGAGTCGCCGGTCCCTGCTGGAGTAAGTTGAGTTTGGCTTGTGAGAGCGGGAGATGTAGCCCCTGTGATCTTAGTTGTTGGTTGAGAAACGGTTGGCATCATTGTTACCAATCCCTCTCATTTTAGAGATGAACTTGTTCAAGGGCTCTCTCTCTCCTGCATCCAACAGTGAGCTGTTTGAGGTGAACCACATCAGGACCATCTACCACATGTTCATCGCTCTGCTCATCCTCTTCATCCTCAGCACGCTGGTCGTAGATTTTATCGACGAAGGCAGGTAGGGTACAAACTAGGGCTGGTCGTGTTGGTCTGTACGTCACTCAGGGGGGCGATATGTGTCCTGTTCTGTGGTGCTGCCACCTCCTACGCACAATGGAGGTCTCTGATGACCCAGCCTACACAGTGCGCTTCAAGGCTGCACTCGCAAAGGGCCTCGGCAGACGCAAGGAGAACACAATCATCACATGGTTTAAGGTAGCATCAGCTCTGTATCCTAGATTCAAAGATCTCAAGGGCCTTCCCAGAGCAGAGGGAGATAATGTCTAGACCAAGCCGGTGGGGGGGACCTACCAGAGTGGGAAGTGAGGTACTGTTCACAGACAGCTGTGTAAAGTCCACAGACAAATCTGGACAGGTACAGAGCAGAGCCCAGTATCGGTATTAAGACATGTCCACTACATTGGTGGTTAGGCCTATATTAAGTTGGCCCACAATGACGTATTTGGCTACACCTGCCTGGAGCGTGCGCTAAGAGAGGCTTGTTATCTTTGGCAGCCCATAGTGCACAGAAATAGAGGTCCGCTCTCTCATCAGATAGTGTGAACAAATGTGTCTGCCTGAGCAACTGGCTAATGTGAAAAGTAATAAAAAACGATACATGTTTTCTGTAATTTCACACCTGGACTTAAATAGTCCACTGAAGTGTCAAGTTATTGATTTCTTTTCAGTCGTTAAATTGCTGTTTGTGGTATTTATTATGTTTAACAATTTAAAGTTTAGTGAACTCATTTAATGGCGCATGTGGACTGAAGTAGTCAATCAGTTCAGTAACCTGTGCTTATTTATCAACAATTATTGTTTCCCATTCCCACAACACTACAAAAATACAAAAATAAAATGACCTTTATTGTAATTAACTTAAAAAGGGACGAGGACTAACAAAAACAAATCAAACATCTTTTGTGTTTTTTACTTGTGTTTTGAGAAATGTGTATGCATGCATGTTGTAACTATGACCTGATATTTAAATGGACTGAAAAATACGGTTCTTCGTTTTGTCTCATGTCTTCAACTACAGACTGGTGTTGGACTTTGACCTCCTGGTCTATGTCTTTGGGAAGTTCCCCCTGGTGGTGTGTACGTGGATCTGCATGTGTCTGTCTGCGGCACTGGTTCCCTTTATGCTGTTTCAGTCTTGGGCACTGAGTCAAAGTGGCTCCAGCAGCAACCCCCGGCTGTGGACCCTGCTGTATGGCTCCGCTTTTCTTCTCTACCAAGTTGTGGGCCTGGGGTTTCTGCCCACCTATGTGACGGTCAGCAACAGCCTGCCGCCTGCGTCCTGCTTCATCATTATCCTAGAACAGGTAACTAACTGGACCGGCAGAGTGAGTATTCAAATCTGAGTTACCTAGCCTAGACTCTGCATCATGTGCCTGCACTGACTTCTTGTGCGTTGATCGCAGGTACGTCTCATGATGAAAACTCACTCCTTCGTGCGGGAGAACGTCCCCCGGGTGCTCTCCAGCGCTAAGGAGAAGAGTGGTATGTCATCTGCGATCTTGGGAAGACTGCTATGGTTTGTTATCTACACTTTTTGTGGACTAATTGACATACACCCTGTGCGTGTCCTGTACATATTCAGGCCCGGTGGTGCCACAGCTCAACCAGTATCTCTATTTCCTTTTTGCACCGACTCTCATTTACAGAGATAAGTACCCCAGGTAAAACCAGCTTTTTCTCTTTTTCACTGGTGAGTCCATCGTCTTGGTTCCTAATAAATGCCAAGAAGATGTCTAACCGCTTGCGTTTGGTCTTTCATTCAGGAATCCGGTGATCAGGTGGGGTTATGTGGCCACAAAATTTATGCAGGTATCAACAGTATTTAAGTACTTAAGTGTAAGACTGTCAATGTCAATGACTGTCAAAGTGACAGTGAGAACTAAATGAAAAACCGCCTCTTTTAATGTCTCTCTCCGCTCAGGTGCTAGGATGTCTCTTCTACGCCTACTACGTCTTTGTGCGGCTGTGCATCCCGCAGTTTCGAAGCATCAGTCTGCAGCTCTTTGACCGGAGGGCCCTGGTCCTCGGTGTCTTCAACTCTATCCTGCCAGGTGGGTTGAGCCAGTCTGTTCATAGATGGATAAACAGCACAGCGTTACCTTTTGTTTTAACTACATCCCAGTGACGGGAGGGGTGTTCATGTTGTGGTGTCACCACGACTGCAGTATAGCTCAGGAGGTAGAGCGGTCGCCTCACAACCGGAAGGTTGCTGGTTCAATCGAAGCGGTTCGATTCCCCCCACTCCTCCTAGAAAAAACTGTTGCGGTGTCCTTGAGCAAGACACCCTAACCCTAAATGCTGGCTGTCTCCTTGTATGGCTGACTCCGCCGTCGGTGGTTGAATGTGTGTATGAATGGCTGAATGTGAGGCATGACTTGTAAAGCGCTATATAAAAGCAGTACATTATCATTACATTAGCTGAATTGTTACAGAGTTGAGTTGACCTCATGTCTCCACATCTAGGTGTGTTGGTTCTCTTCTTGGCCTTCTTTGCCTTCCTCCACTGTTGGCTTAATGCGTTTGCCGAGATGCTTCGCTTTGCCGATAGGATGTTTTACAAGGTACTTTTGAATTGTGATCCCTGTGTATTCTCTCCAACCCGAATGCTGTGGTTTGTGGATGTGTTTTTGAATGTGTATTGTTTCAAATGTTACAGGATTGGTGGAATTCAACCTCTTTTGCTAATTACTATCGTACCTGGAATGTGGTTGTCCACGATTGGCTGTACTACTATGTGTACCAGGACTTCCTGTGGGTGAGTACTCATTTCAGATGTATAGCAAACACAAAGTCTAGATGAGTCTGAAGATGTTAACTGGTACTTGGATACCACATACAAATTAAAAGTAAGTAGTATTCTCATGCAGTTGAACACTGCCTTTGTTTTGTCATTATTAAATGTCACCCGAAAATGATTCCTTTCAGTGTTGAACCTCACAATTTATTTATTGTGTTCATTCTTCTTCTCTTTCTTTCTTTGTTTCTTATTCCAGATGTCTGGGAAGCGATTTCGGGCAGCGGCCATGCTTTTTGTGTTCACTATGTCTGCTGTGGTTCATGAATATATTCTAGCCGTTTGCTTTGGCTTCTTCTACCCCGTCCTCTTCTGCCTGTTCATGTGCTTCGGAAGTAAGTGGAAGGAAGTGATGCGAAAGTCTCTCCTGTTTTTGTTTTCTTTCTCATGACCCCTGCACTTGTGACATTTATCACTAGCTTAAAGTGAAAGGTTTATTTAGACTTTTTGTAAGCCACCAATCACTCCTGAAATCGGTATTAAATGTATTTTTTTTTTATCTTAATGTTTACATTTTTGGTCTGAAGTTTGGTCTGCTGGTCTTCCGCCACTGGTTTATTTAGTCGTTGTTCTGCTTTGCGTTCTCCTGCGCTCCTCCGCTACCCGTCACAGTGATGTTCAACTTCATCCTCCACGACCAGAGGAAGGGGCCCATCTGGAACGTCATCATGTGGACGTCCCTCTTCCTGGGCCAGGGGGTCATCATCTGTCTGTACTCCCAGGAGTGGTACGCCCAGCGCTACTGCCCCCTCACAGAGGTACACTTATTTGATTACACCTTCATTTGATCCAGGAAAAGGTTGATTGGTTTTTTTTTTTTTGCAGCAGCAGCAACTCCCTGCAACATATTCTAAATATTATGACCATAAGATTTTAATAAACACAAAATCTGAATTTAGAAAGTACAAATGATCATTGCAGAATAAATACAAATAATAAATGCAAATAATTAAAGATGAAAGATACTCTTTCATAAATATTTTAATTTTTTTATTTGTCCATTTCAACATAAGCTGCTATGGTTGTTGTTGTTTCCCCCCAGCCTTCCTTCCTAGAGTTGCTGAAGCCTCGCTCCTGGAGCTGCCACCTCCATAGAGACTCCTTGGTCGATTCCCAGGGAATGTGAGCAGCTTTATGATCAAAACGGTAACCAATCAATCAATGTGAACGGCAGGTGGAAAGAAAGAGGGGACCAACCTTTGGGTTACTGCCATACCCTTTTCAATAATATGATTTAATGTTTTACTTTGCCTTTGTTTTTTATTATTTTTTTGCTTTGATGTAATGTTCTACAAACATGACTATTTAATTAGATTATTATTGTAAGTACTTGGGGAAAATCGATTCAACTCTGCCAAAATGATTCTCTCTAAGATGCCTTCTTTACCGTTTTTTGTTGTTGTCAGGGACAACCTAAAGTACTTAAAAATCTATATTTATTTTCCATATATGTATCCCCTTTTTCTGTTAATCTGTACAAGCAATATTTGTGCCAAAATGTGATGATCGTGTTATGGCAGCTGAAGGCAAACTTAAATCCCCGTCTCTGGCAAATTGTAACTAGTAATTTATTATCAAACCAAATTATTTATAAATGTTCCTAAACGTGTATTATATTGGTATCCACATATGTGAGCAATATCTAAGACACTGTTACTGCTTGACAACCATATAAACACTTTTACGTGGAGTAAAAAGTGTTAATTTGCATAAAAACCATTGCAAGATGGATATTTACTATTGGTACGTGACATTTCTTAGAAAATAACTTGGTACATCACCATAATTATACAGTAATTTGATGACAAATTGGACAAATTAATTAATATCCTTTGTCTGTCATTATGCTGTGGGTAAATCCCTACTAATGGAAATCCCTTTATAAATCAGTGAGCGATGGCTGAATGTAATTACCACAATCTTACTCAGAACAAAGTTTGATGTCAAACAAAATGTATATTTTACTTGATAATTGCTGTGAAGGTAACAAAAATAAAGGTGCATTTGTATTGTTAATTGGAAACTGCTATTATTGTATAGTGTATGTATGTGTTAAAGCTACCATGGAACTTGTAAGTGGACCGTAATACTGGATAGGTAACCAGATTTACAGTAGGTCCTTAAAAGTAAAATAGGTTAGACACTGAGGGGGGGGGCTCTTATCATTTAATATACATGTATGTTTGACAGTCCTTTCAGTGTATTGATTTGCTTTTGTAAAAACAATATACATCTTGTGATTTGGACATTGCACAATTAACGGTGCTAAGTCGAGATGAGGTATGTGAAACGAGGTATTTTGTGAAATTAACTGCACAATAAAAAGCGAAAACCAGCTAATGCAGTGAACGTCGTAACCACGAGGTGGCACTGTTTTCCTTCTATGAGCGTGGCTTCTGTTGGTTTGCTATTATACGTCGATGGTCTTTGTTAATGAGCTGGCCAATGCTGTGCAATTCGTTTTCTGTTATGTAATCAACTGACGTTAAAACCATTTCAAACAATTCATTCAGTCGTCAACGGTGAAACAATCCAATTGCGGTCGGCATGTTGTTTCTCTAGTTTTGCAGAAGCTGTTGGATAATAAACTTGGTTGAAACAGAACATGTATCGTGTTAAATTGTACCCTTTATTTTACATTAATTGTGAACCTATAAGCTAATACACATTTTCATACATTTAAGAAAAAAATGGTTCATTTATTTCTGTAGTGTTAAAAATGCACCCTACATCTTAAACATACAATTTTTTTTTTATGCACTTAAAACTGTAGCTGAAAATGGAGGGGCAGTTGTATTTATTAGACAAATAATGATACAAATAGTGACATCCTGAAACTTAAAAAAATAAATATTCGATGAACTCAGCCACTGTCCACGGCCTGTCCACCTAGTGGCGCGGAGGTCCGTAGAGGAGTCGGGAGGCAGCGGATCTCGGTGACCGGGGATCTGATCCAAACCCCCTTGTGAAACACACATCTTGTTCTCTTCTGCGGTAAAGATGGCGGCGTCAGAGGGGGCGCGCAGTGGCCGGAGTACGGCAAAACCGTTGTGAAACCGTCGCTGTCTTACTTACTTGAGTATACCGCGTCGGTCACCGTAGCACGTCTTTACTGCGACCCGTCGGTACGCTCTGGGGGATTCGATTATCGCCACACGCTTCGGTTGTTTTTTTTTTGCTCCTTATTGTCTGAGGCAGTGTGGGTGGGTTTCCCCGATAAACTGCTAGCGTTTGCTAACGGGCGAGTGAGCGAGCTAAGCCTCGGCTAGTAGCTAGCGGCGGAGAGGGGCTGAGGAAGACCATTCGGAACAGGCCGCTCCGTCCGAGGGGATGTGAACTAGAGGTTACCCGCGGGGGGGGGTTTTGCTTCGTCCCTGTCGTTGTAACGCGAAAGCGCCGGGATGGGACAACAGGTAGGCCGCGTCGGGGAGAGCACGTCCACCGGACTGCAGCCGCCGCAGCCACACGCGCCGCAGCCGCACCAAGTGAAGGGGAACCGGGGGAGCGGCGCCGGGAGGAGACCCCGAGAGGTCGGCGCCACCGGGACGCCGCCGGGCAGGACGGCCGCGGTGAACGTGCCCGACCCTGGGATCAATATCTTCACGCAACATTCAGGTACGACACAACGAGACGTGTGTTCAACAGGATGTGGGTGTGGTGGTCGATGAGGAGTGTGAAATAGTGTTACCCGTTAATGTGGTTTACTTAGTGATAGTTTACTAGTGTTGGTTCGCCGAGTTGGTGCCACTCGGAAGCGTTCAAGCCACGGACCGATGTTTCCTTTTATGTCTTTAAATGATCTTCATGTTTTTAGTTTGAGCTTGATCCCTACTTCCCATACCATCTAGCTGTTTATGAATGACGCTGCTCAACGTCGGCAATGTGTATGTATGCGTTTGTGTAACTTTGCATGTGATCAGAAGATGCCTCGCAGACAGATGGGAGACTGTCGCTGAGTTCCTTCAGGATTGACCAGCTGTGCCTTGCCTAAGGGAAAATGCCGAGTTAGCCAGTTAAGCGCAAAATCCAATCATTGTAATACTTACGCTTGGTAAACAATGATTCTTGCCACCGGGGATTGAGCAGCAACTCCGCTCCATTAACTCAATGTAACAGCTATCACAAGCTCACGTTACTTTCCCGAGTGATTCTCACATGCTCACTTACGCCGCTGTCTGATAATGTCTACCTTTACAACACACTCCGCCACTAATGGGATTAATGACTGGAAGACTGCAGCCTCTGATTCCACGAACATCTTTGTGAATAATTGAAGTGGTCACTTTTATACCTGATTGCATTCATGCGGCCATGCGCGACAAAAGGACTGAGGAGATTCGGGAAGTAGTAAGAGTGTTATTATTGTAAGGAACTGAATCATGCACACTAGAACAGCCATTTGGAAAAATTGCTATAGTATATATTACAGTGAATAGCAAGTTGAAGCAGGTACCAGTTATACTGTCCACCACCCCATCCCCTTATGTTTATATCACAGCTTTAGCTCTGCTGATGTATTTTGGTCCTGTGGCCTTTGAACTGTGGAAAACATTGAATAGATTTGCTCTTTTCTCCTCGTCTTTATACCAGGACCTAGACTTTCTCAAATCCCACTCTGGAATCACAAGGGTGTCCATGTCCGTGACATCCACGTCTTGGCACGAGTTTGACTTTTTCAGCTGGTGGGCTGCTTTTGTTCCGCCTATCTCAATGTTTCTACTGCAGAGAGCCTAGCTGGAGCATGAGAGGGAGAGAGAATTGGGTTGCTTGCATACCATTCCACCATGTCTCTCTCAAATCCTTTCTGCAGCTAAACATTTCCCTTTGGGTGCTTGACGTAAAATGCAGAGCCATAACGAGCTACTTGCATATCTTGTCTAGTTTTTCCACCCATGACCCAGGTCCTACTTCACCACAGTGTTACCCGAGGAGGCAGAGGGGAAAGATTGGAGCAATAGGGAATGTTACATGATTGCGCTTCTATGGCTGTCCCATCTCCACAGCAGATCATCCCTAGTTTGGGTGCACAATCACATGCAAACAATGAAACGCACACAGCATAGCACCAGTTATTGTCAGCCGTGTGCCTTTGCTTCGAATCTCACCACAAGCCTGGCCTGTTGGCAGAGGACAGTGTGCAGTTCCATCTGTGCCACTCTGTGGAGTGAATGCTGCTTTTTAAGTCTCTCTATAACATAACAATAACTCTTAAGTGAGATGCCTTGGGACCTCTTTCATTGACCATTTCAAATGCCCCTTTCATAAGATAGAGTTTATAGTAATGGCTGGTATTTAAACCACCTATGATGGAGTTTGAAGTGTTTGAGTCAAAGTCCAAGGCCAAAGATTATCCGTTCCAAGTGGAGTCAAGTTTGGAGACACCCGACAACATAGTGCATATCCATCTGTTTTGGCTATTATCACTCTTATTACTCTTTTTAGTTTTGTGCAATGATAGACATCATTGTTTGTGGGCAAGTTGTCAGTGTACGTTTTGATCCACCTCATTTGGTTCATGAAATACGACCTTGTGTAGTGTATGATTTTGACACAATTTGTTCTCGGAGAAATGTATTATGTAGACCGCAAGAAGACCTAGTTTTGTCCTCGGTGCTCCAACTCTAGTGGTAAATGATCAAGTGTTACCTTGTGGTTTCTGTATCACTGGTGCTGTCACATGATTGTTTCGTTAGGAGTATATTGTTGTACCAGAGGGGTTTCTAATGCTAAATGTGTGGACTTCATGTTATTTCTATCTCTTCGTATTTCCGATGTGGCATCACCAGATTTGGCTGAAAGGTGAAATTCAAGTCCGAGGACGATCAGGAAGTGATTCCAGCGATAAGCCCCCCCCCCGCTCACTAGGAGATGCCCCATTTGAAACGGCAAGGGATTGACATGTTTACATTCTCTGCCTGATCCGGCTTTGTACTGCTTTGTAATGGAGTCGCTTGCTTAAGCGTGGCCAACAAATATCACACGGATGATACACAAAGACGTCTTGTTGGTGTGACTTAGAGAAACATTGCCGGCGCTTCCAAGTGCGTCCAGTGAGTCACGATGTGGGACAAAGACAACCGGACTGTAGAGATCTTCCTGCTTCCCCCCACGGCCTCTCTCCTTCCTCCGGTCTTCCTCTGTGTCTTCCGAGCAGTATCGTGACGGCCCGTTTCTGTGCATTCCTGTGCATGATAGTCTCACCTCTGCCGCCACCCCCCTCACGCCTTCCCCCCTCAGGCAAGAAGGTGACTCAGTTCCGGTCCCCTTCTCGGGTCACCCTGCCGGTTTCCCTCCTAGGCTCGTCACTAATTCGGCATGCTTGTCTCCCGGTGGAGCAGAGGTTCTGCCCTGCAGACGGACCGCACGCCCATCTAGAAGCCACTGAAGGGTAAAGCAGCATATGGTGAGATGCCTGATGCTGACTCAAAGGCATTCGGGCTGTGTATAGGAGTATTGGTTAGAGTGCAGCGTTTGTGAAGCAGAGGTATCCGTTGTTTGATGGGTGCCAGAGACCTTTTTTTATTGTTGCTTTGTCAGGAGTTTGGGTATCCTTGTTAACGGAGGCAAGGATTATAACCATCCTGGCTGATGCTGGAGATTGAATGATACGAGAAATTAGTAAATCAGGACAGTTTGTTGTTATTATTGTTATTTCATAACAAATGATATAGGCCTGCATTTAGTTGGACTAAATTGTTTATTTGTGCTATAATAATTCATTGAATAATTCATATTAAGATGGTTATTTATATATTTGATACACAGCCTCATCCTACATTAAAAGTATCTATTGTCCTTTATTGGCAGAAGCTTGGGCCCTTTTTAACACAAATGTTTTCTTCCTGTCAGCTTCCTTGACCAATTTCCTGTCAACACCGCAATAGGCTTAACTATTTTTTTCCCTTTCTAGATCATTAAAATTGGGGCAGATGAAAGGATTTAGTGTCCCTGTGTTTGGCAGTTAGCAGCGATGTGGAGCGTAATGGTAAACGTTGCCCAGATCCATAGGCCTGAGTTGATTTGCATTAAGCGATGCAATTGGATTAGATGGAAATCCACTTTCAAAAGGCTGTGTTGCTAATCCTGACTTCCAGGATAAAGGATGATGCCACCCTCTCTGGTTGTGGTGGGGGGAGAACAGGGTTTCAAAGCATGTGTTGACGATAAGATTTTCACAGTGTAATGACTGGAGGTAATGATAATAATAGCTGTATTAGTCAGGGCCCCTCCCATTGGCTCTTGCCACCAGGGGGAGCTGGGGCCACACCTCCTCTGCCTTGAACTGTATGAGGCTAATGATGCCACTTTCTAGTCAGTTTGGGAGAAAAAAAAGTTGACCTATTTCCTTGTTAGATGTTTGCGTGAACATGGTTTTGTGGTTGTACAATGCATCTATCGGTTGGTTCTCTGTAATGGTTGCTTGTTTAATAATATATGTCTCCTGTGTCTTCAACCTCTGCCTAAGCTTCTCCTACCACAGGCTGTCCAGTTCACCTAGCTCCGAAACAGGCACTTCTTCAGCCTCCTTCTGCAATTGTGGAAAAGCCAGCATTACAGCTGACACTGGTTTCTGAGTTGACTTCTTCTTTGGTTGCACTTAACCATAATCCAGCTGTGCTCTCATTAGCAATGTTTTTTAATTATTTTCACTCCAAAGAAAGTGGAATCTTTAGGGGTGTAATTAGAGCAAACCCCACAACCATTTGTGGTAATTGCTGATACAAAGCTTGTCCTAGCCAAAGGACAGCAGGGCATGTTTAACCAGGGCTAGGAAGATTCCTTCAATTAGTGGGCCCATATTTAAACCTCAGCCATGGCAGGGCCGTTTATTTTCCACTGAAGTGTCCTTGAGCGAGATATTGAATCTCTACAAGATCTTCTTTAGCTGACCTTGCACTCCTAATATCCCCGTGGAGGAGGCAAGCAAGCGGAGCGAAAAGAGAAACCCGGCTTTGTGACTGTCTGCCTCTACACCACAACCCCCAGACACTGCCTCCAGACTAGGCACTTACTTCTGCTGTTGCACAGCCCTATCCCACTGCTACCAAGACCCCGTTCCTTGACCTCCGCACAGGCTCCCATCGTCAGAAGCCAGGGATTAAGTGCGACAGTGGCAGTGAATGATTGTTGTTTCTGCGTTCCACAGCAGATGGTCAAAGCCGTGCGTGTGTTTGTGCGTGTGTGTGTGTTCTGATTTCAATGTGTGCAATGTGTGTAATGAAAGCTTTGTTTTTATTATGATTATCACCATTTAATGTTCCAGTTTTTCCCTGGACCTGTTCGATGATCACTGTTTAAATGCTTCTTGTCCTAACAGTGGATCTGGAAGCATTTCATTGCACACGTTATGTTTGGAGAGTCTCTAGCTGTAGGGGCACTGCTTGAATGCCAGGCCTGTTTGGTGTTGATCTGCTTCCAGGAGTGTTGTTGCTTGGCTGCGGACATTATCGCTGCTGCTTATCTCCTCTGTTGCAGGCAGGAGACCTGGCCCAAAGTGTTTGGTGTGCGGTTTGGACACACACACACACACACACACACACACACACACACACACACACACACACACACACACACACACACACACACACACACACACACACACACACACACACACACACACACACACACACACACACACACACACACACACACACACACACACACACACACACACACACACACACACACACACACACACACACACACACACACACAGTGTAGAGTATGGTTGTAATACAGTTTACTTTCTGTAGACATCGTCCATTCCGAGCTATCTTCTCTCTTTTGACCCACCCTCCCCCAGCTGTACAGTCAATCAGAAAGCCCTCGTCTGGATGCCCCGTATCACTGCTGTCCTCTCCTCTCAACCCCTTGTGATCCAAGGACACTAATTCTCTCTGTCTCTCTCGGGGTCTGTTTGTGGATGATTAAACAATTTGGTTGACGGTTGCCATTCTGATTGTTCAGCTATCTCGTGGATACTTCATAAAGTCAGCATTGTTCCTGTTCCGTTTGCCTTGGCAGCAGATTGACAACAATCCCCCCACTTATCAGAGAAGCCAAAGCCCTCTGTGTGTGTGTTGAGTGGTGTTACTTGGCTCACTTCCATCAGTGCAGTCTTCCCCTGGTTCACCGTTCTGCTTGCGTCTCCCCAGAGATGTAGCCCAATTGCTATATCAGGCGTTGGACCATCGTTGAGACATTTGTATTTTGTGTGTTGTACATATAAATTGCCTAGGAGTGGTACAGAACTCTGTACTTGTCTCGCTGGTATCTGCTCGCTGGTGAGAGTGGGAGTATTGATATGGGTGAGGGGATTGAACTGGATGCCAGTCAGGCTCATCAGTCTCATCTGGTCACCTAGTCAGTTCAACTGTTTCCAGTTCTGGTTCTGCTAGAAAGTTTGGTGTGTTTGGGTGTTGTGTAGTCGTCTATTGAGTGAGACTAAACCGCAGGGAGATCACACAACACAGCCCAGCTTAACTGGACCAGATTAGCTGGCCAGACATCTATGTGATCTCTAGGTATTCACTAAATCCTTATCAAAAAAGAAGAGGCATAGGAGGGAGGAGGAAGGCGTTGAAATCGCCAGACCCTGTGAAAGGTTTTCTGGCTGAGGTGGTCGGCACACCTATTTTACCTGCGCCTTTATTGGCTAATGTCTGTTACCACGCCTCTGCCAGACAGTTTTACATCATCAAGCGCTTTGTGGATTATTCAACAAGAGTGGACAGATCCAACAGCAGTAGCAAAAGGAGCACCCTGACTGCCCCTATTTTAGCTGGTGTCATTGTAGACGTCGAGATTTCCATTCTGTACAGTGTGTGTGTGTGTGTGTGTGTGTGTGTGTGTTTGTGTGTGTGTAGCATGAATACACGTGCCGGACAGGAACAAGGATACTCATGTTCCTTGGGTATTGAGCAAGGCTGGAGTGGAAATACCTGTCAGTAGCCAAGAGTCATGTTCACACGTCACACACACGCACACACACCCCTGACGAAACTGTCTTCTTAACCTCAGTTTGATATCTCCTTCTCAAATACTGCAGCAGGTATAATATCAGCGCAGTGTGTGCGTTTTTCAGATCACTCAAGTTGTGGAAGGATGTCCTGTGAGTGGTCATGTGATGCTCATCCCCTGCACTGTCACATAATGCAGCACTTAGCCATGCCGTCTGTACGCCTTGAGGGAAGCACTTAGAGCCCATTATTATCATCCCATAACGGGGCCTCAGAGGGCCCCCGCCAGGGAGGGCCCGGCCTGAGCCTGTGGGTTGGTGCTCCGTCCTTCCCTATTCATACTGACCCTCGGGCACAGGTTGGTCATCTCTCACTCACTAATGAGCGCCCTTTCATTGGCGAAACCGGAGGCCTTGTGGTTCTTCAGAAGGGGATGAATGGGGGAACATCCAAAGGCGTTCCCGGAAACCGTACGGATCCGTCCGTACGGATGTGGATGGCTCACTCGAAAGCCAGAGGTGTATCGAGTGCAGGACATGGGCACATGCAGTGTACACAGTGCATGACCGTGAAGGCACACATTTCTGATTCTGAAGTGGTATCGTCATGTTAATCTAAGGTACACCCTCAATGAAGAGCCCTCCTCAGTGGTCATGGCTAATGGATTTTGGCTTATGGCCCGTTGGCCCAGGAGGTTAGTTTGATAGGCAGGTAACATGAAGTGATACACTACACAATGAATTTTAAAAAGTTATCATTCCTCATGTTTTTATCGAATTCAAAAAAAATGTGCGTCTTTGTGTTCATTAGGTTTGTCTGAATAGGGGATATCATTTCCAGTGCTCAGTTGTTAAAATGTTACATTTTAACTGTCTGTTTACTAGTACGATGCCACTCACTCATTGAACCCATCATTGAGGCACATTGATGCAGACTTGTCATTTGTAATTGCCTTCCTATGTTCCTTTTTAGTGTGTATCTTGATGGGATTTAAAAACGCATTGTACTTAAGTAGTCGTCATCCAACGATCCATACAATTCAGTCAGGTTCTGTCAGTGGATTTCACGCCACACA
Organism: Muraenolepis orangiensis; assembly: GCA_027704905.1. Taxonomy (NCBI): domain Eukaryota; kingdom Metazoa; phylum Chordata; class Actinopteri; order Gadiformes; family Muraenolepididae; genus Muraenolepis; species Muraenolepis orangiensis. The sequence continues at coordinate 31,818,821 of CM051004.1, read as the reverse complement.
AGCATGCACCGCTGCAACAGAAGCAGCAAGTTGTCTCGGTGAGGCGGGCTAGATATAATATCACCACTGAGGCACAGTCGCCGTGTTTGTATGTTTCAGCAAGCATGTCTCTTAGCACATGCATGTCGAGAGTTGGTTGGGGGTCGGGTTAGAGAGAGAGAGAGATAGGGGGGGTGGGGGGATCACCTTCATCCCAGCTGTCTTGGAGAACGGGGGGCGGAGGAGGGCCGGGGGCTTGGCCTGCCAATCAGATCCACAAACATGCACAGCCCACCGCACTCACACAAGGACACAGTCTCTTCCCCATGCACATGTGTTTCTGGTCACAGTGTGCACACGGACGGGCACACGGACGGGCACACGCCCAAACCCACGCTTGCCAACTGCTGCATCAATCAAATTCTCACCATTAACCCGTAACGCTTTCCCAGTCATATTCAGCCTTAAAAAATGTAACGTTGTCCAAACAGAGCCAGGTTTAACATTTTTACATCCGTTTGAATTTTGATTTAATTGTCGTTGCTGTTGATAATGTGTTGCTTTCGTCATAGTCTTGACTTGAGATGTGAAGGTGTTGGATGTGCTCACTAGAAAGAGTAGGCCGTCTTGTCCCTGTTGAAATACCAGGTGGTCAAGAGTGGCATGGCAGAATATCACCATTTCATTAGAGCACCATTCTCAGAGAGAGTGACGTGATATGCAAGTTGGGGGGGGGGGAACAGTTGGCCTATCGGGCATACAACAGTTGCATACACAGATTCTTGACACACACACACACACACACACACACACACACACACACACACACACACACACACACACACACACACACACACACACACACACACACACACACACACACACACACACACACACACACACACACTCTCCTTTCCCTAGAGGCCTAGTGTGGATCAATAGCACATGCCATCTGCTGTGGACCACAAGATCAGCCATGACAAACGCCCCAAGACCACCACCACACATGTACGCCCACATACCCCCAAACTTCTCTGCATACATACATCCCACGGCATTACAGGCGCTCCCACCACCACGCGTTGCTATCCCTCACAGTGCACCAGACCACAGAGAGCAGCAGTCATGGCTCCCGGTTTCTGCCCAGATGGACCTTGGAAAGCTTGACTCCGCCAGGCCACATCAAAGCCTGTAAGGCGGCCCTCCGGAGACCAGACCTGGGAGAGTTTCACAGAGGTCCGCTAGTCACCGCTAGCGTCTCTAGACCTTAGAGGTGGTCCCGGTCGCGGGTAAAAGGAAACGCTGTGCGGTGGGTCCTCTACCTTCTCCCCACAGTGGGCTTGGGGAGGGACGGCTTTTTAAAAACAAGCAGCCTTCGCCGGGGACTTCCTCCTTCCAAGCTTCCTGTAGCATCCTAGAGTCCACCGCGTCCGCGTCCCCGCAAGCTGGGCCGTTTTTGCGGGTCGGCTTTTTCCGAATTGGTTTCTTTTGCATTTCTTCATCGGGATACGTTGTTGTGGCGCGTGTCCGATTCGAGCGCCAAAACAAGATGTACTTGGAGCTGTGGCTGAGCCAGGTCACGGCCACCGCAGCGCTGCAATGCATGCTGGTCCACAACAAAGGTGGGAGAGGCTTTGTGTAGTCAAAGTTTAGGAAGGTTGACCATTGGATGTGATCAGTCACATGTTCATAGTTCTGGTTCTAGTTGATGCATGCTTGGACAAACATGCATGGTGTTTGTGTGCTAACATTTCTATAACAAAAAGGAATTTCGGATCTGGCTGCCTCCGTAGGACAGATTATAGACCCACTGACACACGTTCAGTCAAGTCATGCCGTAGATCCTCAGCTGTGGTTGAATGAGGAATTTAACCACAGCACAATGTGTTAAAGGTTTTGATTCATCTATTGTCAGTAGTTTGTGTTATGCCTTATTATGAAGGTATTGAATGTTTCCCGAATGCCGCTCCTGCTGCACTGTATTCTACATTCAGTGCAGTCTATTTTTTAAGGGATGGCCTGCAATATGTTGAAACTGTTAACAGGCTGGTTATGCGTCTCTCATATTTCTGTATTTCACCATATATGTTGGCAATGCTACTCTGATACCACATTACATAATGAGCATAGCTACAGCTTCCAGCTGCTACTACTAATACTCAACTTAACTTGTTGTGTTGCTTAACTCATGAGGGGCTCTCTTCTCTACACCTTATGTATCTCTGTTCCTCTTGCACACCCACGGTTTAGTCTCCCAGCAGCTGCCCAGACGTGTGTGTGTGTGTGTGTGTGTGTGTGTGTGTGTGTGTGTGTGTGTGTGTGTGTGTGTGTGTGTGTGTGTGTGTGTGTGTGTGTGTGTGTGTGTGTGTGTGTGTGTGTGTGTGTGTGTGTGTGTGTGTGTGTGTGTGTGTGTGTGTGTGTGTGTGTGTGTGTGTGTGTGTGTGTGTTGCGGCACTGCCTGTGACATGTGTATGACTGTCATGTACCTCATGTGAGTGTGCCATGTAGGCATTCCTCGAGCGTGAGCCATTATTGACCTGTGTCATAGCTGCTCTTGGCCCGGCCTCCTGTCCTCTTAGACACGCCTCCTCAAAACCCAAGCCCTCCCTCCATGGTGCATACCTTGCTGGTGCTCCACACACCACATTAGATCAGTGAGTGGTGTGTGTGTCTTGTGTATAGCCAGAAGTAGTGTAGTAGTTGTCCATAGAGTAGACTGATGCTTTTGCAGTGCTTAGGGGCTAGCAGCAGCTTTGACGACCAGTGGGCCAGTCTAAATGGGTTGGCCTCCTTAGATTTGAGCCAGGCGAATGGGCCCCAGCAGACAGGTAGAGGATACAGACTTCATCAATGGTCTTTTTTGTTTCGTTTGTCGTTCTGAGTTTGTACTGGACAAGTGCTCAAGGGCTGATGTTGCGTCTGAATCAAATTGGACATTTCTGGTCTTTACTGGTCTGAGTCAAATATCTGGCGGCCAAGCGTTGGTTTTAATTTGTAACCCTGGATTGTCCTATCCGGCATTCACCCAGCCTGTGATCTATGGGGTCCAGGGCAGGGTCTGTGTAGCTCTCTGAATCAGCCTGCTACCATGCCTAGCTGTATCAGGTTTATCCTTGACCAAAGCGGTTAACACATACTGTGTTTTTATTGATTTATGTTCAGCAGCCATTTGGACTATCCAGAGTAGAAATGCTAATTAATCAGTTGGGCATATCTTTTTTTTGTCAATTGCCTTAAACGTTTATGATGAGTGCCGGGGTGGTCAAAGTCTCCTTTCTTTCCGTCCGTTTCAAATTGTTTTCTTCCCTGCCCTCCCCCTGCCCCTCGTCTTCCTCCAGAAGCTCTGCACCGTCCCTTCGGCCTGGACTCGGCCGCGCTGACCGAGGCCGTGCGCTGGAGCTCCAAGGAGAACCTGCTGGGAGCGGCCGAGAGCGACCCCAATCTCTTCGTGGCCCTCTACGACTTTGTCGCCAGCGGCGACAACACACTCAGCATCACCAAAGGTAGGCCAATGGACACATGGACCCGAGGGTTTCGTTGTTGACCCAAAGTACGTTTATGTTCAACATGAAGTAATGGCTGCAACAAAAACACGCTTTAAGTGTTACGCCATAGGCCGCTAACATGCGTGGTCGCGTTCGCTCGGATGAGTTAAGGCTCTCGACTGCCATGCGTGGTGTTGATGCCTGATGTTCCCGGTTGCCATAGCAATCGTTCCACCTCCCTAAATCGTTTTGGAAACCACGCCTAGATGAGCAACCCCACTGGCATCGATGGCTGGTCATTAAGGCACGGCACTCTTTATTAAATTAAATTAAAGGTATTAAGTGGTATTAAGGGGAGAGTGGGGATCGACCGCGGGGGCTTTGATGACGTAATGTTGCCGTTCACATGGAATGTTTAACATTTAACGTTGCAACGTGTGTGTGTGTGTGTGTGTGTGTGTGTGGTTGGAATGTTGTCAATGAGTCAGAGGTTGCCCAACCACCCCCTCACCACGTTGGCCCCTCCCCCAGCGTGACCACTGTTCAGATACTATTGCTCTATTGTGTGATCAGGGAAACTGGCTCACCAACCAACCGGTACGTGGTTTCACCTCCTAATATGACGTCATCAATGTGAAAAGAGGCATCACCTGAACACGCAGCAGCAGGGTTTCTATATGGTCATTTCCGGTAATTTGCTCTGTCTGAACACTCAAACCTTCCTATTGGCTGTAGGGCAATATAAAACAGCAGCCACAAAAAATATACACAAGATAATATTCCGTATATTATTTATATAATATTAGTCTGCAACTGTGGGGGGGGGGGGGGTCTGGAGGACGACAATCTTTTTACCTCTTTTTAACGACGTCTTGTTTGTTTCTTTTATGTTCTTTAAAAACCTCCATCCATCCATCCGTCACTCTACGCTTGCCCAGCGGACCGCCTGAAACGTCCCCTCGCCTCCGCCTGAGTAATGAGCTTATAATATCCCCGGCAGATTACCCAGAGGTCCGCGGGCTTGATCCCCCAGCCCGTCTAAAGTGTTGAACATGGGCCAGTGTGTTAATTGTCCGTCGTTCTAATGCCTTCCCCGTCCAGCTGCCTCGGATTGAAGCGATGCTTGGTGCCTTGAGTCATTGAGTAAATGTGAGATTACACAGACGCATGCATGCGTGCACGCACAAACTGGAAGCCTCTCTGCCCCCCCCATTTCTTCCCTTGTTTATTCTCTCGTTCTTGTTCTTTCGTTGTTGTTCTCTCTCTCAGCCCCTCTCGTTCTCTCTCTCAGCCCCTCTCTCGTTCTCTCTCTCAGCCCTCTCGTTCTCTCTCTCAGCCCCTCTCTCGTTCTCTCGTTCTTGTTCTCAGACCCTCTCTCGTTCTCTCTCAGCCCCCCTCTCTCTCTCTCGTTCTCGTTCTCTCTTTCTCTCGTTCTCTCTCTCTCTCGTTCTCTCTCTCTTTCTCTCGTTCTCTCTTTCTCTCTCTCTCGTTCTCTCTCTCTCTCTCTCTCTCTTTCTCTCGTTCTCTCTCTCTCATTCTCTCTCTCTTTCTCTCGTTCTCTCTTTCTCTCTCTCTCGTTCTCTCTCTCTCTCTCTCTCTCTCGTTCTCTCGTTCTCTCTCTCTCTCTCTCTCTTGTGTGTGCTTTGGGCCAGACTGCTCAACTGTAATAATAACAGGTGGAAGTGGTCAAGCTGAGCGGGGGCGAACCACAAGAGAGGGCCCAAGTCTGTGACCAATCGCAGGCTCCTCTGTATGTCAAGCCAAGCCACGCTAGGCCAGATGGAGCCCCCCCGCCCACAGCTCTCACGCCTCGCCCTCCATCCCCCTACGGTGTGCCCACACACGGTCTTGGAGCGCTCAGGAGGACGCTCAGGAGATAGCCGGTTACGTTTTCCCGTTCGGTATTCGGCTGGACTGTGTTGTCATTTTGCATGTTTCCATATGTGGTGTTTACAGTTCACAAGATGGTAACATTTTTGTCCTGGGGGGATTGGCCAACAGGAGTTAATAAGTCATCATGAAGTCTCCGACCGCCACGAAAGTCTACAAAAATGACTTTCGGTTTTTATAAACTTATTTTGAGGGTTGCGTAACTGGTTCATGCACTTGGACTAACGAAGAGCCAGACGGACTGACAAAGAGCTAGACAGACAGGCGGGCAGATCTTCAGGAGCATGTGACGCCATGGGTCTGCGGTTCCATTGCCCTCCCGGGATGAGCAGTCTAGTCTAGTCGCTGTCAGGCCTACTCACCATCACACCGCCCCGGGGACAATGTCTCTACCTGTCCTCGCCTCACTTTCTTTCCCGTTCAACTTAACTCCCAAATATTGCGTACTCAACAGAAGTTGAGTACTACAACTTCTGTTGAGTACCACAACTTCTGTTGAGTACCACAACTTGATTCTAAATAAAAAGGTGGCAATGTGTTCCACATGTAAGGTTGGTACGGAGTTTAGTTTGGTACGGAGTTTGGTACGGAGTTTAGTTTGGTACGGTGTTTGGGTTTGGTACGGTGTTTGGGTTTGGTACGGTGTTTAGTTCGGTATGTTGTTTAGCTTGGTACCTTGTTTAGTTTGCTACAGTGTTTTGTAGAGCATTTGGTTTGTTATGGTGTTTCCCATTGCTCAACACTCTCTTCCACCCCCGCATGAGTGTCCTGGGCTGAGGCGGCCAGGAGCGGCCCCGGCCAAGTCTCAACACGCACAGCCTGTCACAGCTCCGGAGCTTTGGGATGTGGTTCTCGCAAAAACAGGAACAGAAACATCATACCCGTGTCTGACTGTCTTCCGCCCTTACATGCGTTGGTATGCATTGTGACCAAGAGCCCAGTCATATGGACAATAGCATCAACCCCTCATATGGATGATACCATCCACCCTCTCCTCCCTGTATTGCTCACTACTGACACCCGGCAAGTGAGTGACACATTGGGTCGTGCAGCCCACCTTTGGCTATGATTCATTTTCATTAGCTAATGCATTATCTGTAGACTTTGAACGTTTTTTAACAGGACTGACTTGGATATCAAACCTGCAACCTTTTTGTTGAAGCTTCCCAAATGCAAGACTACGATGCATTTGGATAATTGGGTTGGGTCTAGCTTTTAAAACATAATTGCTATGTATGACCGTATTTAACTTGATGCCAAATATTCATCGTCTGTCCAAAAAGGGACGCGCCAATTAAGTCGTTCTCCTCGTCTCTCTGTAGCAGCTTCAAACAAACAGACAGACAGACAGACCTTTCCCTGCAGAGAACTACCATCGAAAATAACCCACCTCCCTTTCCTCCCTTTCCTCCCACCTCCCTTTCCTCCCACCTCCCTTTCCTCCCACCCAGGCGAGAAGCTGCGCGTGCTGGGCTACAACCAGAATGGCGAGTGGAGCGAGGTGCGCTCCAAAAACGGCCAGGGCTGGGTGCCCTCCAACTACATCACGCCAGTCAACAGCCTGGAGAAGCACAGCTGGTACCACGGGCCCGTGTCGCGCAGCGCCGCCGAGTACCTGCTCAGCTCGCTCATCAACGGCAGCTTCCTGGTGCGCGAGAGCGAGAGCAGCCCCGGCCAACTGTCCATCTCGCTGCGCTATGAGGGCCGTGTGTACCACTACCGGATCAACACCTCGTCGGATGGAAAGGTATAGAGGAGACGTGAGGAGGAGGAGGAGGAGGGTTGTGGTTTGGAGTGCGCTTTTTCCTCAATTAAGACGTCTCAGAGGCGCTTCTTTTTAAATATCAATGGCGTGTGTCGGTGGAAATGTTTGGATGGAAATTGCAACGTCACGTCACTCGTTTTTTGAAGTCTTTCTTAATTCTTATTGCTGGAACAAAAATGTTTTCCACTCACTTTTCAGTATCTCGTGTCAATGGTTCCCCGTGTTCCTACACCCAATAGTCTATGAGGATTTTTCTTCTCTATTTGAATTGGTAGAATGTAGAACTCAATCTTCTCTGGCTCTCGCTCTCTTGACATCTCTCTCTCCCTCTCGACATCTCTCTCTCGTCTCTCTCTCTCTCTCTCTCTCTCTCTCTCTCTCTCCCAGGTCTACGTGACGGCTGAGAGTCGCTTCGCCACGCTGGCGGAGCTGGTGCACCACCACTCCACGGTGGCCGACGGCCTGGTCACCACGCTGCACTACCCGGCGCCAAAGTGCAACAAGCCCACCGTGTACGGCGTGTCGCCCATCCACGACAAGTGGGAGATGGAGCGCACCGACATCACCATGAAGCACAAGCTGGGCGGCGGGCAGTACGGCGAGGTCTACGTGGGCGTCTGGAAGAAGTACAACCTCACTGTCGCCGTCAAAACACTCAAGGTTCTTTTTTTTTTTTTTTTTTTTCTGTTTAATTTGTTTGTTTGGAAAAGTTGAGTTGGAGCGGACTGCCCCGTTTTGGACCAACGTTTTCATCTACCACAGCCCCAAATGATTTCAACACGTGGTAGTGGAGCACCACCTGCTGTTGTTTTTGTGGTACTGCATGCGGTATATTTTTGGTGGGTTTTTTTTACGGTTTGGTGTTCTGTTGTCATGTAGGTCAGTATTTTTTTTTTATCTACGAAAACCCTGCAGAAATAGTTTGGCAACCACTGATCTTATCTGTTCGTTGTTTCTGAATGCAATGTGGTTGTTTTGTCAATTACAGGAGGACACCATGGAGGTTGAAGAGTTTCTGAAAGAGGCGGCGGTTATGAAAGAGGTCAAACATCCCAACCTGGTGCAACTTCTAGGTTAGTGGCTGTGGGGTTTTTGAAGGGCCTGTGAGTTAAGATTACAAACAAATGCACCATATCGACCCGAATATGCATGTTTTTCCTCAAACATTTTAGCTTTTGTGTCGAAGGTGGGAAACCCTGTTTGTGACCGTACCGCTGTGATTTCCATCCGTCCGTCCTTCAGGGGTGTGCACGCTGGAGCCTCCCTTCTACATCGTGACCGAGTACATGCCCCACGGCAACCTGCTGGACTACCTGAGGGAGTGTGACCGAGAGGAGACGAACGCGGTGGTGCTCCTCTACATGGCCACGCAGATCTCCTCCGCCATGGAGTACCTGGAGAAGAAGAACTTCATACACAGGTGTGTGTGTGTGTATGTGAGAGAGAGAGAGATAGAGATGGGTTCAAAATTAATAATGTATATGCCATTTGGTGGATGCTTTTGTTGAAAGCGTCTCACAATACCGTAAGTGCACACATTCTCACTGCCGGATGGCCCCCCTGGGAAATGAATATTGCGTATCATCATGAATCATATTCTGACGCAGTTGTCTTGTTGCATTAAGATGAAAATATGTACGTTAACGATTATCACAATGTTTTTCCCCCATTATTATTCTTATTCTTATTATTATTACAACTGTGACGTTAAAATTCTTCCACATTGGTTATATCTGCCGCTGCGCTCATCGTGTCACCACTCCCTCCTGTGCCTCCAGGGACCTGGCGGCCAGGAACTGCCTGGTGGGGGAGAACCACGTGGTGAAGGTGGCGGACTTCGGCCTGAGCCGGCTGATGACGGGAGACACCTACACCGCGCACGCCGGGGCCAAGTTCCCCATCAAGTGGACGGCACCCGAGAGCCTGGCGTACAACACCTTCTCCATCAAGTCGGACGTGTGGGGTGAGTGTCCGTTGTCCGAGCCTTACGCTGCACTTCCTCCCTTTCCTGCTGCGCACTCCGCATTTCTGCTCTGCTGTGCCGTCGCTTTTACATTTTTAATGGATGCTTTTTTTTTATCCTCTTTTCTCTTTGCGTGTTGTTGTCCACCGCAGCATTCGGGGTGCTGCTGTGGGAGATCGCCACCTACGGCATGTCCCCGTATCCCGGCATCGATCTCTCCCAGGTGTACGACCTCCTGGAGAAAGGCTATCGCATGGAGCAGCCCGAGGGCTGCCCGCCTAAAGTCTACGAGCTCATGAGGGCATGTGAGTCACAGCTCGCAGCGGGCCGGCCCGCGATGGGCACAACATTCACACTGATAATCATGATCAATAGTCATAGCTGTAGTCATGTATTGGTGAAACAAATGGTCGAACATGTGCGCATTCACACAGAATCCTGAAAATAGTAATAGTTATAGTAATGTAATGGTGAAACCAACACTGATCCTTGTCCTTTTTGACCTTGATGACCTTAACCGTATGCTTAAATGTTGTATCATCCTTCGTTGATTTTCTGTGTTTTGACGTGTCTTGTCCTGACCTGTCCGCCCCAGGCTGGCAGTGGAGCCCGTTGGACCGTCCCTCGTTTGCCGAGATCCATCAAGCCTTTGAGACCATGTTCCATGATTCCAGCATATCTGAAGGTAAACTCCTACGTCGAGCTCATCCAGCTGCATGTTTTTTTCTTGTGTTCTACCTCGACCCCCCGATCCTTCCTGGTGCTGACACTACCCAGACCAGGCAGAGATTGAGTAAAGACGGAGAACAGGTGCATGCAAGGAATAATGATGATGATGATGATGAAGGAAGACCGGATTTAGCTGTGATATTGGGCATCTGTCTGCTGATATTCATCTAAATGAGACCCGCCGTCTCCATGATGCAGACAGAGTAGTACACATTAGTAGTAGTTGTACATTGCTAAAATTGCTTAATGGACCGAGTAGGCTCTGGTAGCATCCAAGCCAAAAGCCGGATGTACACTTGAGTATCTGCAGCCTTAGAGAAGTATTTTTGCGCGGGACTGTTTATGCAGTAGATGGAAGCAAAACAAATAGAAACTGGTGCTACATGACCGGAGAACAACACTTCGAACAGCGGCCCTTATCGCCGGGTGACTTTCAAAATTTGCAATGTAGATGTGTATGTATTTGTATGTAGATGTAAGCTGTAAATGCCTGGAGCAGAAGGAAGATGCCTGGAGTATCACCACTAATAAAACATGATTACGCTGATGATGACCACGGAGATGTGGCTTGAAGTGTTGTAGAAAAATGAAAGAAATGCATTCGATTATACAAATCACCTGTAAACTATAGTTGGGCTGTAAATAAATTGTAATCATCGTTTTTTTTACATATCATGAGCCTCAGTTTCTAGCCAAGCGACACAATCATTCAATCCAAAACGCTCTATAAATGCAGTCCATTTACCATGTGACCATTGATGCGTTTTCAGAGGTCGCAGAGGAGTTGTGCAAGACCGCCTCCTCTGGTCACGGAGGGCAACTGCAAAGCTTCGGCCACGACATGCCCCTGCTGCCGTCCAAGTCCCGCACCACCCTCCGCAAGCACACGGAGAACAAGGAGAACATAGAGGGGGGGCTTGAAGGCCGGACGGACCAAGGCTCGCACAGTCACTCAGGTACAGCCCACACCGGCGCCAGCCAATCGTTGGTAGCCACCGGTCACTGCTCTTCAGGTACACCAGGCCCCGCCCACAAAGGGACCAGCAGCCCCCTGCAGCGACGGCGAGCACGCCGCCTCAAGAGGAGCCGAGCGGTCTTCCTCGACGACTGACTGTCGGGCGTGTGAAACCATTGGCTGAATGTTCACTCGACCGCGACCTCTAGTCCAATTGCATCACGGCATTTGAATGAGAAGGCATGCGAATGATGCCATGGAGAAGCACCACGAGAGCTATAAAGAGCCCTCCTTTCAACAATTAGCAATTCATGTATTTTTATTTGGATTATTAACATAATAATCAGGCAGTGGATTAAAACTTGAAAATATTGATAATATTACTGGCATTTGCAATTGTTCATTCTACGTTTAATTAAATTATTTGTTTTGATCTTTTTTTATGTTCTGCAAAAAAATAAAAGTGTTTCCATTGAATTCTTATCCAAAAAATATCTAAACGTTTTCTGTTCCATTAAACCTGCCCATCCCGTTTTATCAGTCTGGTTTTTATTGATGAATACACATGTACATGTACATGTACACAGTACATGTGTACATGTACACATGGCATTCCCCTAAAGTCAAAAGCACATATTCACCATGGGAAATAGAAATACAGGTCCTTTTACATCCTAAACATGCCCCAATCTGTCAATTAGTTCAAACTAAAATTAACTAATTTGACAAGTATGTCTAATATTTATTGTAAAATATAAGTAATTACTGTAATCTATTGTTTATATTAGATTTGTTGGAACTATTAAATAAATTACTTCTACCTTTTTACCCCAGAAGTACAGAATATATATTGAATTCACCTTTATATGATGACCTTTTAAAATGTTTTGGGGCTGTAATAGTTATTCATGGTCAATTTGGCAGATAAACAGCCCCTTGCGCTTTTAAATGAAGTTTCTGAAACATCCTTTCTGCTCCTAGGGGAGGCAGGGGGGGGGTGTTTGACAGGTTAACTCATTCTCAGCGCTTTTCCCTTTAAGGTTCCTCCCTTGGGCGAGTTTGTCTTACATAAGTGCCACTTGAAAATCATCGACCTGTGCGCCACTGGCGCAGTCTCAAATATTTCCTTCTATTTTCCTGAAATGTGGTTTTCTTCCATCCCCTTGTTTCCCGAGGATAGAAAACTGATGAAAGAGTGAGGATTAAAATCGTAGTCTTTTGTACAAAGGCACACAGGTAGCCTGAGTGGAAGTGGCCTCTGTCTTATAAAAGTCTTCAAGGCAAGAAACCTTTTTTCAGTGGCCTTGGTATGTTTAATATGTGTTAAATGCACTGGAGATGAATGTGTCACTCAGCCCAATGGACATCCTAGCTGCTGTGATCGTAGCCTGATGACTGATCCCAGCCCTGTGGTCTTCTGTGTTTCTAGGGGTTGTGTCAACTATGCTCGGTGTGGACGGCCGGTCGGGCTGCTCCCCGGCTCTGCCTCGCAAACAGCAGCCAAGCAGAGACAAGTCTCCCGGCAGCCTGCTGGAGGACACTCAGGACACGGGCACCTTCACCCGAGACCGGAAGGCCGGCTTTTTCAGCTCCTTCATGAAGAAGAAGTCCTCATCGTCCTCGTCGACCACCTCCTCCTCCTCGTCCCAGCTCCAGCAGAACATCCCCACGCCGCCCAAGAGGAGCAGCTCCTTCCGCGAGATGGAGACCCAGCCTCACAAGAAGTACGAGCCAACTGCGGACTTCAGCGGGCCTCCCCCTCTGCCCCAACCTGACATTCTTGGGGGTTTCTCTGCGTCCCCTTCCCACTCCCACGGCGAGCCCGCCCAGACCCAGTCTCGGTGCTGCGGGGCCACGTTTGGACAGAAGCCCTCCGGTGGGGGCGCCGGGTCCCAGGTTGCCAGCAGTGGAGGTAGCAGCAGCTGGGGCAGCCTGGCTGGCTTCTTCACGCCGAGGCTGATCAAAAGGACCCTGGGGCTACGGACGGGAAAATCGTCTTGTGCTGAGGAGGTGGTAGGAGGACCCAAGCCCTTTCCCAGGTCCAATTCTACCTCTTCCATGTCCGCCGGGCTACCCGACCTGGACCGCATGGCGCTGACTCTACCCAGAAACCGCACGGCAAAGCCCCCGCTGGAGAGGACCGCCTCCACCACCTCGCAGCCGGAGAACGGGGCCGCGAGGCCCTCGGAGAATCCCCCGAGGAAGATGGACGAGGGGACGGCACAGATCCGAGAGAGGCCTAAGGCCAAGCTGCTGCCCCGGGGAACCTCCGGGGGGCTGAGGGGACCCGGGGTAGGGGGGGATTCGGGGGAATCGGATACTCTCTCCCGGGTCAGGGAGGAAGGCGGAGAAGCGCAGGACCGGCAGCAGACGTGGTCGTCTCCGTCCAAGACTCCGGGTTCAGGGGTGTCCTCGGCGTCGGCCAGTGCCCCGCCTCACAACCACAAGGTCCCCGTGTTGATCTCCCCTACGTTGAAGCACAGCCCGGCCGACGTGCACCTGGTCGGGGTAGACTCTCAGGGGAACCGCTTCAAACTGCTGACTGACCACCAAGCGGAGCGGGACCGCCCGCGGCTGGTCAAGCCCAAGTGTGCTCCGCCGCCCCCGCCCACCCTTCGCAGCATCTCCAACTCCTACAGCGGCGATGGGGAGGAGCAGATGGGCGGAGCGCCCGCCGTGCAGAACGGCGACACGCCGAAGGGTCACCATCGACCTGGACGGACGTCGGGGGGGGCGGGGGCTGGGCGGCCGTCGGTGCCGCCGCCTCAAGTACCTCCCGCGCCTTGTTCCTCCATTTCTCCGTCGTCGTCGTTGTCGTCGTCGTCGACCACCAATAACAACACGACCCCCACCAAACTGGCCAATGGCTCCGCCCCGTCCGCCTCACACACTGCCCTCCCTGCAGGTTCTAAGGTGGCCCTGCGACGGACCAGGCAGCAGGCCGAGAGGCCGCCCCAGGAGCGGGTGAGCCGCCGGGCCCTGCTGGAATGCGCCGAGTGCCTGAGCGGCGCCCTGCACAGTGGCTCCGAGAGCCCCTCCAGCAGCCAGGTACTGGACTCTGGCCACCAGCTGCTGGGCTACTGCTCGGGGTACGTGGACTGCATCCCCCACATGAGGAACAAGTTTGCCTTCCGGGAGGCCGTGGGGAACCTGGAGCTCAGCCTACAGGAGGTGAGAGCCGCCGCGGCCGGAGGAGCAGGGCTGTGCGGCCTGGGTTCCAGCCCGGCATTGGACAACCTGCAGAGCTGTATTAAGGAGATCAGTGATCTAGTGCAGAGGTAGCCACCTCCACCATCCAACAACACCTCCCTGGACAGCCCAACAGATGGCTTATACCCCCTCCACCCCTACTCCTTTAAATGCTCCGGGCACCAGTGACCGCTCTTTCGGGGGACACAATGAGAGAAGTCTCTCGAGTACCTCAGAGAAATCACTACAAATGGTTCTATGTTCTTATTGTTTACAGAGAACCGTTTGTAAAGCGCCAGTGTGGACGACGTAATGTCGCTCGGAACTGTACATATACAAAATGTTTGTACCAAACTAAATTAGGTTTGAGTGGCGTTATCTAATGTTTGCCCATTATGGATATGATATTGGCCTTCTTGATGTCTGAATGTGGGGAGTGGGGGATCAGTTGTGTGTATCCAGCCCCAGAGTAGCGGAAGAATAAGCTTGATTTGTGTTGGTTAGTCAGTCACACACTGAGGAAGGTGTAGATGTAGGTGGTTTTGACCCAATAATTAAAAACCAAGGTGCCAGTTTTCCCTAGCCAGGACGAATGACAATATATTGTGTGTCTACGGGGACCATCCATTCATCGTAATTGGGTATACCCCTCGTGTTTCCGCAATCAGTGTTTGGTCCAACAGTGCCATGATGCCATTGTAATCTGAACCTGGTGGAGTTGAATCAGCAATTGCAGTCTAGAAATCATCCAATAGTTGGATTCATCTTTCCATGTGTGCCATTTCTAGATGTGTTTCCAAACTGGGGAAGATTACAGGAGAATAGGTTGGGACAAGAGGTCTGTTAAAAGTTCTGTTTAATTAACCATACAATGATTAGCATGAATGAATAACACATGAATAACATTACTTAAAAAAATATTTTAAAAAGCATCAGAGAGATTAAGGTAGGGAAATATGGGTGTCTTATTTTGGTTTTTTTAACCACCGCTGTTTGTTTTTGGATGTGACTTGACTAACGCTCTCACCATAGCACACACACACGCTACACAAGGGGGAATCACATTTATTCCTTAAGCATTTCAAAAATATCTATATTTATGTCCACTTTGTCTTGCACACCACAATAAAGGTTTGAAGAGTACAGTGAGGAGAGCGAGCACAGGGTAGCACACTTAAGAGGTGACTCGGGACAGTGTATAAACCTACAAGTGTCCTTCCAGATATGGACAGAGCTGTATTTCCCCCCTAAAGCCTTGTCCTGGCCTCCGTGCCTCATGTTCTACTATGTTATTAACACGGCACCACGGCCACCTACTCACAGGAACTAACCGTACTGGCAAATAAAAACCTCTCCGCAAATAAAAAATAACTGCAGTATGTCTTCAGCACATGAGTGATATGTACATTATTGGGTTTAAAAAGATGGGGGAAAAAAAGCTTTTTAGAATGTGTGTCAGAACTTGAATTTTAAATTATTCTTTTTTTCTTTTCTTTTTTTAAAGCACAGACCTAGTTTGACAACAACAATGTTTATGTAAATATTTGATTTATTTCATTTTCAGAAAATACATTTCTATGTGTGCTCACACGTTTGTTCAGAGCAGCGCTTTTGTTTATTTTTTATTTTGTTCCGACTGAAAAGATGTACCGCAAGACTGAGGTCCATTCAAGCCCCCCCCCCCCATCCTGAATATGTCTGCAGTATGAATGTATAACTAATGTGGGTCAGCCCGGATCCTGGTCAAATGTCTTTATTCTCTTCGGTCGACAAAGGCATGGTTGCCATATTGTGTTTTTAAGTATTTATTGGTCCATGGCCTTTTGGTTTATCATTGCATCGGTCGACACGTCGATCAGTAAGTATACATCTGCTTGTCTGAGCTCGTGTGGTGGTCACCGTCACCCGTTTACAGAGTTTTACGAACTACAAATTTGCACCGTACTGCTGGTGAGAACATGCATAATGCACGCATTGGGTCTTCTCTCATTTAAAAGCCATTTCCTGTTGAACGGCTTCTGTAAATTTGGCTCAAATTGAAATGTACACTGGATAAAGCCAACAGCGCATTGCTTTGTTAGACACAGACGACGACGGCCTGACTCTAAAAAGCTCCCAGTCTGGACTTTGTAGCCCTATAACGTTTGAGTTACCAATGTTGACTTTGCTCAATGATCAAGAGATGTATGTTTGAATCCTGCACATTAGATTTCATTCGGCTTACAATGTGCCTCTGATGAATAAAATGCTTGAGTTCCTGCCAAATGGAAAATCTGTTTGTTTGTTTTAGTTTATTTTCTTATGTGAGGTAAAGTAAAAATAAAATAATATGGTGTTTTGCTGCCAGGGCCATCTGATGACAACTTTATGATTCATTGTGCCTTTCTACGAAAGTCAAAGTCCTTTGTTTTAGTGCACTTTTGCGACAACAGTTTTAAGTCATGCATTTTTAAAAAAGCTTTTAAAAAACAAACAACACCTAAAGTAATTGGATGACCACAACAAAAATACTTGCTTCTGATTGGTTTAATGGTCCAGCTCCCACTTGAAAATGAAATGTGCAATTTTGGTTTATTTGCCAACTTATTTGCGGCCATTGGATGCTGTACAGATGACACCAAGATGCTCCATGCTCCCTTAATCTGATTAAAAACATTTGCCTCAACGATAATGTCTAATGTTCTTGACTAATAGTAACTTGGCCTCTTCTGGTGCAATTCTTTCCTGTTTACTGCATTTATTTTCAAGCTAGATAATTGGTGTCATTTTTTTTCCTTTGTCTTTCTCGAGGAACATATTTATTCAACACATTAACCTTTGAATAGACCAGTTGCTATATATATATACCTATATCTTTTATTTTTTATTTTTTATATTTGGTATCTGGCTATGAACCAAGTGGCACGTTGACTTGATGCTAATACTTCTCTCCATTCTGAGGACCTATAGTATATTTCGTATTTGGGCCATAGATGATCAGGCATGCCCCCCCCCCCCCCCTCCCTCCTGCTCATGAGAAACTTCTGATTATGTTTATTTATGCTGCCTGTATTTATATTCATTTTTTTTATATTTTTGTTCAGTTGTACTTGTTTGATCAGAAGATAAAATGTAATACCAAAGGCCACTTCTACAGTTGTTGAGTGCAATGAGAACACACACACACACACACACACACACACACACACACAATACAGATGTGAATTTAAACAGGGATGAAAATACAGCAGAGATGTTAACCTATTAACTCCTATTGTACAAAATATTTAGTTTTTATTATTATTTAAAGCTCACGTGTATTACTGTGAAGTGACCTATTGTATATAATAAAGGGATTGCCAAATGCCATGTGGTTTTGGGTGCATTGTGTTGCTGTCTACCAACAGTTCATTGCCGTTAAGACACACCTCTCTTTAAATGACACACGGTGAAAGAAGTGTATCACACAGTTGTTGTTGTTGACGTTATTATAAGAAGCGCATTGGCTCTTCAAACCGATATGCTGATGAATAGCAGTGGCCTCCACATCTGGATGGGTGCTGTGTTGTGTCGGGTGATCGCACCCTCGCGCCCTGTACCACATCCGACTCCTCCCCCACGCGGAGCTCAGTGTAAAGATGGCGTCCATCATGGAGGGGCCGCTGAGTAAGTGGACTAACGTCATGAAAGGTTGGCAGTATCGTTGGTTTGTGTTGGATTACAACGCTGGCCTGCTGTCCTACTACACGGTATGTACCGCTTTGTTGTCTCGAAATCGCCGCACGGTAGACTAGAGAGCACATACACACAAGTGCCACTGATGTCCAGACCTTTAGGAACAGAGGGCCTAGTGTTTGTCAGGAGTTGGAAGTCTCAGCTGGAAGGAAGAGGCGGGATTAGAGTGTGACGGATTCCTCGTTGACCAATCGTATCGGCGCCTGAGGACCAGCTGGCCAATCGAATCGTAGTATCTTCGCTACTTCCGCCTCTCAACGCGATTCCCGAGTATTACTGTGCTAGCGATGCTAAGTAGCAAAGACTCTCAGACCTCAGGATGCCACTTGACATTCCTACTGCCTGAATGTACTTTGAGGGGTCGGTACGTTCCTTCACAATGTCTTGTCACGCCTGGTTGTATTATTAGTACGCATTTGTACGCAATGTATGTCCGCAATGGCCCACCCTGCGTTCACCCCATGCACCCCTCCACCCACCCCAACCGGGACAGAGGACCAAGCTAGGGGATGCTAGCGTGACAGACTGTTGTCAACGTTTTAAACCTCCCAGGAGGACAGACTGAATTTAGACCACGGTTCTAGGTTCATGTGACTACTATATATAGTAAGAACAACGTCTCGACACATGACGAGTGTGAGTATCTGTTGAGGTGAATCCCCTCCTCTGTGAGCTCCATCTGCTTTACATCATATTTACATTCTTCATGGTTTTGGTCTTGTTTTTCTAGCTTTAGGTAAACTTCCCCCTCGATGTCTAATGTGTGTTTTATTCCAGGGTTGTACATAAGTGACCATCTCACAATCAGTGTAGGTGACAGAGGTGTTATTGATCCGTTGTTGAAACTTTCTGTTCGACTTCCAAAGTTGTTAGTGACTTTACAAAAGGTGAGGGTTCAATTGGCATTTTTTGAACGGGTGCATAAGAACATATTTGGATATTGACAACATCATCTGGCCCTACTAACGTTATCCTTTTTCTCATTTGACACATTCAGAAAAACCGACAGAATTAACTAAACTACACAGCATTGCATACGACTAAGCACGCTTGTTGTTTACTTGTTTGCAGTCTAAGGACAAGATGATGCGGGGCTCCAGAAGAGGGTGTGTTCGTCTCAGGGTAAGGATGCACTGCAACTGTATGGAAAGCTTTGGCCTTGAATGTCCAGCATTGTCACCAAAAATCCTTTGACTGTGACTGGGCTTGTAACCTGATAACTGCATGCTTGGGGGTTATGTTTGCCCTTATTACATTATGAAGAGTATAATCACATTTTCTAATAATGGAATTGCCTCACATATTAATTACAACGGATGGGCTGTTGCTTATATGTTAACAATTACATTTAACATATATTTTGAATGGGTGTATTGGTCTCATTTTATGTGACGCTTCATGGGGGGTTTCTTGTTTATGTTCCTCTGAAGAGGCTTCACTAGATGCATAACCGGCATATATCAACCCAGGTGAATAAAATGCTCTTAAAATTATAAATGTAAACCCCTACTTGGTTCACAGTGAACAGCTTTTGTTCAATGCAGTTTGAACATGATGGAACAATATATTTGAAGATTTTTATTACTTCTCTCTGTGATTTATATATTATATGGCTGATGGACATTTTTCTAAGCTATTACTAAAATTCTTGCTTTGCAGTCGATATGCTGAATCAAAGTAGGCTATTCCATGAGGAGATGTAGTTATTGAGTATAAAGTGAGATCCCACTATTGCTTCTTTTATACGATGCTTTGCCAAGTTAAACAGGATATTAGGGCGCTGGTAATCACAAGAGGGAATGCTGAGGGATGGACACTGATTTGCAATGGTTACAGTTCTTGGAGGACATCTCAATCAATGCTTTGTTTGTGTGTTGAGCACGCCTGCTCGGTTTCTGTGGGAATGACACATGTGTGTGTTTGTGTGTGTTTAGTGGAAATTAGATGGACAGTGAATATGTTATGTATAATTTCATGTCATTTTTAATGAGGAAAATCCCACCGTTTTCCCAAACTCGTAAATAAAAGGATACACAGGTTTGTCCACTAGATGGCAGCAAATGATGTCGAATCAGTTGTTTTTATAAAGTTCTGGCTTGTTTTTGTCTAATAATTCTGTTGATGTGTAGGGCAGCTGTACAATGTAATTTAACCTCATCAAACGTTTCATAATGGGTGAGGCCTTTTATATGAATGCATAAATGGCAACCGTCAGTTGTCTTTGTTTCTGTTTATTTGAGTTAAAGACAGCCACCACATGTCTTCTCTCCAGTGTGTTTGCTCAACTGTGAAAGAGTTGTTTACCAAAAGCTAATTTCAAGAAAGGGACGAGTTAAACCTAAGAAATATACTTTATTCATATACTGTATAAAGAAATATACTTGATGCTTTATACCAATTTTGCTGAACTATAACGCTAAACAAACGTGTTCTAGTAAGTTATAAGATGTCAGGTTTAATTTCCTTGAGGTTTTGGTTGTGGTAAAAGTGGGTCCTGATCATAATTGATGTGGTGTGTTTTGCCATTACCAGGTGGGCGTCTGGTTTATGGCTGAGAGGGCTTGCTTGGCTTTTAAATACCTGCGGGGAAAAAAACATTTCCTTGAAATGTCTTTAATACTTGATGGCTGCCCTTTTTTCTGGTATTAAATTGAAAAATATCCCATTGGTTTCTAATACGCTGGACATGAGCAATGTTTTCGTGTATATGTTTAAAAAATGTCAGTTAGACCGGGGATGTCTTGGTTTGCCGATTGATTGTGATTACCATCACGTTGTCTATTCCCAAGAGAATGTTGAAGAGTGAGACCATAACCTGTTCCTGTGCTAATGTTAGTCTCTACCACGACACGACAAATACCTTCAGTGATTGGAGTTTTCCTTAAAAAACAAAAACGTTTACCTCATACTTTAATTTATGATTTAGAATGGTCGACATCCATCTTATCTTTGTTATTGATTTATTTATAATTAGAAGTATACCAAAATGTGTACGGTTTTCAATCAATAAGACCAACTTATTGATGGCTAAGGCGGGTCAATAAAATGTCCTCATGGACTTGATGCTCGTGGACTTAATGCTTTCATAAGCAAACGAAAAAGCAAAAGTAATTTTGTTAATATTAATCGCAAAAAAAGTACTGCTAATTGAGTCATATTCGGCTTTATAATAAAATCTGTGAATTATAAACTTATTTTCATTAGCGGTTTGCAAAATTGTACATGGAAAAGCTGCTCTATATGGGCGGTTGGGCTAAATCTGCAGGCGATCACCTCACTGCTATAAGATGACACTCTTATATTCTCATGACGATGAGCTCACTGGAGCATTACTGCCCTCCAGAGGGAGGGGCACAGGTTCACTTTACCGTGACCGGCCCGAAGCAAACACACCCCATCTATGTTGCCTAGGTAGCTAATGCCAAACCAGCCAGCCAGGTAATCAGCCTGCCAGTCCAGCCTGTGGTTCCTTTCCTGCTGTTTGTGGTTAGCTGCTGAGCTCCAGTTTTGGACTCCCTCCACCCTTCCTATCCCAAACCCCTCCTCGCCGAGAGAGAGAGTATGTGAATTGGAAATATTGAGTTTGCTTGGCGAGACAAATAGGAATTACATACAGAGACGATGGTACAGTGTGAGTGAGGGAAGGATCGGAGAGGCGAAACGGATGCAAGCATGTGATGTGTCCCTCAGTCTTGACTCTCTGCTCCCCCCCCCCCCCCCCCCTGCTCTTCCCTCTCTCTCTCCCCCCCTCTCTCGCACGCTCTCTCTCTTGCTCTGCCTCTCTGCCTCCTCTGCACTGATTCTCCCAGGGAGCTGTAATCGGCATTGATGACGAGGACGACAGCACATTCACCATTACCGTGGACCAGAAGACTTTCCATTTCCAAGGTGAGGGGTTTTTTTTGCTTGTCTTTCTCATTGTAAATAGTTCTTGGACCATCCTCTGTTTGCAGGGCAAGTGACCCTCGTTCTAACTGCCAACCATCCCTCTCACCCTCGCATCCCTCTCTCTCTCCGTCCCGCTCTCTCTCCCTCCCGCTCTCTCTCTCCCTCTCTCTTCCTATTCCCCCCCCCCTCCGCATGCTTGAGAGTACTGCTGTTTGTGAGATGCATCAGCGCAGGCAAACGCAGTCACACACACACACACGCACTCACACAGTGTCAAGGTGGGCATGGTCAACGTCGTCATCGGAGCTTATTTTAGCTTCTCGGTCTCTGGATCACCTCGGTTTACGGGAACTCGAGCGGCGTGCGGTAGTGCCCCGCTCATCGCCTCGGAGCAGCGAGGTTCGTTTTCCTGTGAGACGCTGCGGGAGGAGCATTTTCCGGAATACAGTCCAGCCAGGCTTCTCGACACCCAGCTAGTGTGGAAGGTGGAAGAAGAGTGCTGCTTGTGTTTCTTGTGTGGCTTTGCCTCTGGGAGTGTTAATGGAATACTGCTGAGCTGGATGCTGCGCTTTCTCCTGTGGTGGTCGCAGCCGCCAGCACCGCCTCCGCCGCCGCCTCCGCTGCTGCCGCCGGCATCATCGCTGCCGCAGCCGCCGCTGTCTGATCTTTGCTGAGCCACAGCTCGCCCGGCAGCCGGCGCAATCCACAGAGGCGGGATTGGTTCCCCCCCCCCCTCCCTGTGCCCGGACCACTCTTCCTTACTGGTCCCCCCCCCCCCCCCCCCCCTCTCGTTCCCTTTGACAGGGAGTTGGCCAGGTTGGCCCTCCGCGGACTCCCTCTCCCGCTGCACACCAGGTCTCAAACTAACCTCCTCCACCTCTCTTTCGCATCACTGCATAACTTGCCATTGACCCCCCCCCCCCCCCCCCCCAACACCCCTTAATCACCTCCACCCTCCACCTGCCCGAGCCTCTCCACCATCCCTCTCTCACTTCCAGCATCCCACAGCACCACCACCACCATCACTGGTCACCAGATCCCGTCTGTGTGGGGCCCACCGCCCCTCTCACTTCCTCCATGCCCTCTCCCATGTCTGTGTTCCGAAGCTGTATGCTGTGGTTCTACAAACGAAAGGGTAAGGAGGCGTCGCATGCGCGGCGTGCATGCTACTCCTGGGCGGTCGCCGTGGCGATGGAGAAGGACCAGGGCGGAATGTGGGGAACTGCGCTGGCCAACCTTCGCTGGGATGTTGACGAGGGCCGCTGCTTGGGCGATGCGTGTAGCCGGGTGTGTGTTTAACTGGTCTCGCCGTTGGCCTGTGGCTCTGTGGGGTGCCATGAGGGAAATAGCGGTGTTTAGTTGTTTGTTTTTGCTGCGTTTGTTCACTGTCTTTGTCTATACACTTATGGGCTTAAGGTGTACTACTATATGTGTAAGGAAAATTACTCTCCATAATGTAAATGATGTTGATCAGATGATGAAGCAGAAGGAGGCTGTTTTATTTTCTTCATAACCAATGTAAAGTTCTACTTCTGCTTTGAAGTTCAACAGTTTGTTCTGAGTTGTTCTTCTGTATCCACGGTCAGCAGTTGATCCAATAGTTCTGCGCCAGCCCTGGAGATTGTTTTATTCGGCTTACACTTATGGTGATAGTTGGTCAACTGAGTTAAAAAGAGGCAACGCCATTTCAAAACAAATGGCTCCATTTCAGAGTTAAGATGCTTTGTTTTGTTTATGCTTCTTCGTGGGCCACATATTTATTGTGTGTTGTTAAGACTGCCAATTATATTTTGGAATCATTCATAGCCACAAATTAAAATGTAATGTAAAATTTCATCGAACACGTGATATGGTGATCTTAACATTTAGTAGACTAATGCAGTGCCTGTTCGGAACGGGACTTCCGCTTACTTGGCCTCCCAGTATTGCAGCTTGAAGCGTTCTTGAGAACCGCTCATCCAAACAACTCAACACTGCACTTAGTTTGGTCCTCGGAAACACACCCCGCAAAGTGTGAAGTTAATCGGATGAATGGTTCTCGGGAAAATCGAACCATACAGACGCCATACAGACTTCCAGAGACGCTTACCGTTTTTAGTTAGATAATGCCTTCTCGATGTAATTTGTCATCCAATGTTTTACCAGCTTGTATTCATATCCATTATATAGAAACTAATATAGATGAATATATTTGAATTCATTTCCTATGTCCTTAACCTAGCAAGACACAAAACTTGTGTGTGTGTGTGTGTGTGTGTGTGTGTGTGTGTGTGTGTGTGTGTGTGTGTGTGTGTGTGTGTGTGTGTGTGTGTGTGTGTGTGTGTGTGTGTGTGTGTGTGTGTGTGTGTGGTGTGTGTGTGTGTGTGTGTGTGTGTGTGTGTGTGTGTGTGTGTGGTGTGTGTGTGTGTGTGTGTCACTGGATACATCCGACGTTAGCACAGATATAAAGTGCTGCAGCGGATGTAGGGGAGAAGCCGTTTTGCTGTAGCTGTAAAGTGATCCTGGCCTAGGGATGACATGCACTTAGTTTCCAGGGATCACAGAGGTGTGTGTGTGTGTCTTTTTGTGTCCATAGTGCACATGTTTTAATGCCAGTGCACTACATATATGTGTGTGTAGTGCGTAGCCGGGTATGGACTCCACGTGTCTTGTCTGTCGCTAAGAGGTTTCGCGGTAAACCTGACAGATTAACAGTTTGATTTTAAGCCGAGGCGTCGATTCCCTTAAAATGAATAGTGACCTCGCGGTATTGATTTTATTACACTCAAGCCTCATTTCCTGAAAATCGTATCTTTTCAACCAAAAATAAAGGTGTGTGTATGGAAAGCTTTACGGCGGCACGAACGCTGACGTCCACTACTAACTGACGTATGTTGAGATATTGAGTGGAAGGAAGTGCCGGTGGGAGTGCATGACTCTGAGGCCGATTCAGGCGTCAAGGGGTTAGCCACGGATAGTGGTCTGTTGTCGGGGGAACAATGTATATGCATACAGCGCGCTGCTGGCTGGACTGCACAGAGACCGGCTCCTTACCCGCTCTGTCTCTATTTAGAGGATCCATCCATTATTCATCTGTCTCCCTAAGGCGATGCTTCAGAAGCTGCCTGAGAGGCTTTTAGATCCCCCTCTTCCTCTGTAGTCTTCGACTCTCCTCCTGCACCCACCCGTCTCTCTCTGATCCTCCTCCTTTTCCACCTCCTCCGGCTACCGTCTCCTGTAGCCCCGCCCATCTCTTGTTGGGACACACACACACACACACTGTCCTTTTTATATATCTATATATATATCTATATCTATATACAGTAGATAGATATCTAGATATCTATAGATAGATATCTAGATATAGGGCTTGGGATCTCCCCTGCACTATCTTTTAATTTTTTTATTTTTTCCTTTTATTTTATACGACCACTGTCATTTTTCCCCTCAGGATTCGGCTTAGTCGCTACAGTTGCTGTTTGCACTGGCTATGGCTTTTATAATAGACATCACAACCCGCACTCTAATCAAATTGTTGTTGTATATTGTTGGAAAAAAAAGGCTTCTGGTATTGTCCCAATCTGTCCTGCTTCATAACCAGGCCACCGTGCCAGGCTGTGTCCGAGCGCTCAATAGGTACAATAGTAGCAGGAGAAGGATGTCGAGCGCAGAGATGAGTGACTATGAATCCACACACAGGCCCTATGGGGGGGGGGGTTGGGGTCATAATACATGACCGGATGGATGCCCTGCCAAGTCCGGTTAACTTTGTGATCTGTGGCCTGTCATGTTTTTATTCTTAAAAATGTGGATGAATGCCTGGTAAAACTGTTCGGGGGGGGGGGGGATGACTACTAAATGAAGAGCAATTCAAGTTTAACACGTGTTGGGTGGGGGGGGAATAAATGGAGTCTGTAACACATCAGCTCTGTTGACGTGTCGTGGAAAAATTTGATTCGCTTACACTGGGGCTTTGAGTTTTCCATTTGTCCGATATGGAAATATTATGACACGCACACGCACACACACAGAGTAGTTTAGTTGGAAAACAAAGGAATTCAGCGTAGGTTAAACTAACAGAGCTGTTGGGTCTAATTGTTTATTAGCCTTCAGGTGGGTTACGAGGGGGAGTGGCAGAAGGTTCCTGCTTGTTTAACATACAAACCATGATTTACCGGTTATTGTTTTAGTAATGGCTGTTAATTGCACTGCTTTAGGGAACTAGGAACTGCTCTGAAAGTGCAAGTGCAAGAGCTCTAGAGCAATTCGAGAGCAATTTTATGAAGCCTGCCCTCTTCGATCATAAAACACCCAATTTGTCACGCATACGCTGGCTCCTCCTATATTGACATTCCAAATATGGAATAAACAGAATCACCATTTTTCTATTCAGTTATTGAGAAGAGGCTTCGTCTATGCAAAGGGAGCGGTGTATTGATACAAGTACGATTTCAGTTCAACTGATACGATGACATGTTACCTCATGTGACTAGCGTTCACAAACAACAAGCTAACAAACAAGCTCTCTCTCGGTCTGTCAGTCTCTAATAAGACAGACAGACAGTCATGGCTGTGGTGGCCGATCTCCAATGCTATCTATGGGAACCAATGATCGCAACTGTAAGACATGTAAACATGAGGCAGTGTCATTGTGCTGCATACAGAACAGGAACAGGTCGCTTTCTCAGGTCCCTTTTTTTTTTTTTGAGGGGGTTTTGAAGGCTGTCACTGCTTCACGAATAGATGAACAACGAATAGAATAGAACAACATTAGCTCCGGTAGCTTTTTATTTTTTGGTCCTCTGGAGTGTATGGAAGTTAATGGAAAGCGAGCGGCGAGCGAGGCACTGCCTCTTGAGTGGATTGACCTGAGCCTCGGCTGCGTCTAATGTCTTTTAAAAGCTTCTCTCTGCCCACACGTAGGCATTCATCTTGCGTACAGCCAGTCTCAGTACAGGGCCTGGTGTGTCTTACCCAGGATGTAATACGTCTGCTTTCTCATTCAGAGGCACAGGTTGAATGAATTTCAAATGCAGTCTTTCAGAAACCCTGCCTTCTTTATTTATATATAGATATATATATTGTATATCTTTATCATGTTGGCCATCGTGTCAGTCTGTCTGTCTCTCTCGTCCCTCTGACCTTACAAGGTGTAGCCATGGCTCCTCTGGTGTTGAACATGTCCTGGGCCCTATTTAATGTCATGGGCCGCCTGTGTTTGCCTCTTGTCTTTGCTGTGAGGCTGCAGCCCAGGTCTGCCCCCGCCCCGCAGGTTGGGACACAGGCCAGCTTACCCCTCCGTGCCTTGCCGCACTTCTCCGTGTTAAGATGTTGGTTCTTTCTCTCAAACTCCACTTTGCTTATGCTGACGACGAAGGTCTCGATGGGATTGCGCAAGCTGGACCGCTAATCTTTTCTGACTGAAAGAGTAACCGATATGGTTTAACGTTGGTTAAACATATCTGCTCAAATCTGCACTGTAATCACCACGTGAGGTGCACCGTTACAGATTTCAGTTGGCTGTTTATGGTTTGCGTTCTCTATTCATTTACTCTTGTTACATGTTGCATTCTGTGTGTCGCCTTGTCCTGTCGCCATGATGTGGTCATGTTCAATGTTTTGAGTGCTTTGTTACGTACAAGCTCGTCCATTTGTTAATAACATATTACATTTCTAGTACAAAGTCACACGTAACGTATAATTGTGTTGATTAGTGTCTTAACTAGCTGACCCCGGCGAAGGGATAGTGTTTAACACGTGAGCGTGATTGACTCCCGTCTGTCTGACTGGCTGTGTTCTGTCTGTCCCCTTCAGCCCGAGATGCAGATGAGCGGGAGAAGTGGATCCACGCCCTAGAGGGAACCATCCTCCGACACACCCTACAGCTCAGGGTCAGTGTGTGTGTGTGTGTGTGTGTAAGCATGTTGTGCATGTTCCCCCAGTAGCAAAAGTCTTCTCTTTGATCTAAAAGCGAGAGAAACTGATGGCCGAGAGATTTCTCCACTTCATCATCCAACATGTTCAAACCTCCCCTTCTCAGGTTTCAGATCACCGAGGACCTTCCCTCGTGGCCGGCGGCTATGTATTATGCAAATATCAACGGCGTGTTGTGTGCTGCCTATGCAAACACAAGGATCTTGACTCAAGCCAAAGGCATACAAACAATAGGCCCGGCAAATGTTCCTAAAAGTAGACATCGTACATGAAGCTGCCTTAATTGCGTAATTTATAACTATTGGCAACCAGTAGTTCCCTTCTCTTAATATGTACCCTGCCACTCAATCACCATTGGCTACTTTCCGTCAGGTGTTTCCTATCGCCTGGTGCCTTTTGTGTGGCTAGTTGTTGAATAACGTCTATGTCTGCCCTATTGTGTCTACTTAAAACTGGAAACAAGTGTGAACTTTGTGCTGTGAAAGTCACTGTGAGGCTGCGGCTCTAAACGCTTGTAACAGCCTGCCAGGGGGACCCGCCTGCCTGAATCCAGGTCATCATATCTTGACTACTTTCCTAGTTCTCACTATTAGTATTCATATTTTAGTAATGATAGTCATTTCTTCTACTTTTTGCCAATTTTGGAAGGCCCTTGACAGTCATTTTTACAATTATTTGGTTCTTTGCCTCTGTCCCCTGGCTGGGAATTTGTAACCGACTTGATTTCATAAATCTATAGTATCTTAATGTTATGCTCCATGGTCAGTCCTGTGGCCTCTCCACCTTTATTTATTTTTTGCTTTTTACACTGTGCGCTGTCCTACTTTCTAAAAGGAAATTCCCACTGACAGACTTCATGTGCCTGCTTGCTTGAAATTACCTCCCACACCACACACACACACACACACACACACACACAGACACAGACACAGACGTACACTCACAATGTTGTCATAGTCCATATGACCCCACCGTAGCCAATCAGAGCTCAGCGAGCCAAACATCTGCCGGCTTTGGCTCAGCGAATCAGAGAAGCCGTTAAAGCTGGTCCTGCTCAGCACTGGCTACCGCTTAGTTTTTTTTCCTCTCTCCATTTTCTGCCTGCGTGAGAGGGTGTGTGTGTGTCTGGCTGTGTTTCCTCAGAGGGGAGGGTCCTGGATTACCTTGACTCTGTCTGCCCTTATACCAGCGCTCGGCTGATGCCACCGCCGAGGCTCTGAAGACAGACTAGTTAGCTGGCTTCACTGGACCCGGCTGGTATCCCAACGACCGAGAGACCAGAGAAAAGACACTGTTTTGTATTGTGCTTTTATTTTTTTGCCTTCCCTTGGCGAGGGAGGAAGGGAGGGGGAGAGGGAGGAATATAGAGAGGGAGAGTTAGAGGGGGCAAACAAGGACAGTTAGTGGTAGGGAGTTAAAGATTTGTTGTCGAAGGGAGTTAAAGATTTGTTGTCGAAGGGAGAGAGGAGGACGAGGCACAAAGCAGAGGCAAAGACAAAAGAGGCCCGTGTGGAGGCCGGACCCCTTGGTCCGCGGGGGGCCACACAGTCATACAGGGCTGGATGAGGCATGTCTATTGGAGCAAGACAGCCAGTAAGTACACACACACACACACACACACACACACACCACACACACACACCACACACCACACCACACACTAGGGGCTCAGAGGCTCCACTGCACCACAGCTTGGTAGTAAGCGGCTGCAGTGATCTAAAGTGGGTCAGCATGTGGAAAGACAAACAGAAGGTGGGAGGGGGGGGCTTTGGGTGAGGGAAGGTGGGGGATAGTGCTGTTGTTTTGATGGCCTGAAGTGGCCGTGGGAGCGTGTGTGTGTGTGTGAGAGAGTTAGCGGGCTGTTCTGAGAATGTATGTGCAGCACTATGTGATACGGAGCGCCACATGCGTGTAAAGGGGGGGGGCGAGCAGAGGCTCACGGCGTCTTCCTCTGTTGGATTGAAAATATTTCAGGAACAGTGCAGTGGAACTATGTACTGAACCACACACACACACACACACACACACTGTGTGTGTTGACATAACAGAAATAGTTTGCCACGTAACAAAATAAGTCAACCTGGTTGGGGTCAATATTCTTATGGCTTTTTAGGAAGTATTTGTGGAGAATCAAAACCCGATAATATGCTGATAATGTTCATATTGTATGTTTTATTATTGTATTTTTTTGATCTAGAAGATCTAGATCTGTTCGAATAATCTGTTAGGCAACACTAGATCTGTTCGAATAATCTGTTAGGCAACACTACATTCTCCCTCTCCACCTTTGGTCCTATTTTTTGAGGAAGTCTGGTCAGCGGAGCTGTGTGGTTTGCGACGGACTTCAGTTGTTGCTCGACCGTGTGAAGTGGATAGCGCGCTGTAGCTGGGTGTTAGCTGCTGCTGCTGGAGGCTTGCCACGGTTCATGGCCTTTCTTCATGTCCCCCTGTGGACGTCCTCCGCAAGGAGAAGTGCTCCACACTTCTCCCAGCGCAACACAACTCCCTGTCGACGCCTCCGAACCAAAGCGGTGATACGAAAGGTTTTCAACCTCGTGTTTGAATTTACTGTTATATGTATTGGCTGTGCGGAAATTTTACTTCCAGGAGTTGTACGGTTGCTTTTAGTTGACTTTGTTCCACTTTGGGCTTACTTTCTTTTTGTGTGTGTGTGTGTGTGTGTGTGTGTGGTACTAGTTCCTTGGTTACGCGTGCGTGTGCGTGTGCGTGTGCGTGCGTGTGCGTGTGCGCGTGCGTGTGCGTGTGTGTGTGTGGCTAGCCTGTACACCCTCTGGATTGTTCTCGCTGACCACGGTCAACAAGGAGACTGTTGTCTGGTCACGACTGTGCTGCCAATACACTAGTAATTGCCTCTTAATGCGTTGTATCTAATGACAATCGGAGGGCATGGTACCAATGCACTCACAATGGTTGAACACTATTGGTCTAGGATTGCACACCCATGTTCTGCGGTGGCGCCTGTCTGCATTACACGTTCTTCTAATGTAATATAAAGCTGTTGGTATGCTTTTAAAGAGTCATGTTAAGCTGTGTGTGTGGCACCACTATTAAAAGTAGCAGTATGTTTGCAGATTATATCACCGTGAAATTTGTATTGTTTGGGATTAAGTTTAGCGACGGAAATAATCAAAACTGATGGATATACACTAGACTGATGGGCCGGCGGGCAGCCAGACGGGCTGGTAACTGGACCTGGTCTTTTTTATGTGGGTTAGCCTTTGAACAATGCCATTCATGTCCCCACAGTGCACTGCTGGAAGATTCTCCTGAACTGTTGGATGATGATGTGTATGCAACAGTCTGAGCCCCAGCCCTGGTCATGTGATGGGCATTGAACAGCATGATGAGGATGCATGAAGCACCTATTTAAGTTTTCCCTGTCTTGGATATGTTTTTAGGATCGATGGTCTCGGATGAGCGACATGACACGAAAGCCTGTTTTTTGTCGTTGTTGAAGTGTTCAGCTGTATCTTGAATCACTCGAGTTTTAATTAAGTTTTTCCATGTGATTTTTGTATTCTAACCCTTTTTCAGGAGGCAGAGACGGGCTTTGTTCCAAGCGTACAAGACTTTGACAAGAAGCTTGCGGAAGCAGACGCATACCTGCAGATACTGATTGACCAATTGAAGGTATGCTAACCATGTACGGATCCACATCCACATGGGTTGTAAAAAAACCTTATACACGTTTGTATATTACTCGTTAC
Organism: Muraenolepis orangiensis; assembly: GCA_027704905.1. Lineage (NCBI taxonomy): Eukaryota > Metazoa > Chordata > Actinopteri > Gadiformes > Muraenolepididae > Muraenolepis > Muraenolepis orangiensis. The sequence continues at coordinate 31,787,623 of CM051004.1, read as the reverse complement.
ATGGCAATATCCTATTCTCACGAAGGAGATCGTGTTGGATATGCAAATTCAACACAAACTAGCCGGCAGAGTGACATTTTAAATGTGATCAAACTTTCAACTCATCGGTATTATAGTGGTCACTCAACGTGTGAAGCTTGCTACACACTAGACCTCTTCTTTTGTGGGTGTTTGCTACCAACTTCTAATTAACATGCGGTCATGTTCAGAAGCTCACATCACATGCTTAGTCTTGACTGAAAGAAAAATACGTTGCACATTACGATTAAGATGATTTCACCTTTTAATTGACAAATGATTCTATATAACAAACAATGAACTGTTGTATTGATTGGATTATGATATATTATAAACCATTGTATTGAGATGATCGTATGTGTGTATGTACGCACACAAAATCAACACAGAATTGGTTGTGACTATACCGGACATTTTGGATTCACTCAGATTACACAAACACATTAGTGCTCCTCTCCTTTACACTAATTGGTCACACCATGCACAACATCACCAGTACATCGCGGGGCACGGCCAGCGCTAGCCAGGAAACTATTTCAGTATCCACTCAGCCAGGTTCCTCGTTTAGCTAGAAAGTAGTTCAGTGCACCGTTGGTCTTGTGGTGTCTCCGTGGGCAGGGTCTATGCCGTTTACTTGTGGCCACTGTGGTTTGAATTTAAACTAGACACACTCCCCACACGCATGCACACACACACTCTTTCTCCTGTCAAAACCCACTACAATTAAAGCTTTCAAACCTCTAACGGACTAGGGACTTTATAAATCACTAGCAGCTTGAACAGCCTATTGATGGAGGCTGTTGATTTCCGAAGAGTACACCCATGCATACTAGCGATATGTTATTTATATAAGGCATGATTCACAATGGTTCATCAATTTGTTTCTGTCCAGGCAGTGATGTTTTACTGCCATAACATTTCATAAAGCTCATATAAAATGATTGCAATCCATTCCATGATGTCACTATAGCGTTATAGACGATTCAAGAATTTTATTTGCCATTTGCAACAAGTTCAATGCAATGCTTACTCCCCATTCCCTCCCGCAGTATGACATTCTAGAACAATACTATAAAAATACTATACACAATAAAAAAAAATAAGAAACTTAACATAAAAAGACAAAAACAATAAAGTGCCTTCTTCATCGTGTGTGTGTGTGTGTGTGTGTGTGTGTGTGTGTGTGTGTGTGTGTGTGTGTGTGTGTGTGTGTGTGTGTGTGTGTGTGTGTGTGTGTGTGTGTGTGTGTGTGTGTGTGTGTGTGTGTGTGTGTGTGTGTGTGTGTGTGTGTGTGTGTGTGTGTGTGTGTGTGTGTGTGTGTGTGTGTGTGTGTGTGTGTGTGTGTTTTCAGCTTTTTGATGAGAAGATCAAGGAGTGTAATGAAGATGAGTCACGTCAGGTGAGTCTGTCTGTCCGTCCCTTTGTCAGGATATGTCCGTCGGCCTGTGCTTGAGATCAAGTACAGACAAAAACATCCAACAGTTGCAATTCATTCTAAGGGTTTATTTTTTCCCTTGTGTTATTGTATTCCTATGATTTCCCCCCCCCCTGTCCATTAACATATTACTTTTTGTTATGTTACTGCTAATTAATTAAAAACGTACTCTATTCGATTGTCATGGTGGCCTGCCATGGCGACGTCAGTGAAATACCACGCAAAAACACAACGCGGTAAAATGTGCGCTTGTGTGCACCGTACATCAACGAGCAGGCACATTTGGCAGAGTTGAAAGTCATCCCCTGTCAACGTGTAGTCACGTTAAAATCCCTCTCCCACTATCGCTACCCTCCGAGCCATAACCCATGAGCAGTCCAGGAGTGATCCAGAACAGCCCTGTTTCTCATATCAGTCCGACGCTCTGGGATTCAAACCATCGTGACAGGATGTTGGCGCAGTGCGCTGCTGTCACTCTTATCGGTGGCGGGGGCGGTCGGAATTTGTTTTGTTCTGAAGAGGACTTTGAGAGGAACAGCGACTCGTAGTGTGACGGTCGGTCCAGTTACGATACATAAAGTCATGTATTGGTGACATTGCGGTTACAAAGTCTGTGTGCTGGGGACGTTTCAGCCTGTACAACTCTTCTGTTTGTACCACATTACTCATTATTGTTATTGTATAGAAACGGGTGTTCTTCACATCTTCTTGTTGAATAGTCCTTTTCTTTATCTTTTCCTTCGGTGCATGCAATTACTTACTTAATACTTTGAGTAAAAAGCTTTATAGTTGATTGATGATGCCTTGTCACATATTGGCGTGTGTCCAAACCTAACCTGTGACTGTGGTCACGTGATCGGGTGACTCGGTTGATATGGTAACTCTTTTTGACATGTCTTGAGCCTGAGGAAGTACTCGTACTGAGTACTATATATAGTCCTACTGTAGTACGTACAGTATGACTATATATAGTACTCAGTATGAGTACTATATATAGTCCTACTGTAGTACGTACAGTATGACTATATATAGTACTCGGTATGAGTACTATATATAGTCATACTGTACGTACTACAGTATGTTTGAAATGTAGTCGGCTTTCTAGTTCCCGATTTTCTAGTTGTTTAGCTAATATGTAAACATTACATCAGTTTCAGATCAACTTGCTGTTTGTAGGCAGTGACTTTCACCCATCAAATGGGTTTTGTTTTTCAACTTGGCCTGACAACCTGATTCTGCATTTTTCCTTCTTTCTTTTTTTTAAGTTATAAGTGAAGTGAAACCGCAGAAATTTAATATCAAATGTCTGGATGTTGTTGTTTTTTGTCTTTCAGAAAATAGAAAATTTGAAGGAGACTACTTGTGTAAGTCTGACCAGAACTGAATAACCCCTATATGTATTTATTGTATTTCTGTCTATACGTGTGCCTTTTATTCTCCCATATATCATCATATTCACTGATATGCCCCCCCCCCCCCCTTGTGTTATCCACAGAGTATGGTAGAGTCCATCAAGCACTGCATTGTATTGCTACAAATCGCCAAGGTACGTACCCCGGTGCATCCGTGTGTGTGTGTGTGTGTGCTCTGTCGTCACCACCTCTGTAGTCTCGACACCTCCCCGCTCCTGAATGATGGTCATGGTTTGTCATGTTGGATGGCCTCTCTGTGCATGGTGTGTTGTTGTTGTTGTCGTAGCAGCGTAGTCCCAAGCTCTGGTAGTCGACGGCGGCGGTGCTGGTGGTGCTGGTGGTGGTGGAGGATGCTAAGGGTGTGGCCCCTTGAATGCGTTTCATCACATGCGTGTCATCCTTTTACAAGGAGGAAGTTACATCGTTGTTTCTGCTTCATGTAGCTTTAAAAGCGCTTATTTCGCCGTCTAGGCTTCGCCTATAATCGTAGAACTAGAGTTATAATAACGTAGTTATAACCAGTTGGTCAATGTATGGATGGCTACAAGTCTGGTTTATATTTTGATGGCGACCATGTGATGAACGGAGGCATTTCATTAATACCAGCCATTTCTGCTTCGTGCGGTTGAGCTCCGTATTATGGGATGCAGAAAGAGGTGTGCGGACATTCTCAAACGTGCAAAAGAATACGTATTTTGTTTCCTGTTTGCTTTTGTTTTGTTTAGGAATGGCCATAAGTTAACAAGACATTTGTTAGTAGTAGTAAATGAATAACCTAAAGGACATTTATGGATCTTCCTAACGCAACTACTAGTCTAACATTGTCTTCTTAAAATTTTAAAGGACCAAAGTAACGAACAGCAACACGCAAACGGACTTATAGTAAGTTTCATGTCATCCGTCCACGACAGAAATTGACACTAGGCAAACGATCTATTCTTCCTTTCCGCTCAACTGACGCTACATTCCAGCAAAACAGATTAATAACACCGTCTTTACTTGACTGCATGCAATGTGATTTCAGAATAGGCTCTATCTCAAATCTCCTTGTCTACTACTGACATGATTTCCTGTTTTCTTTCCACTAACATTGGCTTTGGGGAAACTCGTATGGGCTTTATCACGACAAACTAAATGTTCTCTCTATGTGTCTGGTGTGTGTCCCGTGTGTGTATGTGTGTGTTGTGTGTGTGTGTGTGTGTGTGTGTGTGTGTGTGTGTGTGTGTGTGTGTGTGTGTGTGTGTGTGTGTGTGTGTGTGTGTGTGTGTGTGTGTGTGTGTGTGTGTGTGTGTGTGTGTGTGTGTGTGTGTGTGTGTGTGTGTGTGTGTGTGTGTGTGTGTGTGTGTGTGTGTGTGTGTGTGTGTGTGTGTGTGTGTGTGTGTGTGTGTGTGTGTGTGTGTGTGTGTGTTGTGCATACATATTACATGTCACCCGTTGTTGTCGTATGGTATCGGTGCAATGTATCCCATGTCCACCAATTGGGAGTCAACTAATTAGCCATCACTTCATCCATGTTCAATGTGCCAATTGACCCGTGAAGAACTAATTGATGTCAGGCTGGGGGACGATCTCTCTCTCTCTGTCTGTCTCTCTGTCTGTCTGTCTGTCTGTCTGTCTGGTCTCATGTGTTCACATATGTCAAAGCAGAACGCCCACTGCGCCCGTGTCCATGTAAAGGACCGCAGTGTTGACTTGTGACCAACTTAATCTCACCCCCCCCCCCCCCCTGCCTTATGGTGTATTAGTCAGAGAGCTATACGCTCCCTCTCAATGTGCTCGGGTGCTTCTATAACATAGCTTAGGCGGTGCGCTTAACGTATGTCGCGTAAAGCTTAAGAGTAACTGAGACATGCGGATGGATGTACGGTAGATAGATGGTTATTATGAGAAAAGCGACCCCCCCCCCCCCCCCCCCCCCATGTGCGATCCGATAAGCTGCCAGACATCTCGGATGGACCCAGATGTTCTGGACGTACTCTCTAAATAAGTGCTACCTGCCCTGAAACACGCATGATGTTCACTGCAAAGGAAAATATGTGGCACAGAATATCATTATGGTATAATGAGGTTACCTTAAGACGTTACTGCGGCTGTCAAATAGTTTTAGTGTATTATAATTACACAGGAGGGCCCGGCCGTGTTTGCTTTAAGATAACTGCAGCATTAATCTTCCCTACAGGGATATTAATATGTCGAGTGCCGTTGGTTCAAATCATTGCCTAAAGCAGGCTATAACTCTGCCTGGCGACAGACTCGTCCCCTGCTTTTGATTCGATCTGGCCTCCCCTCCGTGACCGCACAATAGTCCTCTGATTGGCTGTAATTAGGAGTCATGGCCTTTTTCATTTCGCTTGAGGCTGGCAAAAGAAAAATCAAATGAAGGGTCGTGTGACCATGGCAATGAGGGGGGGGGGGGGGGGGTGTGTGTGTGTGTGTGGCTGAGATAGTTGTGTGTGTGTGTGTGTGTGTGTGTGTGTGTGTGTGTGGCTGAGATAGTTGTGTGTGTGTGTGTGGCTGAGATAGTGGTGTGTGTGTGTGTGGCTGAGATAGTGGTGTGTGTGTGTGTGGCTGAGATAGTGGTGTGTGTGTAGCTGAGATAGTGGTGTGTGTGTGTGGCTGAGATAGTTGTGTGTGTGTGTGTGTGGCTGAGATAGTTGTGTGTGAGTGTTGATGAAGGCAGACTTCAGCAGTCTAAACAGGTCTCTGAGGATTGATTTATTAATTCGTTTTTTTTAACCCATGAGGGAACGGCAAGGTTCCTGAGAGGGTAAACATTTCACAACTTCATTCTGCCTGCTGGAGTTAATTATCACCCGTGTATACACGCCACCAGGCTGTTCAAAGTCTAAACTACTTACTACTATGTTATTGTAGAGAAGAAAAACAAGCACCTGGTCCTTGTGTTATGGACCCCGAAGCGGTCTACTGTAGCTGTCCCCTACTGGGTGTTTCTAACTGTATCTCGTCATCCCCTATCTTCCCAGGAGACCGCGAGGACGGCCGGTGCGTTCAGGGCTTGTACACGCCGCCATATTGAGAGGACTGGTGTATATAGAGCGTCGTGGTCCTAATGGAATCCTAAAGCAACGTCAATATACCCGTAACCTAGGGCTCACGGCGGAAAACCTTTTATTCTGCCACGACTCATAACCAGAAACTCTGGGTCAACTGTTTCATGATTAATTACGAAACAATGAAAAAAATTAACATTTCTACCAACATAATAACTGACACGCTAAGGCTCCCAAAATGGCGGCGATCATGGCGCTGTGACGTACAAGCCCTATTGCTCTGTGTTACACTGCATGCCCGCTGCATACTAATGACATTGGTCATCAGTCTCCTCCCCTCCCACATGGGGAATTCCCACTTATACGTTTATTCAATTGTTTTTTTTAGGGGGTAAATGTTGATGATTTTGCGCTGTCTTTGAAGTAGTCAAAATATCGTCTGTGTGTATGTGTGAGACACCACTGCAAAGAGTGTGTAGGCTCTGACGGGGAGGGGCTTAACTAACGGCCATGTTGCCGCTGTTGGTTTGTGTCCTCCAGAGCACCATCAACCCGGTGGATGGGCTCTACCAGCCGCCTCTAGACACGTCTGTAGTCAGCGACAACATGCCAACCCAGACAGCACTGCCCTCAGGTACACCACACTCCCTGGGAAAATGGGGGAATTTGACACACTTACACCACATGTCATCTGGTTTGGCAGCATATGTGGGGCTGCTTGTTTGCACTCCTTACTTTATGGTAGCAACGGCACCCCCTGGTGTTGATGTTAGCAGTTGCGTGTCGCTGTCTTAGAGCATTGTTTTTGTGTCTCTTTTGCAATGGAAGGTATAATGCAGGATATCACAGGTGTCTTTCTGAGATATTATTAATGTTTGTTAATATACAATATGTTCTTAATATAGTTTACCTTAATTTTTTCCTTTTCATTAGTCTACGGCTAATGTATGTTTACATCCAGCTCTAAACACAAGTCTACATTATGGCTGTGTTTTTTTTTTTCTCCAGATGGTTCTCCGGGGTGCAAGTCTGACCAGCGGCCCTCAACGCTACCTGTGGGCCCCGTCGTCACGGTGATGGGAAGCTTACAAACGCCAACGCCCAATAGCACAGGTGAGTGCATTTTCCCAGCGCCCGGCTCCAGTGATTCGTAGCATGAAAATGGTCGATTGTTGGTGTACGCTACAGTGGTCCATAGTCACCATTGGTCCCTAATGGCTTACATATTGTTTTAGATAGGTCTGCAAAATGTTCTCTGCGGTTCCTGCGTCGCACATTTGCCCAAACCGAGGCGACAACGCTAACGTACAGTGCATTTGATTCCGCGATGAGTATTCATATATATGTGTGTTTATGAATGTCAACATTTTACGCATACACAATTCATCAAGATGCAGCAAGTAAACAAAACACTTGCGTATCCACACACACACACACTGTGCTCCTCCGAGGGTGTCGTCCATTAAGGAGTGAAAGTAGCAATGCGTGCAAGAAGCTGGGCTTCCTGCCTGTATAATCTGCTGAGGCAGCGTTATTGAAAGTGCTGTGCTGTGCGGTATGGGGCGGCACAGGACCGACTGACCGACTGACTGGCTGCTGGAGGCAGTGTGGTGTGCTGCAGAGGAACCCCACTGTATCCCCGCCCACCGTCCTTAACACGCCACCCCTTAATAACATCACGCCCCCTTTGGTTTTACTATTATCGCCTTATTATAGCACCTTCCTGGATAACCAAGGCACTTTACAGACAGGGTAAAATAACACAGTTCATTCATTTAATAGTACCGTTTACTACACAAGTCATTTTGTGGATGTTTTTCATCCAACAATGTCATGTACATCCAGATGAGTGTCATGTCATGAGGCTCCGGATGTAGCGGTCGGGTTGTCTGGCAACTGGAAGGTTGCCAGACAACCCCCGACTCCTCCAAGCCAAGTGTCGAAGTGTCCCTGAGCACGACACACTAACCCTCTGAGGCAGTCCATTTAACATGTACATTCACTTGCATGTCATGTACATTCAGATACATGTCATGTACATTCAGATGCATGTCATGTACATCCAGATACATGTCATGTACATTCAGATGCATGTCATGTACATTCAGATGCATGTCATGTACATTCAGATACATGTCATGTACATCCAGATACATGTCATGTACATCCAGATGCATGTCATGTACATCCAGATACATGTCATGTACATCCAGATGCATGTCATGTACATTCAGATACATGTCATGTACATTCAGATGCATGTCATGTACATTCAGATACATGTCATGTACATCCAGATACATGTCATGTACATCCAGATGCATGTCATGTACATCCAGATGCATGTCATGTACATTCAGATACATGTCATGTACATCCAGATGCATGTCATGTACATTCAGATGCATGTCATGTACATTCAGATGCATGTCATGTACATTCAGATACATGTCATGTACATCCAGATACATGTCATGTACATCCAGATACATGTCATGTACATTCAGATGCAGGTCATGTACATTCAGATGAATGTCATGTACATCCAGATACATGTCATGTACATTCAGATGAATGTCATGTACATTCAGATACATGTCATGTACATTCAGATACATGTCATGTACATTCAGATGCAGGTCATGTACATTCAGATGAATGTCATGTACATTCAGATACATGTCATGTACATCCAGATACATGTCATGTACATCCAGATACATGTCATGTACATTCAGATACATGTCATGTACATTCAGATACATGTCATGTACATTCAGATACATGTCATGTACATTCAGATACATGTCATGTACATTCAGATACATGTCATGTACATCCAGATACATGTCATGTACATTCAGATACATGTCATGTACATTCAGATGCATGTCATGTACATCCAGATACATGTCATGTACATCCAGATACATGTCATGTACATTCAGATACATGTCATGTACATTCAGATGCATGTCATGTACATTCAGATACATGTCATGTACATCCAGATACATGTCATGTACATCCAGATACATGTCATGTACATTCAGATACATGTCATGTACATTCAGATGCATGTCATGTACATCCAGATGCATATGATCCAGATACATGTCATGTACATTCAGATACATGTCATGTACATTCAGATGAATGTCATGTACATCCAGATGAATGTCATGTACATCCAGATACATGTCATGTACATTCAGATACATGTCATGTACATCCAGATACATGTCATGTACATTCAGATACATGTCATGTACATTCAGATGCATGTCATGTACATCCAGATACATATGATCCAGATACATGTCATGTACATTCAGATACATATGGGCGGCAGTATAGCTCAGGAGGTAGAGCGGTCTCCTCACAACCGGAAGGTTGCTGGTTCGATCCCCGCCGCCTCCTCTTAGCAAAACCTGTCGGTGTCCTTGAGCAAGACACCCTAACCCTAACTGCTCCTGACCTGCTGGCTGTCTCCATGCGTGGCTGACTCCGCCCTCGGTGGTTGAATGGGTGTATGAATGGGTGAATGTGAGGCATGACTTGTAAAGCGCTTTGAGTCCAACCATGGTTAGAAAAGCGCTATATAAATGTCCATTTACCATTACATATGGTCTATCTTTTCATATGTATATTCTAATGGTAACTATTGCGCCCGTGCCCGAATTGCGTCGTGACCCCCACCACGTCGGTCTGCCTGTCCTCCAGGGAGTGGTCCGTCCGGCCCCAGCAGCGGCCTGGCCTCCCCGGCCCACATCCCCCTTCCCTCCCGCTCCGTGCCAGACTTCTCCTACTCCTCCAGCGAGGACGAGTTCTACGACGCCGACGAGTTCTACCAGAACAACACCTCTCCCAAACACTGCATAGGGTGAGTGTCCCGAGGACCCCTCCTCCCCCCCCTCCTCCCCCCCCCCTCCTCCACATGCTCCTAGAGGAGGCGTAGTGTATACAGTGTACATCTCTCTTTGAGATGTATACAGTGTACATCTCTCTTTGAGATGTACACTGTGTACATTTCTCTTTGAGATGTATACAGTATACATCTCTCTTTGAGATGTATACAGTGTACATTTCTCTTTGAGATGTATACAGTGTACATCTCTCTTTGAGATGTATACAGTGTACATTTCTCTTTGAGATGTATACAGTGTACATCTCTCTTTGAGATGTATACAGTATACATCTCTCTTTGAGATGTATACAGTGTACATCTCTCTTTGAGATGTATACAGTGTACATTTCTCTTTGAGATGTATACAGTGTACATCTCTCTTTGAGATGTATACAGTATACATCTCAAAGAGAGATGTATACTGTATACATCTCTCTTTGAGGTGTGTACTGCGGGAGGGAATGGGGAGCAAGCGTTCCAATGTACTTGTTACAAATATCTTGTATTGTAGTGGAGCGTAGTACCGCACGGCACGCCGAGGTCCTCTCTCCTGCTTTCAAAGTGATGAATCTGTATTCTATCTGTTCTTGGCGTCGTACAGTCACAAAGTGTCACATGACACCTGTTGAGTCAGCTGCTTCTTTCCTAGCCTCTGGAGTTGTGCTCCTTATTAGCAAATCCATATCCATAGCCATGAAAGTGAACTGGGAGGAATTTTATTTTGATAACCTGAGAGTTCCCCATTCCTGACAGAACTGCAGCTTCACCGAAAAGGTGAAAGACTGTAAAGAGATGGTCTGTTACTACCGAGTAAAAAAAAATACTAAGCATGTTTATTTGTAAAGAGCCGCGCTTTATTTCAATGATGCTTTTCTTCTTGAATCCCTCTTCTCGTGCTGACTGATTGGCGCATTTGTACGATGATCTCTGGTGTGTCCCGCTCCTCTCTTTGGGCAGTAGGCTCTCGGGGCAGGCCGCCGCCTCTCCTCTCGGTGAGGATGGGGCCATGAAACGACCACACACCAACGAGTCGCTCAACTCATCCATGTCCAACGGCACCACCGACGCAGGTGAGCCAACCCCCCCCCCCTCACTCAAATACAGGACACTTCCTGTTGTGGTCCTCGCCATAGGGTCTTGGATAAAGGGTGTAGGCTTTATGACAATCTAGAGAGTCAGACTAACGGGTGTGTGGTGTGTGGTATGTGGTATGTGGTGTGTGTGGTGTGTGTGTCAGACCAATTTGACAATGAGGACCGTGACGACGAAGGCGAGGGGGAGTCTGTGGAAGAGCACAAGAGTGTCATCATGCATCTGCTGTCCCAGGTCCGCCTGGGCATGGACCTCACCAAGGTAACGGCTCCCCGGCTCACCAAACTACTGCTTTATCTTTTTACATATTTAATATTCTTGGTTTCAAAGTTTCACCAACAGAATTGTGACTATGAAGGAAACCCACCCACCCCATCAATTTTGGTTAATGTATATATATATATATATGTATGTATGTATGTATGTATGTATGTATGTATGTGTGTGTGTGTGTGTGTGTGTGTGTGTGTGTGTGTGTGTGTGTGTGTGTGTGTGTGTGTGTGTGTGTGTGTGTGTGTGTGTGTGTGTGTGTGTGTGTGTGTGTGTGTGTGTGGTGTGTGTGTGTGTGTGTGTGTGTGTGTGTGTGTGTGTGTGTGTGTGTGTGTGTGTGTGTGTGTGTGTACAGCGCTCGGGGAGCAGTGTAGCAGTGTCAAGTGCCTTGCTCAAGTGCCTAGGTGTTTCAGGGACTTGAACAGGAAACTGGTGTTAAGTTTAATTTGTAGTGGCATTAAAAAAGTCTTAAATCTTACTTAAGTTATAAGAACCCTGTTCTTACACACAGTGTCTCTATGGCTCCAAGGAGTAAACACATGCGGTCTTTCCCTGTACACGCACACACACACCCCTCCGTCTGTTGAGCAACACTTTGGTATAATATGTATTCGTATAGTAAGGATTGTGTAATATACAATAATGATTCATAGTGACATGTCTTCTCTGTGCATTTCACAGGTGGTTCTTCCGACCTTCATTCTAGAGAGGAGGTCTTTACTAGAAATGTATGCAGATTTCTTTGCACATCCAGATTTGTTTGTCAGGTAGGTTATTTTCTATGAATTCTGGTGCAATGCAGCACACCTCACAAAAGTTATGTTAGATAGTGTTTTTAATTTAGTATCGGCACAAACCATTAATATCAGAAACACACTTTTATAAATCACATTCTAGACTACCTGCTATGTGATGTTCTATCTTAACTCCGATCCTACTCCTGAACGCCTGAGAATAAGACACACACACGTGCGCGCCTAGATGCATTTGACCCAAATCTCGTAATATTTTAGGACACTCAAGTGTCCTCAAAGGCATCCAGGCGCCTGCAGCAAGACACCTGACATCTCTCCCTTCCCCCCCCCCCCACCCCTCCCTAGTATTGCCGAGCAGCCGGAGCCCCGGGAACGCATGGTGCAGGTGGTGAAGTGGTACCTGTCCGCCTTCCACGCCGGGAGGAAGGGCTCGGTGGCCAAGAAACCCTACAACCCCATCCTGGGGGAGGTCTTCTACTGCCACTGGGACATGCCCAACGAGACCGTCGAAGAGCCAATACCCCCCACGGTGAGACTGGACACCTAATGGAGCAAAAACAATGACAAACAAGACATTACTTGCAGTTTCGCCACAGTATTGTTAAATACTGAATATGAAAAAGCAGGACACGTCTGCAAATCTCATCTGCAGAAAAACCCATCAAGGAAATTTTTCCTTAACAACGCAGAAACAATATGCTCAAATTGCACGTACAAATATTTTTAATATCGGCTGATTATAACGATATTTTTGGATTTTACGGCTTAGAGTAAAGTAACTGATATTTAATTATTGTTGGTAGCCGTGGGGTAAGTGGAATAAACCACGACGGGGGGGGGAACATTATTTTGTATAATGGAACATTATTTATTTATTTTATTATTATTTTTTTTAACTGCTTATTTTATCCCGAGGGAAATGAGTTCTCTGCATTTGACCCATCCTAGTGTTAGGAGCAGTGGGCAGCCATTAGTACAGCGCCCGGGGAGCAGCGTAGGGGGTGCCTTGCTCAAGGGCACTTAGGCAGTAACCTGGTGTTTCCGGGTCTTGAACCGGTGACCTTGCGGCTCCCAAGCCAAGTCCTTATCCACTGAGCTACCCCCCCCCCCCCCCCCCCCCTATTTTGGGGGATTTTAACCGCCGCTTCCACATTTACTCCAAGGTCACATGTGAAGGGTGGTTAAAGTGTTATTAGCATGCATTATGAACGTTTTGCAGAATGATAAATGGACTCTCTCTCAGCAGCCGCAGCCGCCACCGCCGACGCCGCGACGCCACCGCAGCAACGCCACCGCAGCAGACGCCGCCGCAGCAGACGCCACCGCAGCAGACGCCGCCGCAGCAGACGCCACCGCAGCAGACGCCGCCGCAGCAGACTGTGTCTGATGGGCCCCTCCCCTGGACCTCTCCTCACAGTGTGTCTTTTGTAGCAGAGCAGGTCTCTCATCACCCGCCTAGTGAGTTGTTCTTCATCAATGTCGCCATGTTTCCTCATACGGGACACCCCAAGTCTTTTAATTTCTAATAAAAAAAAAAACTAGCAGTATTTTTTTTTTTAAAACAAGAACAAGATAGTTAACAAATGTTATAATCAATGAATCTCTCCGCTCCTCTTTAGTTTCAGCATTCTATGCAGAGTGTTCCGGTAAGCAAATCCAATTCAACGCTCACATCTGGACCAAATCGAAGTTCCTCGGCATGTCAATAGGAGTCCACAACATCGGCCAAGGTACGTCCCAATGCCTCCCATGCGTCACCACGCTCCTCACTAGTGCCTCGTGACTTGTGCGCCCCCTAATCATCACCGCACACTGTGTAACCTTAAGTGGCCCTTCTGTTTCTCTCTCGTGGTGGTGACCAACCTCCAGGGTGCGTGTCGTGCTTGGAGCATGACGAACACTACATCCTCACCTTCCCCAATGGCTACGGCAGGTAGGCACACGGGTTTGAACCTCTTGTCCGGCCTTGTGACCGCATCCTTTTACTTCCTGCTATTATCTTGTCAAGTTTATTGTCACTTCACAGTTTACACAAGTATAAAGTATAAAGCAGTGAGTGAAAATCGTATGTGCAATACCCGACGACAGACAGCAGTTATAAAAATAAGATAAAATAGAATAAAAACAGAATAGAATAAAGAATTTAAAAAAAATGTACAAAACTGTATAAAGTTAAATATATAAAAGAAAAATGCAATTTATAAAATGCAATATATATCGGCACAGAAAAAGAGCAATATGTATATATAAATCAATGTAATAAAATATACATTGTTATATGCTATACGCCCTTGTTCAGCAGCCTGATGGCCTGACTGTGGAAGCTATCTCTGAGTGTATTTGTTATATTATTCATCTTGTTCCATATATATATAATATATGGATAAAAGCGTCTGCCAAATGCCAAATAAATTTGTACGGCACTTGATACTGCGGTATCGCCTGCCTGACGGTAACAGTGAGTACAGTTCGTGGCTGGGGTGGGCAATGTCTTTATGATGCGTCGCATTGTCATTAACATGCATTGTCATTAACATGCATTGTCACACGCATTGTCATTGTCATTAACATGCCTACTTGAAGTTTGGTCAAGTAATGCTTGTTTTGACCTAAGTCCCCCCCAACACCACCCCCTCCCCCGCTCGTGTGTGTGTCCAGGTCCATCCTCACGGTGCCCTGGGTAGAGCTGGGCGGCGAGTGTAACATCTCCTGCTCCAAGTCGGGCTACAGCGCCAACATTGTGTTCCACACCAAGCCCTTCTACGGGGGCAAGAAGCACAGGATCACCGCTGACATCTTGTGAGTGGAGCCTTGACTCGGTCCACCCGCTCTGTGGGTCCTCACGTGTTTCCTGCCTCTTGAGCGGATGTGGAGCGGTTGCGTGCCACAAGCGCCGGTATGCCACAAGGCTTTGCTAACCTGTTTTTTTTGTTGTCGTCTTCTCCCCCATTCGGCAGTCCGCCCAACGATAAGAAGTCCTTCTGTACCATCGAAGGAGAGTGGAATGGTGTGATGTACGCAAAGTGGCTATCTGGGGTGAGTTCAATGGTGACGTGAAGTAGTTTCAACTGTAATTGTTGTACGCTGAGAGTTTTATCTACCTGCACACAGAGAGAGAGAGAGAGAGAGAGAGAGAGAGAGAGAGAGAGAGAGAGAGAGAGAGAGAGAGAGAGAGAGAGAGAGAGAGAGAGAGAGAGAGAGAGAGAGAGAGAGAGAGAGAGAGAGAGAGAGAGAGAGAGAGAGAGAGAGAGAGAGAGAGAGAGAGAGAGAGAGAGAGAGAGAGAGAGAGAGAGAGAGAGAGAGAGAGGAGAGAGAGAGAGAGAGAGAGAGAGAGAGAGAGAGAGAGAGAGAGAGAGAGAGAGAGAGAGAGAGAGAGAGAGAGAGAGAGAGAGAGAGAGAGAGAGAGAGAGAGAGGAGAGAGAGAGAGAGAGAGAGAGAGAGAGAGAGAGAGAGAGAGAGAGAGAGAGAGAGAGAGAGAGAGAGAGAGTAGCGATGTAAAGGATTATGCTATATACTGGTATGGACACTGTGACTGATGGGACTGTTGGATCTGGTTTGGTGTGGCAGGAGAACGCTTTGTTCATCGACACCAAGACGTTGGGCATCGTTAAGAAGAAGGTCCGTAAGCTCGAAGACCAGTTGGACTACGAATCTCGAAGGTGAGACGGGTGGAAAACCCAAACATTCTCCCCACATTGCCATCTTACAACTGATGAACACTGCATTTTTATCCCGGGTTGCCGTCATCAATTTCCAAGACTGCCTTATAGATGTAATTATATATGCCTGGTATTGTCATCATCATTATATCCAACAGATTTAAAACACTGTCTGTGCTCTCTGTTTCACCCCAACCAGAATGTGGAGAGACGTGACCATCAACCTGAAGCTGAAGGACATCGACATGGCGACGCAAGCCAAGCACTGCCTGGAGGAGAGGCAGAGGGCCGAGGCCCGGGAGCGCAAGGAGAACGAAAGGCCGTGGGAGACACGGGTGAGATGGCTCCTCCTCCTACTACTACTACTACTACTACTACTACTACTACTACTACTACTACTACTACTACTACTATGTTTCGCTGCGAATAATGGAAGACATGGCTTCTTTCCTAAAGTGTATTTATGATTGTAACTGACATTACTTCATTATGATTACCGTCTCAACCCACGGAGCTCGCACTCCACTGCAGCCTGCACACAAGCTCCAGCAGGTTGCAGTTCGGGCCTGTTATGACAAGGAATTTCGGTTTTTAACACATTTTACCTTTTAACTCTTGTTAGAAAAACAGTTTCACAGTTTTCTCTCTACAATTTTTGACTGCTGACACAAACACTTGTCAAGCTGCACAGTCTTACACATAGGAGTGGTGGAAAAAGCGTTTGACTTTCCGGGTGCGTTGACAGTTGTTTGTCTCTCTCTCTCCGCAGTTGTTCCATGAAGACGGCGAGTGCTGGGTCTACGACGAGCCACTATTAAAGAGGATAGCTTCCCAAAGGCCCTGAGAAGATCTCTCACATGTCCACATACACACAAACAAAAAAATGGCCAAACAACACACACACACACACACACACACACCAATCACACAAACACGGGAGTCTTCATAAGAACTCTTTTGCACATGACCTACTTTACAAGCCTTTGAATGACTCGATTGATTGAATATGTACACAGCTTTGCGTTTGATGATGAACCAACGTTGAATGAAACCAGTCGGGAGACAGAGGAAAAAAAAGACTAAACAATGCAACAAGAGTGCCAGGGACACAGGACCTTCTGCACATCCCTTTCTTTGCAACAACTCTTTGTCTATATGGACTTCACAATCAAGCCTGTCCCTGATACTGGGCAAGTATCAGAAGAAGGAGGAGGAGGAGGAGAAGAAGAAGTGGTGGAGGGGTGTTGACGGTATTTAAGTGAAACGAACCTCCACAGAAACAATACAGCATTCTACATCTCAGGGAAACTGCTGACTGAGGACCGAGCGCTGCGGTCCCCTCCGATCACCGAGGACCCCGCGCGACGACGATGGAAGTGACGGACCGCCACACGCTGACCACGGAAGGAAGAACATCTCGGCTTGCCTACAACTCGCTACAACTTGTTGTTTATATATAGATATACATATGGTGGAGATATATATAGATATTTACTTTATTTTATTTTATTTGTTTGCGCTGTTTTTTTTTCATTCTGGCAATAGGTTAAATATTTGAGGGTATGGACTTTTTAAGGCTTCACCAGTTAAGTAATCATTCCATTTACGCCATCGGACGGTCAACGGCTCCTTTTACTGAGCTGACGCGCTTGTGAGCGGAAGCAAACCCTACATACTCAGAAGCATCTACACACACACACACTTAGACAAGGATAGTGGTATTGGTTATTTTTTATTATTATTATTATTAGATAAGTGGTACGGCTTCACAACGCCGAGAACAAATGGGAGCACTCACTTTGCTCTCAGTGTGGCACGAGGGCTGCTAACTCAAAGGTGAAATATACTTTCCTCCGGACCAGGGTCATGAGATTGCATATCCAACACTCTCTGTATCCACTTTCTTTTGTGAAGGCATTTATGAACAAATCAATGTTTACTTGGTTGTTTTGTTTTGTTTGTTTTTTTGTTTCCGGGTAATTGTAAGGCGTGGAGATGCCAATTTGTGGGAACCAAGGGTTTGTCCGGCCCATCAGTCTGTCCCAGGCGTCTCTCGGACGAAGGTTATTGTGGGTTACTGACATGGTGGCAATGTTGTGGTTTTGAGAGTGCTGGGAAAAGGGTAACAACCACAATGGTTGGACTTGTGTGGCACTGAAACTTTTTGATAGACGGCAACCCAAGTCTAAAGCTGTGCGCTTGAATTCAAACCTTATGTCTGTTTTTAAATGTGGGAACCATACTGGTCTAAATAGATTACTGTCCAACAATGCTGATTTTGTTGATTTGTCATTCACAACTGCATATTACACCAACCCCGATGATGTGTTGAATAAGATAAGATTTATTGCCATCAATATTAGCCAATATGGAAAAAGCCTTGTGGAAAAAACATTTTCACATAAAGCATTTTGGTTTAATGATTATAATTTAAGATTTGTCATCTAGAATAATAAATTAAAAGTTGCAGTTTAATAAAAATGTAAAGCCAGTTCCATTGTTTGTCTTTTACATTGAGATTGAATTGAGGCCTTGTTATTCCACTTCATAATCACCAAGCAAATCTTGATAGAAAGCAATCAGACCATGTCTTTATTTTATTCAACTCGTAAGCAATGATTGTATCAGATTTTTTTTTGTTACGTTTATTGATGCATACTATTAAATCTCCATGGGATAACTGAATCTGTTTGTAATAATCATTTATAATCATTTTTTATTCGGGATGGAGCTTTTCTGCCTCGTCAAAGATGAGTCTGAGGGCACGTAGGACCATGTCTCAGCTGGCCCTGGAGACGACCGAGAAGAAGGGCTTGCAATTTTTTGGGTACTGCAAAAAAAAAAGCTATGTAGATTTGATTTGATCTCTGTACCTACTAATCATAACAGGCTGGTAGGATAAGGTCATACAAAAAAAAACAATGAGACCTAATGAATGATTTAAGCAACATGCATGCATTACCGTAAAAGTTTCAAACAATTCAGACGTTTTTTTTTAATCTAATCGAAAATCTTAAATTCATTTAAAATGCTGTATGCGAAAAAATATATCAAATGTTAAAGGTTGTGTAATAAGCCGAGTTAATCATTTCATAAAAATCCAAATTGTGAAACTTGATAAGACCAGAGACCACCAGCTAGTGGGAGGCGTCCTGGGGCCAGACCGGCCCTGGAGGAGGGGGGGTAGGAGGCCTCCTGGGGCCAGACCGGCCCTGGACGAGAGGGGGGTAGGAGGCGTCCTGGGGCCAGACCGGCCCTGGAGGAGAGGGGGGTAGGAGGCCTCCGGGGTGTTAATGGATGTGGTGTTCAGAGACCCTCGCCCTGACCTTGAATCACGTAGTCACCTTGTCTGTTAGTTGTTATTTATTAATACAAATGATACCCTAATACAGCAATCTAAGATAGATGAGTGAATACTCAATTACAGAAACCCGGGACCCGGACACAAGAGCTACGTACCACCAGACCCGTGGTGTCGAGTAGTCTACTCAAGTGCCCTTGATTCCTCCCATACATAGTACATAGTACTAAGTACTATGTACTTAGGACATAGTACTTAGTACTTTTATAGGTTTCCTCCTCCCATCCGGTGGCCGTCGTCTTCTTCTGTCTGGTTTCCCGCCGTATTTCACCATTGCCGTTATGTTCTTCTTTCCATCGTGTGTTCTATGTGTCTGCTGTGCATCTCGGCTGTTCGGACACTTGTTCCTCATGGCCTTCCGAGGCCTCTCACCTGGTTGGGTCACGGCGACCGTTCCCATCGGTTCTCCTTTTCCATGTTAAACACGTGCTCCCTTCTCTGTTGCTCAACCTTCACTTTTCACATGCATTAATTTACAGTAAAAACATTGCATTAGGAAGAGAAGATTTAGGAGAGACAGTTGGTTAGTTCGTTATTTTTAGCACATAGAGCAAATAGTTAGTTTACTCCACATGAAACCCTTGGAAGTCTGGTTAGGTTTTTAGCCATTTAAACCCTAGTTATCGGGCCTCCAATTTATCCTCCAGCCGATCCCAGAAAGAGGCGGAGTCCTGTCTGGCCACCTCCCACGTGACCGACGAGTCAACAGAACGCGACCGTTTCATCACCACTGGCCCTGCGCCTCGGGTGCCAAGCAGTTGACAAACCCCGGTCTAATTTTGCAATATATGGTCATTTCAAGGTTGTAATAAGTTTCTAAATAAAAAAACTAGATTAATTTAAGCAATATGCATGACCGGTAAAAGTTAACAATTGAGGGTTTTTTTTAATCTAATCGAAAATCTTACTTTATATTCATTAAAATGCTCTATGCACAAAAATATATATCACATGTTAACGGTTGTGTAATAAGCAGTAATAATTTTAAAATCCAAATTGTGAAACTTGATAAGACCAGAGACTACCACCTAGTTGAAGTTCACACGAGCATGTTCACTAACTGCCCGAGTCTTATTTAATGCTACTGTTCATTGTAGCACAAATGTTTGATGTACACAACCAGAGTGTTCAACCCAGGGAAACTAATCTGGACTTCAACACTGCTAATATGACCTTTGTGGCACAGGACTAATGTAACTGGGCATACTTTATTCCATAAACACAATAGACATTCCATAGACAAGAATATAGTTAAAAATCTGTATTTTATTCAAATCACATGTTTAGAATTGAACGTGAACAGCTGCCTCCAACACCAATGGAGAGTTCCACCCAGAGCGGACCTACAGAAAAGGACAGACTATTTAGATGCAGGTCACATGCATTCAGAACAAAGTATGGTCTCATGTTTTTAATGAACCAACATCAGAGTTATATGGAACGGTAGGAGTATAATCAGAGAAATCATTCGGCAGAATCCTCATAATTAGTTGTATCTGGATGATTTATGATCAATTTAGATGTTATTTAACTTTGAGTACACAAGTTTGCGTAACACGTTTTATAATGGCCCAAGTTAAACCAGCACTACATGCCATTTAGTCTGAGGTACAGTGGATTAAAGCAGTCAGTTTACCATTTCTATAGTAGCTTTCAGGGCAGGAGACCGGGAAAAGACATCTTCCCCCTGGAAAATAAAAGCACTATAATTAGGACTTTGTATAGAAAAGTAAAGCTTGCTAGTGCTTTTGGCCATCTTTAAATCAGAATGTTTTTTATCCTCATGATTCAGTGACCTGATTCAATAGCATCATGTTAAGACGGTTTTGAGATTTGAGACATTTGTCAAGGGCAAAGCACACCTACCAAGCAAGCTTCCAGTAACCGGCAGTAGATCAGGGCACCTGTTAAAAGGAGAAGTGCATTAGAATGCGTTTGAGCAGGCAGCGTTACTAACAGCCATGTTGGACTGCTACATCAGATAGGGGCGAAAGACAAATGATCCCCGTTTCAACATGGTAATTCAGCTGAACTATAATCTCATCATTTTAGTCAGTGTCAAACGAAACACTCTTTTCAGAAGGACGCATACCCAGTCGCCACCATAGCGCAGTGTTCCCCGGAATGCTCTGCATTTCTGCCGTCTGAAAACAAGGACAGGGGCCACGTTTGAGCACTTCTTGCCATTTTATGTAATGTGAACATGGTTAGAAAGTATACATCAGATAGGGGCGAAAGACAAATGATCCCCGTTTCAACATGGTAATTCAGCTGAACTATAATCTCATCATTGTATAAGAGCAGCAAACCTTCCAACCACACAAAGAACCTCACCTCATGCAGCGCCACTTTCAGGAAGTCCTGCCACTCCAGATAGTCATCTGCCACTCCAGATTCTGAGGATAGGCAGGTAAAAATAAATAAATAAAGTTTAGAGCGCTTCCTATGGTAAACCAAGCAGGAATGCTGCTCATATGTACTCAGATAGGGGCGAAAGACAAATGATCCCCGTTTCAACACGGTAATTCAGCTGAACTATAATCTCATCATTGTAGGGTTGGAGGTTTACAGCATTAGAGTTTGATTTATTGGTAGTTACCTATCCTGGAGTGTACAGTCTTCTTCTAGAAGTCCATGAGCACCTGTAAACCAGACGGGTGAACATTTAGATGGTTGAAGACTTGTCTAGTCCCCAGTAGCTATACGAGGCATTGCATCAGTAAAAAGCCATCTTTCATTGTTATTCAGAAAGTTTCCCAATGTTTTTTCAAACAACATCACATGCAGTTTGTTGAGAACACTAGAGACGTGGTTTTAGAAGTCACCCGGAGTTCCAAACCAGTTAATCGAGAAAAAAGGAGCTGGAATTGGCTTCTATTCACGGCTATCATATCACTCCGCGAGTTGTCCCGTTCACCTTTCCTGACGGAAAATACTGACTTGCTGATAGAACTTGCTGAATTGTTTGCGCCAGTTGCCAAGCAACACCTCAACTTCGGAGAACTATTTATTTTTCTCTGCGGAAGTAAATCATAATAAGTCGGGACCGACTACCGACTTATTAATGAGCGTTCCGTTCATCATCCCTTACGTATTTGATGATGGTAAGGATTAAGGATTAATTTTATCGTCATTTATCATTATCGCAATAAATACCATGAAATATCGTGATATAGTTTTAAGTCCATATCGCCCAGCCCTATGCCAATAGAAACATACCTCAATTAAGAAGTAGCCATGTGTAGTTCCTGTTGGAGAAGGGAGAAGTTAGTACAGACTTTCACTTAAGCGGCAGAGTACAGTCATGTTGAAAAGTCTCAGCATTTAGTTTATCAGAAATCTCTTCTGTCCACTACTCTTAAATAATTCATCCTTGACTTGAATAAATCTAGATAAGCACGTGTAGACTCTTACCTGGATGGAAATGAAATTCCCGTCACAAGTCGAACACGCATGGTAAACGCCACCCGTTTTCAGTCTTCTGCCCACTGGCTGCTGGGTTGAACAAAGCCTTTACGATGAAGGAGACAGTAGGTGCCGTTAGCGATGGAAACTGTTTTCCATTTGCCAGACTTCCTATGGTAAACCAAGCAGGCATTCTGCTCATATGTACTCAGATAGGGGCGAAAGACAAATGATCCCCGTTTCAACACGGTAATTCAGCTGAACTATAATCTCATCATTGTAGTCAAGTAAAATATTGTCACGCCAAGACTGAAACTTACCAGCAAGAACCAGGAACACATGGGGCCACCTGTAAGTTCAGACTGCTCATTATTCAGACCCAAGACACAAGGACAGAGCACCATTGGAAGGCACTGCATCAGCAAAATAAAAGCATCTATCATCGTTATTCCGAAAGTTTCCCAATGTTTCATCACATGCAGTTTGTTTACGTCACTCGAGAAGTGGTTTTAGAAGTCACCTGTCGTGTAGAGGTCATGGTGACTAAGAAGTTACTCTGCATCTGTAAAAAAAAAAAAATGTCCATGAAAAATCGGCACCCAACACCCAAGGAGAGAGCACTACTGGAAGGCACTGCATCAGCAACATAAAAGCATCTATCATCGTTTTTCAGAGAGATTCCCAATGTTTTAAAGTCATCACTTGTAGTTGAGGATTACAGCATTATATTCCATGATTTATTGGTAGTTACCCATCCTGGAGAGTGCCATCCTTCTAGAAGTCCATGAGCACCTGTAAACCAGACGGATGAACATTTAGATGGTTGAAGACTTGTCTAGTCC
Organism: Muraenolepis orangiensis; assembly: GCA_027704905.1. Classification (NCBI taxonomy): domain Eukaryota; kingdom Metazoa; phylum Chordata; class Actinopteri; order Gadiformes; family Muraenolepididae; genus Muraenolepis; species Muraenolepis orangiensis. Next base: position 31,764,456 of record CM051004.1, on the reverse strand, counting down.
CAAGTAGCTATACGAGGCATTGCATCAGTAAAAAAAAAACATCTTTCATTGTTATTCAGAAAGTTTCCCAATGTTTTTTCAAACAACATCCCATGCAGTTTGTTGAGAACACTAGAGAAGTGGTTTTAGAAGTCACCTGTCGTGTAGAGGTCATGGTGACTAAGAAGTTACTCGGCATCTGTAAAAACAAAACATGTCCCTGAAGCATCGGCACCGTCTAAAGATCACAGGCAATGGGTTCTCCATGCCTCAGAGAATGCAATTGGTGGTTGCGGGTTCGTCATCCAGTTATGTCAAGAGTAGCAAATGAGATCATCATCAGCATGAGACAATTCAGCAAGTGTAATGCCAATAGAAACGTACCTCAATTATGATGTAGCCATGTGTAGTTCCTGTTGGGGAAGGGAGAAGTTAGTACAGACTTTCACTTAAACAGCAGAGTACAGTCATGTTGAAAAGTCTCAGCATTTAGTTTATCAGAAATCTCTTCTGTCCACTACTCTTAAATAATTCATCCTTGACTTGAATAAATCTAGATAAGCACATGTAGACTCTTACCTGGTTAGAAATTAAATTACACACACCATCCGTTTTGAGTCTTCGGTCCAGTGGCGGCCAGGTTGAAAGAAGCCTTTACGATGAAGGAAAGATAGGCGTCGTTAGCAATACAAGACGTGTTTAGGAAGATATGTTCTTAAGAGCATTGCCGTGTTCAGAAAGTTGGCGTTTCCTCAATTTAACTCAGATGTCCCTACCAACATGTATGTCATCATTAACTCTGCCCCACCCAATAGTCTCATATAGAGGTAGAGAAACTTACCCATTGACTGACCGCAGATTCATTACAGATTTCACGAACACGTTGCCGGAAACCGTTCCTATAGTGGCTTTCAAGGACAGGAGACCGGGAAAAGACATCTTCCCCTGGAAATAAGTGTACACTTTAATTAGCACTTTGCATAGCAATGTAAAGCTTGCTAGTGCTTTTGACCACCTTAAAAATCAGAATGTTTCTTATCCTCATGATTCAGTGACCTGATTCGATAGCATCATATTAAAACGGTTTGAGATTTGAGACATTTGTCAAGGGGAAAGCACACCTACCAAAGAAGCTTCCAGTGACTGGCAGTAGATCAGGGCACCTGCTGAAAGGGGAAAGTGCATTAGAAGGCGTTACTAACAGCCGGCAGCAGGCAGCGTTACTAACAGCCATGTTGGACTGCTACATCAGATAGGGGCGAAAGACAAATGATCCCCGTTTCAACACGGTAATTCAGCTGAACTATAATCTCATCATTGTAGTCAAGTAAAACATTGTCACGTCAAGACTGAAACTTACCAGCTAGTACCAGGAACACATGGGGCCACCTGTAAGTTCAGACCGCTCATTATTCAGACCCAAGACACAAGGACAGAGCACCATTGGAAGGCACTGCATCAGCAAAATAAAAGCATCTATCATCGTTATTCAGAAAGTTTCCCAATGTTTCATCACATGCAGTTTGTTTACGTCACTCGAGAAGTGGTTTTAGAAGTCACCTGTCGTGTAGAGGTCATGGTGACTAAGAAGTTACTCTGCATCTGTAAAAAAAAAAGATGTCCATGAAAAATCGGCACCTAACACCCAAGGAGAGAGCACTACTGGAAGGCACTGCATCAGCAACATAAAAGCATCTATCATCGTTTTTCAGAGAGATTCCCAATGTTTTAAAGTCATCACTTGTAGCATGAGGTTTACAGCATTAGAGTGATTTATTGGGAGTTACCTATCCTGGAGAGTGCAGTCTTCTTCTGAAAGTAGTCTGTAGACCTGTAAACAAGACGGATGAACATTTAGATGGTTGAAGACTTGTCTAGTCCCCAGTAGCTATACGAGGCATTGCATCAGTAAAAAGTAATCTTTCATTGTTATTCAGAAAGTTTCCCAATGTTTCATCACATGCAGTTTGTTTACATCACTAGAGAAGTAGTTTTAGAAGTCACCTGTCGTGTAGAGGTCATGGTGACCAAGACGTTACTCGGCATCTGTAAAAACAATAAAAATATGTCTATGAAAAATCAGCACTTAACACCCAAGGAGAGAGCACTACTGGAAGGCACTGCATCAGCAACATAAAAGTATCTTTCATCGTTATTCAGAAAGTTTCCCAATGTTTCATCACATGCAGTTTGTTTACGTCACTAGAGAAGTGGTTTTAGAAGTCACCTGTCGTGTAGAGGTCATGGTGACCAGGACGTTACTCGGCATCTGTAAAAACAATAAAAATATGTCTATGAAAAATCAGCACTTAAGACCCAAGGAGAGAGCACTACTGGAAGGCACTGCATCAGCAACATAAAAGTATCTTTCATCGTTATTCAGAAAGTTTCCCAATGTTTCATCACATGCAGTTTGTCGATAACACTAGAGAAGTGGTTTTAGAAGTCACCTGTCGTGTAGAGGTCATGGTGACTAAGAAGTTACTAGGCATCTGTAATAACCCCAAAAATATAGTACATAGTTTCACTTAAGCAGCTGCATTAGTCATGTGGAAAAGTCAAGTCAAGTTTATTGTCACATCAAAGTTATACAAGTATAAGCAATGGGTGAAAATCGTATGTGCAAATCTCAGCGTTTAGTTGATCAGAAATCTCTTCTGTCCACTACTCTTACATAATTCCTCCTTGAGTCAAGATTAGTATTGGTCATTTGTAACAAGTACACAGGAACGCTTACTCCCCATCCCTCCCGCAGTATAAATCTTAAAAAACACCATAAAATGATGTATACAATAAAATAAACAAAAATAGTAGTATGTACATGGTTATTTATTACAAAAAAATCTTTCAATATAGAAATTGAATACAGTTCTGTATATAATACGCATGTGCAGACCCTTACCTGGTTCTAACATGAAGCCGAACACCGCATGGTCTTGTGTCCAGTGACTGACCGCCGGGTTGACCGAAGCCTTCACCATGAAGGAGAGACGGTAGGTGCTTTAAAAGGAAGATACCTTGTGTTTAAGAGCACTGCAGTGTTCAGAAAGTTAACTAACTCAGACGTCCCCCATCAACAGATCATCACCCACTCGGCCCCACCCCGCAAGTCTCGTATCGTAGAAGGTAAAGAAACTTCACCGATTGACTATAACTTCATATTACATTACATATTTCATATCGCCACTGCTAGAAATAAGAACACATGACGCAGCTTGGACCCGGAAGACATCTTATGTCAAATAAGTTTGCATCGATCATTCCTCCCCATGCGGTCATAAGGGTCTCGTTTCCTCCCCAGTTGTGGAGAAGTTCGTTTGCACAGCAGCCATTTGCAGCAGAGACACGAGGCCCCGAGTTGGTATGAACCAAGTTTAGATTAGCAATACGTCATTTTTTATAATAATATTTTCTTTATTTAAAAAGGTGTACTTAAGTCACATAACACAAGCAACACTTCCAGTATTTTCAGTTGAATCATAGTTCATGTGTTTTTTAGTACACGTGTGCTTCCCCAAGTGGAGAAAACAAACAAAATTCGACCGACCGTGGCAGACTATACTATACTATACTATACATAGGATTATCAAAACAGAAAAGTGGCAAGTTAAGATATTAGTCGTAAAAAAAAGTATTCATATTTACTATTGAGAACTTCGTCCAAGGATCATCCAAGTCAGCGTTTAGCCGGTGTTGGAACTCTTCTCTAGGGAGCACTCCTCAAGGGGCTTCGAGTGACTCCCTTTCTTCTACCATTAAGTGGAAACGAGTTAAGTAAAACTAGTAAAAAGTAACATTAGGAGTCTTTGATGACGCTGACGTCTGCCCTCCTGTGTCCCTGCACCCAGTCGGTCAGCCTACCGGTAGGGGCACCAGTCCTTTTTATCCCATCTTGTTTGTACCCACAAGCCTCGGCGGCTCCCTATATAAACCCCCTCCGCCCGCTCCTCCTCCTCAGACTCCACACAGCCATACCATGTGAGTACACGGTGTTCCTTAAAACCCAGCCCATCACAATAAATCGAATTTAACTTTAAGATTAAATGCCATACTGTGATGTTTTCCTCTATTCGTACACGTGCTTCTGGTCTGCGTGCTGTTAATGGCTTGATCGTAGACTTGGTTTCATGCCAACTCGAGGCCTCCTCGACCACGTGTCTCTGGCTACAAATGGCTGCAGTGCAAGCGAACATAGAGAATATAACTAGTCTCGTTATAGTGAACCCCATGCATACTAATGATGATGTGAATGTTGGTAGGGACATCTGATTAAAAGTGAGGAAACGCCAACTTTTCTGAACACATGGGAGAGCTGCTCGATGAAGTTATTTTACATAAGATGTCTTCATGTCTAAACTGCGTCGTGTGTTCTTATTTCTAGCAGACCTCCGTAATGAATATGGAGTCAGTCAATGGGTAAGCTTTCGTTACCTTCTACCATATGAGACTACAGGGTGGGGTTGAGTGAATGATGATCTGTTGGTAGGGACATCTGAATTTTAGTGAGGAAACGCCAACTTTCTGAACACATGGGGAGAAATACTCGATGCAAGTTATTCTACATAAGATGTCGTCCATATCTAACTACTTTATTGTTTTTTTTGTTATGGCAGTGGCGCCATGACATCTGTAATGAACCTGGACTCAGTCAATGGGTAAGCGTTCTTTACCTTCTACCACGTGAGACCACAGGGTGGGGCGGGATGTGAATGATGATCTGTTGGTAGGGACATCTGAATTTTAGTGAGGAAACGCCAACTTTCTGAATACTGCAATGCTCTTAAGCACAGGTTATCTTCCTTAAAACACGTTTTCCATCGCTAACGTCACCTACGGTCTCTCCTTCATCGTAAAGGCTTCGGTCAACCCAGCAGCCAGTGGACAGAAGACTGATGGCGTTTACCATGCGGTGTTCGACTTGTGACGGGCATTTCATTGTATAACCAGGTAAGAGTCTACACATGCTTATCTAGCTTTATTCAAGTCAATGATGAATTATTTAAGAGTAGTGGACAGATGAGATTTCTGATAAACTAAATGCTGAGACTTTTCCACATGACTTAAAAGCAGCTGCTTAAGTTAAACAATGTACTAACTTCTACCCCCGTTTAACAGGAACTACACATGGCTACTTCATAATTGAGGTACGTTTCTATTGGCATTACACTTGCTTCAATTAAGTGTCATGCTAATGATGATCTCATTTGCTACTCTTGACATAACTGGATGACGAACCCGCAACCACCAATTGCATTCTCTGAGGCATGGAGAACCCATTGCCTGTGATCTTTAGACGGTGCCGATGCTTCATGGACATGTTTCTATTGTTTTTAGATGCCGAGTAACTTCTTGGGCACCATGACCTCTACACGACAGGTGACTTCTGAAACCACTTCTCTAGTGATGTAAACAAACTGCATGTGATGACTGTTGTTTGAAAAACATTGGGAATCTCTCTGAATAACGATGATAGATGGCTTTCTACTGATGCAATGCCTCGTATAGCTACTGGGGACTAGACAAGTCTTCAACCATCTAAATGTTCATCCGTCTTGTTTACAGGTCTACAGACTACTTTCAGAAGAAGACGGTGCGCTCCAGGATAGGTAACTACCAATAAATCATACAATATAATGCTGTAATCCTCAACTACAAGTGATGACTTTAAAACATTGGGAATCTCTCTGAAAAACGATGATAGATGCTTTTATGTTGCTGATGCAGTGCCTTCCAGTAGTGCTCTCTCCTTGTGTCTTGGGTCTGAATAATGAGCAGTCTGAACTTACAGGTGGCCCCATGTGTTCCTGGTTCTTGCTGGTAAGTTTCAGTCTTGGTGTGACAGTATTGTACTTGACTACAATGATGAGATTATAGTTCAGCTGAATTACCGTGTTGAAACGGGGATCATTTGTCTTTCGCCCCTATCTGAGTACATATGAGCAGCATTCCTGCTTCGTTTACCATAGGAAGCGCTCTAAACTTTATTTATTTTTACCTGCCTATCCTCAGAATCTGGAGTGGCAGATGACTATCTGGAGTGGCAGGACTTCCTGAAAGTGGCGCTGCATGAGGTGAGGTTCTTTGTGTGGTTGGAAGGTTTGCTGCTCTTATACAATGATGAGATTATAGTTCAGCTGAATTACCATGTTGAAACGGGGATCATTTGTCTTTCGCCCCTATCTGATGTATACTTTCTAACCATGTTCACATTACATAAAATGGCAAGAAGTGCTCAAACGTGGCCCCTGTCCTTGTTTTCAGGCGGCAGAAATGCAGAGCATTCCGGGGAACACTGCGCTATGGTGGCGACTGGGTATGCTTCCTTCTGAAGAGAGTGTTTCGTTTGACACTGACTAAAATGATGAGATTATAGTTCAGCTGAATTACCATGTTGAAACGGGGATCATTTGTCTTTCGCCCCTATCTGATGTAGCAGTCCAACATGGCTGTTAGTAACGCTGCCTGCTCAAACGCATTCTAATGCACTTCTCCTTTTAGCAGGTGCCCTGATCTACTGCCGGTTACTGGAAGCGTGCTTGGTAGGTGTGCTTTGCCCTTGACAAATGTCTCAAATCTCAAAACCGTCTTAACATGATGCTATTGAATCAGGTCACTGAATCATGAGGATAAAAAACACTCTGATTAAAGATGGCCAAAAGCACTAGCAAGCTTTACTTTTCTATACAAAGTCCTAATTATAGTGCTTTTATTTTCCAGGGGGAAGATGTCACTTCCCGGTCTCCTGCCCTGAAAGCTACTATAGAAATGGTAAACTGACTGCTTTAATCCACTGACCTCAGACTAAATGCCATGTAGTGCTGGTTTAACTTGGGCCATTATAAAAGGTGTTAAGCAAACTCTTCTGGGTCAAGCATGCGACACCAGCACTACATGCCTGCCAGGTGTACTCAAAGTTAAATAAAGTCTGGCCTGAGTGATGAGAGACAGAAACTGACAAAACCGTGGAGTTTTTTCTATTAGCTCTAGCTGATTAAGGTCACATCAACTCCCTGATGCCATGCAGTGTCTATGCCTTTAGTCACATGATTGTTTTCCTTTCCTCTAGGTTTTTGCATAAACTACGGCCGTCAAAGGTGAGCATCCAGTGCCCAAACATATGGGTCTTAGTGTTATCTGTGATGTGTCAAATGTCTGACCTGAACCATAATGTGGACAGTCTTCTAACTGAGTAACCTGCGAGTGCAGTTACTCAACTCTTAAAGTCTAAAGTGTGCCTTAACCATAGTTTCTCTTTTTCTTTATAGATGGGAGGCCTGCCACATTTGCCGGTGAGAAACTGCTTGCAAAATGCACTTATGTACACATGCAACTAATGATGAAAGCATTCTGCCAAATGATTTCTCTGATTATACTCCTACCGTTTCCATAATTTCTGATGTTGCTTCATTATAACATACAGTTGTTCCATATATGGGCATTGTTCTAATGGGGTGCCATGCATTTCAGGTAGAAGCTTCTAGTGCCAGTACCATAAAAGGCCTGCTGCAAAGTCCTGGATCAAAGTTAGCTGTGAGTATACAATTTATGCATAATCTAAATTGAGCCGAGATCCTCCAGATGCAACTAATGATGAAACTATTCTGCCAAATGATTTCTCTGATTATACTCCTACCGTTTCCATATACTCTGATGTTGCTTCATTAAAAACATGCAGTGGTTTCATATGTATTGCATTGTTGTAATTGGGCGCCATGCCTTTCAGGTTAAAGATGTGCCAGTACCCCAAAAAGGCCTGCAACAACGATTCGGCATCAAAGTTTGCTGTGAGTATAAAAATAAATGCATAATACACATTTTGCATGTCAACAAGATGCAACTAATGATGAAACTATTCTGCCAAATGATTTCTCTGATTATACTCCTACCGTTTCCATAATACTCTGATGTTGCTTCATTAAAAACATGAGACCATACTTCTGTATGCATGTGACCTGCATCTAAATAGTCTGTCCTTTTTCTGTAGGTCCAATTGCTCTGGGTGGAACTCCATCAGTGTTGGAGGCAGCTGTTCACCTTCAATTATAAATTGTGATTTAAATAAAACTTTTTTAAAACGATATTCTTGTGTCTGTTAATGGCATCAAGTATGCCCAGCTACATTTGTCCTGTACCACATAAAGGTCTTATTGTTATAGAGCAGTTTTTAAGTCTAGGTTAGTTTCCCTGGGTTGAATGCCTCTTAAGGAAAGTGGCCCGGACTACTTTTCACACGTCTGTGCTAAAATGAACCGTAGCATTAAATAAAACTCAGACAGTTGGTAAACATGCTCGCAAGTGGGTTTTTAGACTTATTACAACCTTGAAATGAGCATATATTGCAAAATTAGACCGGGGTTTGTCAACTGCTTGGCAACCGAGGCGCAGGGCCAGTGGTGATGAAACGGTCGCGTTCTGTTGACTCGTCGGTCACGTGGGAGGTGGCCAGACAGGACTCCGCCTCTTTCTGGGATCGGCTGGAGGATAAATTGGAGGGCCGATAACTAGGGTTTAAATGGCTAAAAAGCACACTGTAACCAGTCTTTCTCCAATAACGTAACGCCCGCGCCGTCTCCGATGTTTCTGTTTTCGTTTGTCCCCTTTCTTTGGGCCGTTTCTGCAAAGGCGGACTTTTTTCAATTTGACAGCCTCTCTAACGCTTCCACGTACTATTTCAATTACATCTATTGTAATCTATGGGACGGCGAGTGTCAGCCAAATCAGGACGATGCAACCCAGCAAGGTAAGGAATACGAACCGTTTAAAATACTGCCTTTTTTCTTAATACAACGCACACTTTCATTCATATTGATCTAGATCGCACACAATTGCTTGTTAGACATTGATTTCAGACTATTCACTGGATATTCAATTTGTCTGGGGTGTGTTTCTTAAAATATGCGTTATGTCACTCAGTAGCCGGGAAACAACCCTGTACACTACATTGCATTTTCTGTCTTGAGCAGTTCCTACGAGGGACGTTTTGGCAGGATTTCCCCAAGACTACATCAACGTGGTGCATCAGTGGTACTGTAGCCTGGGCCAGTGCTGTGACACGGGCGACTGCAGGATCACCAACAATATCACAGGTATTGGGCTCTCCTCTCTGGCTAATTATGAAACATGTCTCTTAGTAGTCACACCCATACACTAGTAGATGACGCTATATTCTTTGTAAGAGTAGACTTCGGCTAGCAGAGACGATCAAAGGGAATAACTTGCAATGCTAGATGTTTGTCTATATCACCATTCATAGACTAGACTGAACTATGTTAAAAGGGAAATTAATTAGTAAGACTTATGATTAGGCCTATATATTTTCCACAAATATAAAGGTTATACATATACTACAGAATTACTAAATAATACAATATATGATATATATGCCTATATATGACCATATTGTATTAACCTAGAAATGATACAATAGAAACATTTATTTATTTCCCTCTTTCTCATTTTGTCCATATTTGACTTTGTAATTCTTACTGTGTATCATAGGCTTGGCCCTTGAGCTCCAGCTGAAGCTGCACGGCCAGCACCTGGCTCAGCTGGTGGTTCTGAAGGCCATCCAGGGGTTCATTAACAACCCAGAGCCCAACAAGCCTCTCACCCTCTCCTTCCACGGCTGGTCCGGCACCGGCAAAAACTTTGTGGCCAGGATCGTGGCCGATAATTTGTACCGGGAGGGCGTAAAGAGCGAATGCGTTCGCCTGTTCATCACCCCCTTCCACTTCCCCCACGCCAGGCTGGTGGACACGTACAAGGTGAGATGGAGCCCACTTGGCACAGAGACGCAGCTGTACAGTGAACACCTTTGACCTGACAAATAGTGGGTTCATGCTGGTAGCGTGATTCCCCAGAGCCATAAACAAAAGACAAACAAAATGCAACCAGGCACGCCTCCAAATCGGTGGTACGCTCTGGGGGTCGTATCAAGTTTCACAATTTTGGATTTCAAAATGATGATTACTCTGCTTATTTCACAACCTTTAACATTCTATATAGACATAGTTGCGCAGAGAGCATTTTAATCTTTCTAACTTCAGCATGTTTGCTTAAAGAATCATGCCATTAGGTCTCATTAACAAATACATGTCTTCATCTGAACTTTGCCATTCCTTTTTTGTATGACCTTATCCTACCAGCCTGTTATTATTAGTAGGTATAGAGCTCAAATCAAATCTACATAGCTTTTTTTGCAGGACCCAAAAAGTTGCAAACCCTTCTTCTCATTTGTCTCCAGGGCCAGCTGAGAGAGGCCATCCGGGACATGGTCCTACGGTGCCCTCAGACTCTCTTCATCTTTGACGAGGCAGAGAAGCTCCACCCCGGTCTCATCGATGCCATCAAGCCCTATTTGGACCACTATGACAACGTGGACGGTGTCAGCTATCGTAGAGCCATCTTCCTCTTCCTCAGGTTGGACCAGACTCAAAAGTGTATTTTCAGTTCTGAATGTCCTGTCATGTGGTGAGCCAATCAGTAAATGTATCCCAATGACATTACAATCCTCTTCTTTAATATAATGCTCTATCATGGTGTTGCAAAAATTAGTAATTGATATTCAGCTGTATTTAATGTATGTATCATGTTTATGTTATTTACTAATACATTAATAAGACACATTCTAAAGGGGTGGCAGTAGCTCAGTCTGTTGGGACTTGGCGAGTCGGAGTGAGAACTGGTACCACCAGACCCCTACACTGGTCCCTGGGCGCTTTATAAACAATAGCTCTCCACTGCTCCTGATACTAGGATGGGGCTCAATGCAGAGAAACTAAATTCACTGTGTGTGTGGGTGTACACTTAATTGTGACCAATTAAGAGGATTCAAATCCTCCAGATTTATTTTTAGTTTTATTAAATTAATATTTGCCATGCCTTCTCTCTCTCTCTCTGCAGTAATATTGGAGGGGCCACCATAAACGATGTGGCCCTGGACTTCTGGCACTCTGGTCAGAACCGCGAGGACATCGGCATGGAGGACCTCGAGCACCGGCTACGAGCCGAAGCTGTGGACTCTCAGGGTACAAAGACATCATGCTAGGCTATATGAATAAACCTAATCTCAGTAGGCCCATCTGTAAAGGTGGCTGCCTCTTGACATTGTTAGTCTACCACACTATTGTATGTGTAGTATGCATTGACAGTATTTCAATCTCATAAACACTACTATTAGATTAGATTCAAATGAATTGTCAAGTACTGTACAGCGAAAAATGTTTTGGCATCTAACCAGAGTGCAAATGTTGCAGTAAAGTGCATGGTAATATATAATGTACAGTTGTTGAATAATATGTAAATATGTAATCTGTAAATATGTATTGGTTGTGTACTGAGCACATTGGATACATATTTCTAAAGAAGCACTATGCTTTCTCGCTGGGAGGGTAAAACATATTGTGTTTTGATTTTGTAATAACTTTTAGTCCAGGTTTTTCTTTGGATACTAATCCAAATGTCCTGTGATAATGTCTCTCCACCAGGCGGATTTTCTCAGAGTGAGCTCATGTCCGGTCACCTGATAGACTTCTTCGTGCCCTTCCTGCCTCTGGAGTACCGCCATGTCAAACTGTGTGCGCTCGACGCCTACGCCGTGCGCGGCCTGGAGCCCGACGAGGCCACCCTGGACGAGGTGGCCAAGGCCATGCTGTATGTACCCAAAGAGGAGAGGCTGTTTTCAGCACAGGGCTGCAAATCCATACCCCAGCGGATCAACTTCTTTCTCCCATAGAGAGCGAGAGAGAGAGAGAGAGAGAGAGAGACCTTGAGGATGTCAGAGGTGGCCAGCCTGTTTGCATATAGAGCAACAGTGGAGCTGTTGTTTCTGCTTCGCACATAGCCCCCCCCCCCCCCTCCTCTGCACCCACCCACCCTCCCTCTCACCCACTCCCTAACCACTAATCCTGCACCTTCAGTCCTCCAGAAGCCTCCTGGGGCCTGGGTGTAGTGGCCGGAGAGCAGGATCATTCCGGTACTACAGGGAAAGACTGAGAGTGTCGCCTCCTGCAGGCGTGGACACATTGTGGCTGAACGACTGTTCTGTGCAGTGTGGTTGCCTGTCCATGCCCGGCTGTATCAAATCTATACATCGCTGCCAAGACGGAGAAGCAGAAGGGAATTTGCACCGGTGAAGTTACTGCCAATCTGGGGGGAAAAAAAGCAAAAGTCGTCGATGGTTGATGTCACACTGTACTTGTTCTCCCACACGTGAACCTAGTTAAGTATTGTATGTGAAATGTGACTCAAAAAGCCATTTTTAGTTTAGCCTGTCAGAATGTGTGCATGTTTTACATGGATTGTGTATGTGTGCTTACGGCTAACATTTGAGCCGCCAAGATATTTGTTTTAATGTTACCTGCCATTATGTGTTACCTTTCATCACAAGCATTTTTGTGTTGCATATTTTAGTTGTGAATTAGACTACAGTTGTTAGTTAATATATTGAATGGATCTGGGATTGTCTGCATCAAAGTTGCATTGTCTGTGTAAAGTAAAAAGGTTTTACACCGTTTGTGGTGTTTTTTTTCATTGGATAGGGATGTTGTGTTGATGAATAAAATGAGCTCAAGGCAACTCCTCAAGCATACCCCTTGAAATGCATATATTGTACTTTGCATTGATATTTGGACCCCTTGAAATGAATATATTGTACTTTGCATTGATATTTGGAAACTAATAATGATCTCAACCTCTGGTGGAAGTATGCAAACTAGCAACCACCCTGCGTGTCAGTATACACAAAATAGCAAAATCATCGGCTTCTCTATAGACCACAGCTTTACCCCTTCAGGTTAATATGGTGATGTTACCAATCTATCTCACTCAAAACACAATGCATCAAGCATGCATGACCTTATGGCCATGCATGACTGTTGCACGATGCTGTTAAATTGTCATTACATTTAACTTGGACTGAAGGCCTGATACACTTAGTTAGATGTTTACTACAATTCAATAAACACTCACATTGGAATAAGATGGGCAACGCAACATCTTTTCGAGGGGGGCGTACTAAGCAAACGCGTGGTCTGCCCTTATTGGCCACAACAATAGACTATTCATTTTTAGGTCAATTCGATTGGCTGAAGACCGTTGCTTTTCCTGGTGGAACCACTGACCAATAGAATTCAGACATTTGTGCTGAGCCGAAAGGAGAGCGCTCGCGAACCGACAGCGGCTTTGCAGCACTCGATTGTCATTCTAGGTGAGACCGGATTGAAGGAAAAAGTGTGTTGCACTGTGGATTTTCCCCCTCTTAAATTGTCTTATTTCTTTATTTGAGCATTTCAAGGATCAACCTTTTCAAAATGACGGCGTTGCCGGTGCTTTTTTTGGCCGTATCGGTCGCCTCTGTACTGGCAGAGTCTAATGTCTATTTTCGCGAGCAATTTGAGGATGGAGGTAAGAGCCTACATGCATTCGACATATGATTACATATGATTCTTGTTAATATGTTTTGAAATGATTGTACATTTTCCCGCATGGCCTTCCACTAGCATCATGTATACCCCTTCACATATAACCACCTAAACACCGTTTCGTGCTGTTTTGTTTGCGACCGCCCACACAAGGGGATGCCTTTATTAAAATGACAGCTTAATGCATTGATTCAAGTTGGATGCATTGTGTTCAGAACGATGGCTGAACTCAAGTGTCGCCATCACCGCAGCATCACCGATATCGTTATTACCGAGAGTCCTCCGTTTTCTCCCGGGCATCATCATCACCATCCAGCCCCGTCTGTCTCCCCATCCCCCTACCGCAACACCTCCCTTGGTCATTCACACTGTCATCCAGTTGGCTCGGTGCTCCATCACTCTTGGATGAGGATGATGAGGATGGTGACCGTATACGTTTCGGGTATTGTGGACGTCAACGTCAAGAAAAAAAACGCCCTCATCATCTTCACAATCCCCCCTGAAGCGTGCATTTTAACCTGTAGTTGCATAAACGGGCCCTTACATGAGGAGAAGGTCATGTTTATCCTCGGTCGAATGTCTTAGTTGACGCACACCGTGTTTGCAGATGCCTGGGCGAGCCGCTGGGTCGAATCCAAACACAAGTCGGATTATGGCAAGTTTGTCCTGTCTGCCGGGAAGTTCCACGGTGACGCGCAGAAGGACATGGGTAATTATCTCCTTTTCTATATCCCTCTACGTTGTTGCATGCTCTATTATGCAACACTTTTGTGCGCACGTGTGGACGTGTGTGGATCTGTTATAAGCCATGTAATAAACCATATAATGGCTGTTCGACCTGGGTTGTTTTATTCCTAAAACTTGATTTTTGCAAGGTGCAGTAAACATCATGAGTTAAGTTTGCTATGAAAGGCCTTCACATTTATTGACGTGCAATATACAGTACTAGCAGTGGTGTTGCGCCTGTAGCCAGTAGCTAGCATAATATCAAGGGTGAATATCTCTGGTGGTGGTGGTGGCGACTTTATATTAAACACACCAACCTCAATTCGGCGCCCAGGACTTCAAACCAGTCAGGATGCCCGCTTCTACTCCATGTCATCCCGCTTTGATGACTTCAGCAACCAAGGCCAGCCTCTGGTCATCCAGTTCACCGTCAAACATGAGCAGAGCATCGACTGTGGAGGAGGCTACATCAAGCTGTTCCCATCCGGCCTCAACGAGGAAGACCTGCATGGGGACTCTGTCTACAACATCATGTTTGGTCAGTGAGACTACAGGTGTCCTCCTAGACATGGCTTTCCACTATCTGACTTACTCGGTCACAAGATCCTGTGTTTTGCTCAGTTTATACTGTGATAATTACTTCTCCCTGTTGTTTAAATCTTAGGCCCTGACATTTGTGGCCCCGGCACCAAAAAAGTCCACGTGATCTTCAACTACAAAGGCAAGAACCATCTGATCAACAAGGATATTCGCTGCAAGGTGAGGATGACGGCCAACAATGCTTTTCAAATAAGATTTGTTGTATGATGATTGTTAAAGAATTGTTGTTCACAAGCTCTTCAATGTATATTACAGTGGACGAATGTTGTATCTTAACATGTCTTTTGTTGTATTTTGTTTCCCCTTGCAGGATGACGAGTTCACTCACCTGTACACTCTGATCGTCAACCCCGACAACACTTACGAGGTAAAGATAGACAACAAGAAGGTCGAGTCTGGCAGCTTGGAGGAGGACTGGGACGTCCTACCCCCCAAGAAAATCAAGGACCCCGAGGCCAAGAAGCCAGAAGACTGGGATGAGAAGGAGACCGTCCCCGACCCCGATGACCAGAAACCTGAGGTACATTGCTCCAGCGGTTCATTCAAATTGCACACACCTGGCCTGTTTTGCTGGTGCCTCTGTGCTGAATAGTGTTTACAATGTCTGTGTATTTTCAACTTGGCAGGAATGGGACAAGCCTGAGAACATCCCAGACCCCGATGCTAAGAAGCCTGATGATTGGGACGATGAGATGGACGGCGAGTGGGAGCCGCCCATGGTCACCAACCCTGACTACAAGGTAATACCTATATTATGATTATAATGGATTATAATAATCATGATGTGTAAAGTACTTACGCATCATGATTAATATATATATATATAATTGATTTACTTATTTATTTACTTATTTTTTATATATGAAAAACAATAGTTCTAGGGTTTGCAAGTATCGATGTCTCTTGCTAGAATCCTAATTTCAAGTTCAGTTTCGCAGTAGGATGGAACAACCTGTTTAATGCATGCCAGTACAGTGTTAGATGTTAACCTTGTGTTCTTCTGGGCAACTCTGTTAGGGCGAGTGGAAAGCGAGGGAAATTGACAACCCAGCTTACAAGGGTAAATGGATCCACCCCGAGACCGACAACCCTGAGTACACCGCCGATCCTGAGATCTACAAATTCGACAGTTTCGGGGTGATGGGGCTCGACCTCTGGCAGGTAAGAGGAAAAACTGATCGCCGAACACAAGAACACAAGGAATCACCCAAATCACCCATTTTGACCCCTCGGTTTAGCATGCTAAGCTAACAAAAAAGTGTGCTAGGCCGGATTTCACATTTAGCTTTCATTGTCAGGAGCCGGATCTTGCAAAATTACATGTTGCTTCCCTTCATCTGTATGTAGGTCAAGTCTGGTACCATCTTTGACAATTTCCTGATCACCAATGACCCAAATCTGGCAGAGGAAGTAGGCAATGAGACATGGGGTCAAACAAAGGTCGGTAAAAATGTACTTTATTGACTAGATGTTGTTGACAATAGTTTGAACCTATTACCTATGGGACTTTAATCCAATTCCTGCAAGCTAACTGTATGCTATTCCTGTAATGCCCATGAAGGACCTAGAGAAAAAGATGAAGGATGGCCAGGAAGACGAGGACAGGAAGAAGCACGAGGAGGAGGACCAGCAGAGGAAAGAGGAAACAAAGGAAGAGGGTGAGGAGGAAGTAAAGCAGCAGGAAGAAGAGGAGGAGGAGGAGGACGACGACGAAGAAGAGGAGGAGGATCTAGATGAAGAAGAGGAGGAGGAGGAAGACGAAGGCACAGATTCCCAACTCAAGGACGAGTTATAAACCATTTCGCCAGAACTTTACCGAAGTGAACAGGGCTGTCTGGGCCAGAGGCCGAGCTGGATACACTTGTTTGGACTTACCCCTCATGACCACTAAACCAGGGATGGGGTTTAGCCAGGGTGGAGTACTTTTATTTTGTCTAGGGGGGGGGGGGGGGGGGGGGTGGATACAGTAGAATTTAGAGAGGGAAACGGGTCGCTTATCGGTTTTATGTTTCTATGACGTGTTGTGATTGAGACCATGGTCATATTCATTCTTAGAAGGAGATCATCAAAACTACGAAGACAAAAGTCCACACAGCTGTTTTTTTGCCAATGAAGTGCAACTGCAAATGTAAACTGTAATTCATGTTCTGCACTAAGTTGAATTCCTATGAAAGGTGTTTGTCTGTTTATTTGTATTTGTTGGAGGAAGTCCCATGTGCGTGCGTTGTGATCCACGCCCGAGAAGTTGTGCTTATCTCCCATGTTTGTTTTCCTGTCTTTATTTTTTACCCTGTGTTTTACCTGTGTCATGTGTTTTGGTTGCTGTCACATCAAGTGTGTCTGAAGAGGACGCCATCCTCATTATTGCATTGCACTTCCATTCTGCGTCTTTACACATCTTCACGATTCTGGGGCACTGTCCCAAGACGATTTGATATGAGGATATGAGTGTTAGTTTATAGCATAACACTCAATAGGATGGAGTAATGGCAGTCGTCAAGTTGGAATCTTGAGTCTCATGTATAGCTGTTTTTTTTTTTTTTTTACTGTATGGTAACGAGTAGCATTATTTCGTTTTTTAAGTAAGTCCTAAGTAAACTAGACATGTACTGTAGATTCTGCATTTTTCAACACTTCATCAACAATACAACATGTATTCTTTCCATTGGTGTTTGTGTGTGGGGTCCCAGTGATCTGTGTATACTTTCTTCACTGCTGTCCCCTTACAAACCTGTCGTCATTTTGTAGAGATTTTTTTTTTTACTAATTCTGAGGGGAGTGGAAGAATGTTCGTTTCTTGTGTAAAAAAGAGGAGTTCTGACCAATTAATAAAACGAAAAGAAACGAGTAATGTTATTTGGAAGCATATTATAGACCTACTGTTACATTATTATTACTCATTATGTTAATATATTGTTGCAGACAAAGGCACTAAATATGAACATAATAATCATCTGTATAAGTAGACCTACATCTGTGCAAGCATTACACTTGGATATTAAGTTTCCCCACACTGCACATAATTATTTGATCCTATATTTTGGTTAGAATAGTGCCTATGACACGATGATACACTTAATTAGCAATGAATAATACCGAATTGTTCAGAGTATTTGAAAAACAAACACTGTTACAAGGTGCAACGGAACGCTTTCCTCCCGCAGTATGAATTTCAATTAATACTATAAACAAATACTGTGGGCACATTTCCACTAAGACGTGATGACGCGATTCATCTTCTACTACTTGCATCTGTCTCTCACAACACAACATCTGTACGGCTCTATAGCGCCCCCCCCCCCCCCTGCGTCCACGGTTAACGTCTCCTAATAACATCTGTACGGCTCTATAGCGCCCCCCCCCCGTACGTCCACGGTTAACGTCTCCTAATAACATCTGTACGGCTCTATAGCGCCCCCCCCCCCCCCCCTACGTCCACGGTTAACGTCTCCTAATAACATCTGTACGGCTCTATAGCGCCCCCCCCCCGTACGTCCACGGTTAACGTCTCCTAATAACATCTGTACGGCTCTATAGCCCCCCCCCCCCCCCTACGTCCACGGTTAACGTCTCCTAATAACATCTGTACGGCTCTATAGCGCCCCCCCCCCCTACGTCCACGGTTAACGTCTCCTAATAACATCTGTACGGCTCTATAGCGCCCCCCCCGTACGTCCACGGTTAACGTCTCCTAATAACATCTGTACGGCTCTATAGCGCCCCCCCCCCGTACGTCCACGGTTAACGTCTCCTAATAACATCTGTACGGCTCTATAGCGCCCCCCCCCCCCCCCTACGTCCACGGTTAACGTCTCCTAATAACATCTGTACGGCTCTATAGCGCCCCCCCCCCGTACGTCCACGGTTAACGTCTCCTAATAACATCTGTACGGCTCTATAGCCCCCCCCCCCCCCTACGTCCACGGTTAACGTCTCCTAATAACATCTGTACGGCTCTATAGCGCCCCCCCCCCCCTACGTCCACGGTTAACGTCTCCTAATAACATCTGTACGGCTCTATAGCGCCCCCCCCGTACGTCCACGGTTAACGTCTCCTAATAACATCTGTACGGCTCTATAGCCCCCCCCCCCCTACGTCCACGGTTAACGTCTCCTAATAACATCTGTACGGCTCTATAGCCCCCCCCCCCCTACGTCCACGGTTAACGTCTCCTAATAACATCTGTACGGCTCTATAGCCCCCCCCCCCCCTACGTCCACGGTTAACGTCTCCTAATAACATCTGTACGGCTCTATAGCGCCCCCCCCCCCTACGTCCACGGTTAACGTCTCCTAATAACATCTGTACGGCTCTATAGCCCCCCCCCCCCCTACGTCCACGGTTAACGTCTCCTAATAACATCTGTGCGGCTCTATAGCCCCCCCCCCCCGACGTCTCCTAATAACATCTGTACGGCTCTTTAGCCCCCCCCCCCGTACGTCCACGGTTAAGTCTCCTAATAACATCTGTGCGGCTCTTTAGCCCCCCCCCCCCCCCCCCCGTACGTCCACGGTTAACGTCTCCTAATAACATCTGTGCGGCTCTTTAGCCCCCCCCCCCCCTACGTTCACGGTTAACGTCTCCTAATAACATCTGTGCGGCTCTTTAGCCCCCCCCCCCGTACGTCCACGGTTAAGTCTCCTAATAACATCTGTGCGGCTCTTTAGCGCCCCCTTTATGCCTGTAGTAACGACGTTGCAGAATAAAAGCAGTGGGAATTGAAACACTATGGCTGCCACTCTGTCCCTTACCCAGGTAACACAAGTGTGTTAAACACACGCATGTAATGCCTTACACATGTCGTTGCGTGTGTGTGTCTTCGTTTCAGCCGTGTTAACGACGCCTAGTCCGCCCGTGTGTACTAAAATGGGGGCGCATTGCGATGTTTCGCCCTCTTTTTGGGAAGTTGTCTCCTATGCTAAATGACTGAGGAAAGTTTCTCTGGTCTGGTCGGGGGGGGACTGCGTAAAGGGCGTAGATAGCTAGCACGCTAGCTCGCTAGCACATTGCTAGTTAAGTCTGCAGTGTAGCTCTGATTCAGAGTTGTCTTGTTCTTTTTGTTTGTTGGTTTGTTTTATAATTCACGCTAAACCGACGTTGTCAGGTCGCTGTTGGAGAATGTAACTAAAGGGTGTTTTAGTTAACAATGCTGCGTATTACATCCTTATTATGTCTGTCAGAGCGTTCTAATAGTGCTGCCCCGTGTCTTTTGTTGTGTCTCCTGTTGTCAACATTGCTTCGCCAGAGCCATTAGTGTTTAGCTCGCTGCTTTAAGACAACCCGTTGTGATAAACACCTGTCTTTATCAAGAGCCATGGCTGTTGCCTGTTCTGGTTTGGCTGGGAGATTATGCACCACCAACTGTCACACCGCCTAGCTATGGCTGAGTGGTCATGTATGTGTATGTGTGTGTGCTTTTGTAGTGTCCATGACACTACAAAGTAGTGTCCTTTTACTGAGTTATAGCTGTTATGGCAAACGTTATATTAGGGGTTTCTTTCCAACTAGTTCTACGTAGTTCTATATCATTTTTTAATATGAAAATGCTGATCTATTTATGTAGAGGCTTTGCATTGCTGTGCTGCTACAGCTAACTACTGACACTGACGGAACAGATCACTTGCTTTTAAGGGTTTTCCCTTTTTACAATTTAAAATCTACAATTTAACCTGTTCTAGGAGTTTGTGAGAGATCTCAGTCATGACATGGCTTTTCTAGCTGCCATTATACTAAAACAGTCCCATTATAGCTGTTGGTATGTATTGTTAGAATATAAACTGGATTACACAGTAGTGCTGAGCAGACTGGCAGTTTTCACTGTTTTAGAGCTGTATGTCTGACTATCTGCTGCCAATGTGTGAAAGCCAGCGTATAAGTGAAGTTATTTTTCTGTGCTACGCAATAAAAGAGTTGGACAGTACAATAACCACAGTGTTGAGGCAGCCAACCGCTCTAGGCACACCATTGTCTGCGGTATAAAAAGTGACATGGGCCAGAGAGAGAGAGTGTGTGTGTGTTTGTCTGTGTGTAACCGTCATGTTATACAATATCCATTGGCATAGCTGCAGGCTAGGGGTTGTCCTGATAGCTCTGTTAGAAACAACTATTTTTCATGAGCAATCTTTGAGGAGGGTAGATGAGGACGCAAAGCCAAATCCTCCAATCAATTGTCCTCTGATTGCGTCACAGAATAATTACATAAGGGTGCTTCCTTGCCTAGCTGTACTCTATCCGCCTATGGGCCTATATGCTCAGTAGTGAGTGCAGTAGACTACATGCTTCCCCTTTGTCGAGACCGAAACAGTGTTCCAAAATGGATGAAAAAGGAAATGGGTTGTGAAAGGATGAGGAAACGACATGTCAAAACTAACATTTGTCTTCCCACTGTCTGAAGCCGGGCAATGTGTAGCGTAGAACATCTAAGGGTTGCTTTTTGCCCTACCTTGGGCCGTATAGCCTCCCCATGGTTCTTACAACCTGTACAAACTACCGACGGGGAGTGCCACCTTTTCTTCTGTTAGTAATTAACGTTAATCAGGGTTCTATGTTTGTTGTCACTTTTTAGCCCCCATGAGGCGGTAGGCATTCTAAGTTGACTGCTTCTTAGACGTCAGCCCTTTGTTTACCTAGGGATGTCTATTTGTTGACACAGAGAGTAAATCAACCGTCAATATCTGGAAACCAACCAGGTCTTTGTCTTCTGTAATCTGTAATGGATCTGCCTCTGTAGTCTGCATTTGCAATGCTTTTCTTTGGCACAAACTGTAGGATGAGGTTGGCCAGTAATCAAACAAACCCCTGCGTGATCGTTACTGCTGTGACACATGCAACGCACCTCAACTAAGCCCAGAGTTGCACCCAAACTTGTTTCATGTTTAAACTCATGGGTGCATTGATTCTCTCTGCCCACTGCTTAAAAGAGATCAAAGTACAGATGTATGTAGTAGCCACAGTATTATGTATAAATCAACCATTTATGGTTGGTCTGAAGTAAATGCTCCACTGTTTTTCTTTCCTAACAGCTCTCCAATGGAAATCCTGTCTATGACAAATACTACCGGCAGGTGAGAAATAGTCTTCCACACAGCCACAGACCTGTGGATTTATTGGTTGGATTCAGGCACAGCCTTCATGACCACCTGACAAAAAAATGAATATTAATATCCCATGCATCTCTGCATTCACTTTTTCAAGATCAGTCTAGGAACACATGACCAATGGGTTACGGTTAGAGGTTATCAGCTTAAGATATAATACCAGCAATAATAACTTCAGCAATAACCACTACAGGTGTGAATCTTCATTATCTCGATTTTGATTCTTAGGGTCACGATTCGATTCCCTATTACATATGTACATATGGATATGGGTTCTAATTTCAGGATCTACTCCAGTCAACTGTGTGATTTCATCCCAAATTATGGGATGAAAGCAGATTGGAACAACAATGGAAACACACAAAGGCAAACCTTAGACAAGTGGAAAATAATTAAATTCCAAATAGTCAATTTTTGGAAGTTGTAAATCGCTTCAGCTCCCCCCCCCCTTTCTTTTAAGTGTCTAGTGGTCGCTCATGGATAGTGTAAAAGCACAGAGGCAGTGATATTGCTGTCGTATTGCTTGCAAGCGATGTCAGGGACAAGCTTGTAGAGGTTATCTTAGCCCTTCTCCCTATACAGTTTGCTCTTCTCCTCTCAGATCATCAGGCTCTGTTTCCAATGAGGGAGGCTTAGAGCTATGAATAAATTATGGCCCCTCTCTCTCTCTTGCTCTCTGTCCAACCGTCACAAACATGAACTCTCTGGGAACTTGGTGAGAAAGGACTTGAGTGATTAACTTACGTGGTTACTATTAACCCATGACCAAACCATTTTCTCATTTAAAAAGGTTTTGTTTATTGTAAAATAGTCGTACATTTGACTTAATAGTTCAATTTGACAATAGCCATGCCAGTCTTTTTTTGAATAGTATTTTCAAAGATGAAAGACCGTGGAAAGACAGTGACTAGAAACAATTAGTTTTGCATTCGTTCATCCTAAAGCAAACCGCTGTGATGCTGTTAATTTGAATTGCCCAGAGCATATCTGTTTCTGTGCTCATTTTATTGTGTCAAGTCAAGTTTATTGTCACGTCACAGTTTACACAAGTATAAAGCAGTGAAAGCAGAGTGTGAAAATCTTAAAACCCGACGACAGACAGCAGTTATAAAAATAAGATAAAAATAGAATGTCTGTGTCTGTGTCTGTGTCTGTGTCTGTGTCTGTGTCTGTGTCTGCCTCTGCCTCCTGCCTCGTCTCCAGGTTGATCCGGCTGGCAGCGGACTGGTGGCAGCGGCTGAGGCTGCACTTTTCTTAAAGAGGTCCGGCTTGGCCGACCTGGTCCTGGGGAAGGTGAGCACTGTACTAGATCAACCAGGTGGTACCAGTACTGGGACAGGGAGTGCTAGCATGCTCAAGATGTATCAGTGCTGTTTAAATTTGCTCCCGCCTTGCGTAATCAAGTCACGATTGCGTGTTCACAAAAGTTGACACGTTGGTGTATATCTTTCCTTCTTTTTGGCACAAGTGTTTTCTTTCTTTTTTTCTTTTTTTGTTGTAGATCTGGGACTTGGCAGACTCTGAACGCAAAGGGTTACTTAACAAACAGGTACTCCTTATCGTCTTGTGCATCTGTTGACACAGCAGCTGTGGTGTTGAAGTTACATCATTGTTTTCTTCTCAGCAATTCTTCATTGCTCTGCGGTTGGTGGCCTGTGCCCAGAATGGCCTGGAGGTGGGGCTCAAGAGCCTTCACCTGGCCGTGCCTCTTCCCAAATTTGTGAGTTCAGTCTACTTGACCCTGCCATATTTATATGTTGATTTTAAGTAAATATTCTAAGCATCAATATCAATAGTATTTACTAGTAATCAATAGTAAGTATTCAAATGATCAATATTGTACCTTTTGATGTAATTAAACATTGTAATAATACTTTTATTATTAAATACTCTTTTTAAATGTTAAAGTGTAAATCTAAAGTGTTCATTGATTGTGTTATATTTATTCTAAAATATATTGGATGTTACTCCTTATAATTAATACCCACTGCTTCCTTTGATTCCCAGCATGACACAAGCAGTCCACTTTTGCCAGGCGGGGTGACCATGGATATTCCCTGGGTTGTCAAGGTAAAGCTGCAAAAAAAAGAGAAAAAATCCTATCACTTCTGGAAGCTTGAATCCACAAGGCACTCATCATCTGTGTGTCTTATGTTTTTGTCTTTGTCTTTCCAGGCGGAGGAGAAGATGAAGTTTGACGCCATCTTCGACAGCCTGTCTCCGGTCGGAGGGTTCCTCACGGGGGACAAGGTCAAGCCGGTCCTGCTCAACTCCAAACTCCCCCTGGACGTCCTAGGCAGGGTACGGAGAGCTATGTCCTAGAGCAATGTCTAGATTTAATATATATATACCGTATTGACCCGAATATAAGACGACCCCGATTATAAGACGACCCCTCTTTTTCAAGACTCATTTTTGGAAAAAAAAATAAAAAAGACCAAATCTTTATTTTTTTATAAAGAAAATCATTTTATTTGAAAATAATGATATCACACATTGTGTTCAAATTTGCCTAACTTGGCAAACAAAAACAAAACAGGCTAGATTGCAATGAAACAGTAGTGCAATAAAACGGTAGTGCAATAAAATAGTAGTGCAATAAAACAGTGCAAAATGTCAGAACTTCAGTCTATTGGTCACATCACGTCTTCTCATTCAGCTCGTCTTCTACATCGCTGGTTGTTCCTCTCACTCCCGCTATCGTCACTCACGGTGTCTGCTCCCCGTCTCCTCACACATCACGTCATCCTCGCTGCCATCCATGGCATTTGATATGCAGCATTTCTTAAACCCATTAATGCTTTCTGGGGAAACGTCAGCCCATGCTTGCAAGATCCATTCACAGAGCAAACGTACTGCAGGCTTTTGGATTTTTCCAGACGGTGTCAGTGCGTGTTGTCCCATCTGCGAGGCGCGTTAACATGACCGTTACTCGGCTCTTCTCGTTTCCAGTAGATCAGTAGATCACTGATTTGTCGCCTTTCTTATGCACAGTGACAGATGTTGGCATGTCAAAATACACAGGCGTTTGATCAGCATTGCCCATCTGATCAAGGGGGTATGAGTGCTTCTTCCTTAACTTGATCACATATCGCTGATAAGACAGTAGCTTCTCTCTGAAGTCTGAGGGCAGGCGCTGGGCTTGTCCTGCGTCGCAATGACAGTTGTTTGATGTCTCTGCTTCGTTTATCACCATTATCTTAAAATTGGCATCGTAACTTCGTCTCTCCTGTTTATTAACTTGCCCTACTTTTGAGCCACTTTTTTCAAGTTGGTTGCTGTGTCTCTCCATTTCTATCTCTCCAGGTAACTGTTTTTATGTACCGTTACTTTAAGACTTTGAGTGACTTTAAGTGTCGCGCGGTGTCTCGGAACACTCGTTTGGCGCGATCTGTTGTTGCGCAATTACATGTGCAATTACGGTACATCGAAAAGTCTAAACCCCGATTATAAAACGACTCCTCTTTTTCAGATTTTTTTCTAGGAAAAAAAACCCGTCTTATATTCGGGTCAATACGGTATATATATATAGTAATGAAAGGAAAGGTGTTATTGACAATACCAAATTATATTACTGAAGAATAATGTCCTAGCATTTGACCCTCATTTTTTTTTAAAGAGAAAGTGATTCAAGTCGGGTGACCTCTGTTTCAATATTGTTGTTGGGCTGTAAACGATGCTTTGTTTGTGCTTATTTTCATCTCTTATCAAGGTGTGGGAGCTCAGTGACATTGACAGGGATGGAATGCTGGACAGAGATGAATTTGCTGTGGTAGGAAATAGCCCACATTCATTCATTATGTATGGCTCTCGTCTCTTTTAATCAATGTCATTAGCAGTTAATTTTGCTTCAGCTATGTTTAGCCTAAGCCGTATTAGGTATACCTATGTTGACTATATATATATATATATATATATATATATATATATATTTTTTTTCCTGTGATATGCCTGATTTGGGGGGGGTGGTGTGTGTGTGCGCACTTTGGAGTGGTTTTGTAAATGATGAATCCATCCGTTTTTTACGTTTTGGCCATCGGTGAATCATATTCCACAATGTAAAATGCCCACCCTACAATATGGCGCTAATTATGTGTGTGTCTTTGTCTGTCTGGTGACGGGGGGCGGTCCTCTCCACAGGCCATGTTTCTGGTCTACAGGGCGCTGGAGGGGGAGACAGTGCCTATATCCCTCCCGCCGCCACTGGTGCCGCCCTCCAAGAGGAAAAAGCCCTCGGTGCCCCCCGCCATGCCCCTGCTGCCGTCGCCGCCCTCCACCAAAGACGCTCGCTCCGCCCACGCCGCGTCCAAGAGCGCCCACCACGCCCCCAAGCCGGCGCCCGCGCCCGCCCCGCCACCCGCCCCCACGCCGGCCCCCTCCCCTGTGAGTGTTTTCTACATAGACCCTACCCCCGTTCCTCCAGGACGTAGAACCCTGCTTTGGATCAAATTGAACAGGAGTGTGGGGAGGAATGATGATTTCCTTCAATTGGTTACTCCCATGTGGGAGTAACCGATTTAAGTTTATCAAAAGAGGGAACAGACCGAGATGGTCACGGTGAGTGAATCAAAGCATTGTAATCCACTCTGAACCATATCCACAACAAAAAAAGTCTACATGTACATTATATAGTTTTTGTATATGTATATTATATTGTTGGGTGGGTTGCTGTGTGTTTTGGACCGGCGACTGAGCCCACTCTGTTTTCGGGGCCAGTGGGTGGTCTCCCCTGCAGACAAGGCCAAATACGACGAGCACTTCAGTAAGACCGACGGAGACATGGACGGCCTGGTGTCTGGGCCGGAGGTCCGAGACATCTTCCTGAAGACTGGTCTGCCCTCCGCTACACTAGCACGCATCTGGTAAGCAGGGGCCGAGGAAATCCTCCTTGTCGCTCCCACTGCGAACAACAGAGTCCCGCCCTGCTTTATGTTTGAATTTTCAAGACTCTGGTGACCCCAAGATGTCTGCCGTATTTGAATGAAAACAGCATATTTTTGGGTGTGACTTAATGTTTGCAAATAGGCAGTTTCTGCGAGAGGAGGTTTCCACATCTATCTCTTTTTTCTCATGTGAAACAAAACTATCTCCAACTTTATTTATAACGATCTTCAAGTATTCTTATGGGAATAATCACCAGTGTAAAGTGTAAAAGTGGATCAAGTTACATAATCTGTGCACACAACCCTCAGACATAGAATCCATCAGTCCCATCAGTCATAAAATTTATTGGCTGGGGGCTGTATTGAGTACTGGCTGTACTGTTCGATCCGAAAATGTGCCAGAGCTGCAAATCATTACGTGTGTATGTGTGTTTCTGTGTGCTCACCCATGCGATCATCAGGGAATTGTGTGACATTGGAGACCTAGGGAAGCTCACCAGGGAACAGTTTGCCCTGGCACTCCATCTCATCAACCAGAAGCTGACTAAAGGCCTGGAGCCTCCGCAGACCCTATCGTCCGACATGATCCCTCCCTCAGACAGA
This sequence comes from Muraenolepis orangiensis, assembly GCA_027704905.1. NCBI lineage: Eukaryota > Metazoa > Chordata > Actinopteri > Gadiformes > Muraenolepididae > Muraenolepis > Muraenolepis orangiensis. Next base: position 31,737,146 of record CM051004.1, on the reverse strand, counting down.
CTCAGCATCAAGCAGGTAGGCCCCCCCTCCCCAGGAGAACCACTCTTCTCTTACTACATTATTAATGGGAGTCCTGGCCAGCCTTCAACTATTCATTTTTGCTTGCTATTTAATGCATTACAAAGGCACCCGTCATTGATTAGGAGTCTTGAATGCTTACTGCTATAGTGCTTATGCAACTAATGTGTCGGGATGTTTTCTTCATGATAATTCCAGTAGACGCATGTGTTCATTCCAGCTGCATTGTCTTTCTAGGAGCTACATAGTATGTTGTCTGGGAATGCATCTTAAGCTTTTGCTGAGGCTCTTTTTGCTGAAAACCGAACTTTGTGCTTATTATTTTGTATTGGCCTAAACCTAGCACCGTCAAATGTCCAATATGTGTGCCTTGATAATCCACACATGTTTTATTGTTTGAATTTATAACTTATTTTACTGATCTCTGATCTTTTGCTCTTGCCTGTTTCTCTTCAGCTTGCGGCTGTGTTATCTTTGTGTCTTTTAATGCAACCGCTGTGTGCTTCTGCTGCTTGCCATGCATGGCCCCTTAACGTCTCTAGGGATCTCTAGCCTGGGACTCTGCTGAGTGAGTGAAAGCTGACGCAGAGGGTGCACCTCAATGCTTTAGAGAGAGACAATTCTCCCACACGTCTTGGAACGGACGTATCTAATGCGTTATGTGATTGTTTTTCAAAATAACTATATAGGTAACTTAACAGAAAGATCGTATTTTTTTTTTTAGTTTGATTGTGCAATTTTTTATCTCTAGTCTATCCAAATGATGACGCAGTCGCAGTGTTCTATAAAACCGCTGCATAGCGTGTATTCGCTTGTAGGACCGAGCGATGAATTTGGCTACGGTATTGAGATGCACTCACTGTAACATACCCGAGTGTTGCTTCTGTTAAAACCTTGATGTTGACTCATAAACTTATATTTTTGTTCTGTTTTTAATGTAGAGCATTTCACCAACACAGTGTTACAAATGCATGTTTTATTTGTTAAAAAAATAAAAGGATTGTATTGTAGTTAAAACAATTTCTTTTAACTACAATACATTGCATGGTTTTGAAACTGTCCACGGTGTTCCTTCAATAAGGGTTCCTCCCCATGTCTTCTTGTTTTACAGTCTGTGGTTCCCCCCTAGGGCTCACTGTCTCTGTTTTACAGTCTGTGGTTCCCCCCTAGGGCTCCCCATGTCTACTTGTTTTACAGTCTGTGGTTCCCCCTAGGGCTCCCCATGTCTACTTGTTTTACAGTCTGTGGTTCCCCCTAGGGCTCCCCATGTCTACTTGTTTTACAGTCTGTGGTTCCCCCCTAGGGCTCCTCATGTCTACTTGTTTTACAGTCCGTGGTTCCCCCCTAGGGCTCCCCATGTCTACTTGTTTTACAGTCCGTGGTTCTGTGCTTGAATTCATTGTTGTTGTGTCATTAAGTCATCGTGTTGCACTATGAATGTGCAAAGTGTTGTGTCCTCCATTGAGTCATCAACACACTGTCATCCTTTTCATTTCCGACAAAAGCTTTTTTCACTGTGTTTGTCTGTGTCAATCAGTGACATGTATTCCTGGACTGTAATAGAGCATTTCTTCTGTGGAACTATGGTTATAACTATGGTTTTGTCTTTCTTTGCCACCAGAATAATTTGGCAAACCTGTCAGCGGATTTCTCTGCCATCAAGGAGTTGGACTCTCTCAGTAATGAGATAGTGGACCTACAAAGGTAAGCTTGTCTAACGCAAACCTTACCTCAGCAATACGATTATACAGGCGTGATACACAAATACATGAAATATTTTTTATTTGACAGATACTGGACACACATGTGCACCAGATCCCTTGGTTCTTTCTTACACCCACCTGCTTAAGGAGTAACAAGCACACCTGTGTGTTGTGGCTACAGGGGGAATAGAATAGCAGAACAGACATTTGTCGGAATCGGTTTCTTCCCTGGCAATGGATTCTCGGCCACATCATGTTCTCAGAATACCTGGCTATGAATTTCACCACAAAATCAGTGCGCTCTCTGCGTGTAACATTTATTATTGCAGCCCCGTCCCCAGATAAGATATTTTAAACATGTGTAGTGAGCAAGACCCATCGTTTCCACACATTGCAGAGCTGCATCGCTCTTGAGGATTTCAAAGAGTCACCATGGAAGGGTTATTTTCAAACATTCTTCAGCTTCCTTATTTCTGAAAGCTAAGAACTAAGAAAGTAACCGTTACGAAACAGTTACGGGGGGGGGGGGAAGAGAGGGAGAGAGAGAGGGGTGGGGGGCGGAAACCATACCAAACCAAAGCTGTAACACACCAAAGCTCAAGCACAGAACGCACATGTTAAGCACATCCACAGTCCTTCTCACTGAAGTGAGACGGCTAACTAGATGTTGCTGCCATGATGGGATGCTTCAAGTTCAGGAAACGCCACGGCCCCTGTGGTGGTGGTGCTGGTGTTGAGAAGGGGGATGGGGAGGATGGCGTTGGGTAAGATATGAAAGTCGTGACCCTTTTGATCAAGTCGCGTTGTTCGGATTTAGCCCTAACCCACTTGGACGTAGAAGTAGTTTATGTACAGTGTCAAGCTCTAATTGTGTTATTGACTTATCTGGAGCTGGATGGTGAGGGGATGCGCTTTGTGAAGTCACTTCTCCGTGGCGCCATTTGAGTCAGTGGCATTGGTCCGAGAAGAGAAAGCGTCGGTCCGTCTGACTCATCACGTTTCCTCACTGACTGCTCGTAACCCGGCTAGTAGATCATCAGGAAATGTGTGGTTGAGGGTTGCATTAGTGCAGAGATGAAAAGTGTCAAGGTTTTTTCTATTTGTATTGCAATTCAACGTTTGTGGAATTTGACACGTGGTTCATCACGATTGATTTAAAAAAAGAAATATGTATATATTACATTTTTTTTATACATATATGTGTGTATATATATATGTATGTATATATTTTCATTTGATCAATTCAAATGCCTCCTCAAGGGAAGTGGTTACATTTTTTATTTATTTAAGATGTATCTGCATCCTACCAGGCCCTAGCCCTAGCCCCCACGTCTACCCTCCCCCTCCTCCTCATTACGGGCTAGGAGGAGAGATAGATGGAGAGAGAGAGGGAGGGAGAGGGGAGGATGTCTGGACTGAACAAATTATGCTGTATCCACCTCCCACTCTTTCTCACTCTCTCCCCTCTCACTCTCTCCCCAACACACTCTGTTTTCACTCCCCCTCTGCTTCCCTTTTTTATCCTCAAGGAAGCCATCTGTCTCTGGCTCCTCTCTCTGCTTCCACACATCTTGCCACACACGTGTGCGCACACTCGCACTCACACACATGTTCTCTCACAAAGGCTGGCTCCACATCTACCCAGGCTCTGGACACAGACTCTCGGCCAAGCCTTTTGCTGCAGGCGTGCCTCAGTTGTGTTGGTGGCCCTAGAAGCATGGTAGCCCAGGGGGAGCAGCTGGTAGCCGGCCGGTCGGCCGGCGGAGGCTCTGTGGCCAGCTGGTCGGGGCTGGGTGGGTTGCAAGGGCTTGGCCGGCTGCCCTCGCTGCCCTCAGTGGCTAAGTACATGTGTCTCCTGTGCTGGAACCCCAGGGAGAAGATTGGTGTGGAGCAGGAGATCAAGGAGAAGGAGGAGACCATTCAGCATCGTACCAGTGAAGTCCAGGTAGGACCAGAACTGTCCCCTCACTAGACTGCTTGTTCTGTTCTGCCCTGACTTTTATTTTGAAGCTTTGTGGCCTGTATTAAAAGGGGCTATAGAAAGTAATAATAATTCTTCATTTGTGAAATCATCCGCCCTCAAATCTCACCATTTGTAAATGAGATTCCCTTATTTCCAGTCTGGGGTTATTTAGCCAACAGAGTTGGCCAAGGTTGAGTGTAAAGAGGGTCAGGGTAAGAATCGACATTTTCTTTGTTGATGACTGGCAGCAAAGTTGGTTTCCATACCATATCTTTAGTTAATGCCAAATACCTTAATGAGCTACTCTAATCAATAAAGTACAAATAAATGATTTGATTTGAAGTTTCTTTATTTTCTTGAATTGACCGAGATGAATGACCATTATGAATATTTTAAGGGTCACGAACAAGGCTCAATGATTAATGATGTATTCAAGCGACCTCTTCGATGCTCTGAGGAACTATTGAGAATGCGTGGAGAGACAGGCAGGCAGACAGGCAGACAGACAGACAGACAGGCAGACAGAGTGGCTGATGTTGTTATGGAGAAATTACTCCCTGGTTTCTAACCTGCTCTGATTCTGACGGATTGGATTCTATTTTGGGCACAGACGGTTTAAAGGGCCAGTGCTTTGATTATTTTTTTTTGAGTGTGACGTCCGATCGGTGGTGAGATCTCTCATTCTCTCGCTCTCTTGCGATCAATATGTTCTGGGTGTGAGGAGAGGAGGATACATCGCCTCAAGGCTAGGGGCTCTTGGCTATTAATACTGTAAGCGACAGAGGCAACTTAAACTTGATTTAATTTCTTATTGATGACATCCATGTATATCGTATCTATGTTATATACTATTGAACTATAATTGAATAGTTCAACTGTACCTTATTAATTCCCCCCCAGTCCATTTATCCATTAGTCTATTAATGTTTATTTAAAACATGGCCCCCACCTCCTCCTCATACCCTCTCTCCCTCTCTCCTCCCTCCCCCCAGGAGCTGCAGGACGAGGTGTCCAGGGAGAGCGGGACGCTACAGCAGCTGCACACCGAGCGCCAGAGGATCCAGGATGCGGTGGATGAGCTGGACCAGGAGAAGAGCTCCCTGGAGGAGCAGCTCTCCCACATCCGCCAGCAGAGCAGCCACGAGAGCCAGCTGGTACACACACACACACACACACACACACACACACACACACACACACACACACACACACACACACACACACACACACACACACACACACACACACACACACACACACACACACACACACACACACACACACACACACACACACACACACACACACACACACACTTTATTTATGGATAGGCACACATGCTGGGAACCCTCCAACATAACGACTTTCGTTTTTGGGGGGTTGATTTGTCTTGATGGTTGGCAGGTCTTGATTCATTTGATAGTTGTGCACAGTAACACACAAGATCACACCGGTTTTCTATTAGTATTTTAAAGGACAATACAGATGAAACCATCGTCTCTCTTGGCTTCATTAAAACACCTGTTACCAATATAATTTGCCCAAATTTCTTCAGGATTATTTAATGTGCGTTCATCCTCGGCACATATGTGAACAATAGCCGTAGAACTTTGGTAGCGTTAGCTCAAACATGGACAGACTTGTTTAACTCCTCGGAGGAAGTCAGCGATGGGCGCAATCACCCAAACCGGTTTGAGTTAATGTTAGCAGTGCGGTATCGGTACAACCTAGTCATTATGACTCAATTAAATTCTAAACTGAGTGACTGATGAGCCAGGTGAAAGGGTAACGGTGTTTTCATCACCAGACCCGTGTTGCGCTTTGAGAAAGTGTTTAATCAATTGTTTTGTTGCATGTGTATGTGTGCGTTTACCACTTTTGGATGACCATGTCTTATCGCTCGCTCTCCGTCTCCCCTCCCTCAGATCTCCTCCCTGCAGTCGGAGCACGAGGAGCAGGAGACGACGATATGTCAGTATGAGGAGGAGCTGGTGCAGGCGCGCGAGGAGCTCCTCAAGCTGCAGGAGGAGACTAGGGTCCTGGAGGACAAGGTCCAGGCGGCCCGGGAGCAGCTCACGCCCCTGCAGGAGTCCGTACGGGACTCCTACAAGCAGGTCACACAGGTCGGCAAACAAATAGGCAAAACTGAATGCTAATGTTAAATGGAAGGGAATTGATCATTGTTCAGTTACATACACTACCCTCATTGTTATGGTGCAAACCTGGTTGAAAACCGGCAAATGTTTCCCACACATTACTTTACTTGGGTTGAGGGTCTGCTGTTGGGATGGTAAGATTCACCGATTTGCATCGGTACACCGGCATAAAAGTTCACAGTACGATACGCCTTATCTTTTTTATCTTTGCATCGGTAAAATCCGATTTATTTTGGGACCCCAAAAAAGCATGAGGTGCCGATCACACAGGACTTTTTTGCAGGCTGAAAAACGGCAGGCGCACTGCACTGCTCTTTATCCATCACACAGGACACGACAAAAGAGCCGCTCGAAACGATGCAACCACCGAATCAGCTGTCAGTCTAAGCATTGTAAACACAGTTGAAAGTTGAAATACCTTCAAGCACTGCGGAACCACCACGAAAACACTGCAGATAAAGGTCACACATATTTGTATTGTTCCCCCAAAACCACACCCCCATGCCACGCCCCCCCTCCCTCCCCCACATCAGCTACCGCCACAAATATTTCTCAGATCTGTGGGAAACACTGGCTTCCAAATTCTGGGTGAATAAGGGCAGTGTGGCTTGTGACTTGCAGCGCAAAGGGTACTGGGCTCCGTCCCAATGTCCCCCTTCAGCACAATCCCTGCTCATTAATGACCTGTATTCACTGTACTTCACTGCACTGTTCCATGGAAGTGTCTGCTAAAAGTGGTAGTTCATAGTATCAGCTCCTTGATACATGCATACTTCATAATTTGTCTAAACAATATCGCATCTTTGATCATTTTATCTGAACCAAATGTTTTGTTAATGTTGTTTTTCCTGCTGCCCTTCTCCTCATGTCCATCTGTCCATCCTCCTCTTGTTCAGGTACAACAGAAGCTAACCGACCTCCAGGTGGAGGACCGGTCCGTGGCGGCGCAGCTCAGCTGGAAGCGAGCCCTGGAGGACAGCTCTCCCATCCTGGTCAACGGCTCGTCGGGCCCCGCGGCGGAGCTGCACCGCGGGGATCTCTTCCTCGTAGAGGACCATCCCTTCCACGAGCTCAAGGAGGATGAAGACGAGGAAGAGGAGGAGGAGGAGGAAGAAGAGGAAGAGGAGGAGAGGGTCAGAATCCCCGCCAGAATCCATCCAATGAAGGAGCGGTGTGAAGAGCCACAGAAGGAGGAAGAGGAAGAGAAGGCCGACGAAGGGAACGAGAAGACCGAGGGCGAGAGGCCCCGGACTCCGGAAGAGAAGAAGGCCAAGCAGGACGCCTTGGATGATCTCTACAGTAGTCTGGCCTCTGGTGACCTCTACAATAGCCTGGGCACTATAACTAAGGCTCAGGAAAACAATATTATTATGGTAGGGAATCCTACAGAACTGTTGACATTGCATGAACTCTGGTGTCCTAGTAAGGAGTCATTTCTCAAGTGTGTAGCATCAAAGGGTTTCCCTGGCCCACATGTAGATATTACTTTGTCAACATAACCCTGTAACACTAGTCCTTTTTAGCGTGTCTTGTTACAAAATGGTACAGTGATTCTTCCAACACGTATATGAGGGGTTGTGGTCTGTATTGCCATTCATTCGGTGTTTTATTTCCACAGGAGAACAGTAGTCCAACGGTAGAATCATCCCCAGAAGTACCGGATGACAAAGCGGATTCTCCTAGAGCCTCACCAAAGGTAAAGTACCCCTGTGTCATTTCGAAGCAAAAGACTACACTTCTATAGTCTCAAGTTAAACGGAGTCCATACGTTAAAAATCTATCTATGCTTTATTTTTTATGCATTGTGTTTTTATGTGAAAAACGACATGCTATAGTTATCCCAGTTCTTTGCTTTGGGGTCTGTCTGTCCTCCTGTAACGTGGTACTAGAACTGATGGACTTTCTGGACTCATCACAGTTACTGCACTGTATTCATGATGCTGCTTCACTACTGGCACTTTAAATGCTTTTAAAGATTTTTGTAAAAAAAACATGTACATATCATTTAAGTCACTTTGCTGCTCTTTTTTTTGTTTGATTTATACTGTGGGAGGGAATGGGGAGTAAGCATTCCTATGTACTTGTTACAAATGGCAAATACAAATCTTATGTCTGGATGGTTTGGACTGCAGGTTGCCTCACCAGAACCAGAGAGCTCGGAGGAGGCAGTGGAGTCCCCAGCGCCCAGCTCTGCCTCCCCGGCAGAGACCCCTCCAGCCCAGACCAGCATGCAGAACCCTCCTGAGCTGGGCTTCTTCCAGTCGGACCCTTTCACAGACCGTGGGTCCACTCAAAACATATCTCACATCTCAAACGTTGGCATTATTCTTTAAAGAATAAGACACTTTAAAAGTGTATTTTTCCCCCCTCGATAAAATATTCTACCTTGTAAACATCTAAAGATAAAATTGCATAGTATTCTAGTAGTCGGGTCGCGGAGGTAGCACCTTCAGCAGCTCTTTACCTCCGCGACCCGACTACGGATAAGCGGGAGAAGATGGATGGAGTATTCTATTGGAATGCAGTAGTTTTTGTTGTCATTAATAATATTTGATGACGTACTGACAACATTCTCTTTGATGACCTTTTTATTTTGTTTTGCAGACGATCCCTTCAAGGACGACCCGTTTGGAAAGGCTGACGTGTCTGGTGAGAACCATCACACCACATCCCCCCCCAGGACCGCGGATCTCAAACCACAATCAGTCCTCCAGTACAGGTTTGATTCTGGCTTTGCGTCCAAGCGGTCCTCTTGTGTTGTTCCTCAGATCCGTTTGGGGAGGACCCATTCAAAGGCACCGACCCGTTCGCCACGGACGCCTTCTTCACCCAGCCCAGCGAGGACCCCTTCACCGACCCCTTCGGAACCCTACTGAACAACGCCGCGGGGGCGCCAGCGCCCGCCCCCGGCCCGTTTGCCGCCAATCTTGCCAGCGCCAGCACGGCCAACGATCTGTTCGGTTCCGGCGCCGCCGCTGGCACCGTGGATCTGTTTGGTTCCCAGGGCAACGGAGAGGCGGATCCGTTCAGCTCGTCTCTGCCCAGCGCTGAGTCGGTGGCGGTGAGCGGCTCAATGTTGTGGTTTCTTTTACGGTGCAGCTGGGAAATGTGACCATCTGAACATCTTACTCATTGCACCGTTTCCCTCTCTCAGAAGGACGCCACACCGACCAATGATCCCTTCGCTCCTGGAGGTACAGCAGTGAGTGGCTCTGGCTCAGACTCGGGTAAGAGTGGTGATGTGGCGCCACCCAGTGGGGGAAATGGGTCACTGCAGTGGGAGCCCCGAAAGGCCTGCAAATCCTTTCCACCACTTTCCCTGCATAACATTACCAGTGAACTCATGACGAGGTTCTAATCTAAGGATTGGCAGAAACGTTTAATTGGACGGATTGTTTTCAAACTGCTGTGATTCCGGCGCTAAGATAGCACGTAATTAGCTGCAAATGACAAGAGGACTATAACGGCATTGCCAGTGAAGTATGAATGAAAGTATGAATGGCAGCATTCTGCTAAAAAGACACATCTTTTAAGCACAGCTGTGTGAACATAGAAATTGCTACCTTTTTACCGGAAAACTTATCCCAGCACTATTACGGCATTCATGTGTGAAATGGGGCTATTGGTGAACACATTCAACATGAAACCCACTGTTCTACATGAATGTGTCTTGCAGATCCCTTTGCTGCAGTGTTTGGTAATGAGTCCTTCAGTGGTGGTTTTGCTGATTTTAGCTCCTTGGCAAAGGTAATGGTTATGTCCACACATTCATGACTATTTCATATTATTACTATTTTTTTTTTTGTCATACTAATATTTGTGTGAATTGTGACATTTCTAGCGTTTACAATGTGGTACATGCAATGGAAGTATGTATCAAAGTTATCAAACTGTAAACAATTCCAATCTTTTTTTGGTCAATTCTATTTAGTCAAATGGTGCAGACGCATTTGGTACCAACAGCAAGAACATTTTCCAGGACGACAGCCCACCAACCAACTCAGACGTGCCCCCAGCACTGCCCCCCAAAACGGGCACGCCCACCAGACCTCCCCCTCCACCTCCAGGTCAGCAGACGACATAAACCTATTCTCATAATGTCATCCATTCACGGTCACTGAAGGACTCCATACGTCTCTTATCTCTCGGCCCGTGTGTTTCTCTTGGTTTTGTCCTAACGTGTATCTGTCTCTCCTCTCCCCCCCCCCCCCACCAGGTAAGAGGTCCTCTCTCTCCCGGACGGAGTCATCTGACTCCTTCCAGCGCCGAGGGCACTTCCACCCCCAGGGCCCCGGAGACTTCTCCACCGGCACCACCACCACCACCACCACCACCAGCGCCTTCTCCTCCTCCTCCAAAACCTCCTCCGCCTCCTCCCTCCCCGCCAAAGACCCCATGGCCGACCCCTTTGCCCCGTCCTCCCCCCCTCGCCACACCGTACGGGAACCCGAGCGGTTTGCCAGCTTTGACAAAGTGAGCACCTCCCCCACTCCTTCTCCCGCCTCCTCCTCCCCCTCCCCCTCACCTCCACCGCAGTCTCACTAAGTCTCACTCGTCCCCAATTGATTGAAGTTTGTGTTACCGTTCTAACTATTTTTGTATTCATTCAAACCGCAAAATGCCATAACCCACATGCAAGTGAGCTTTGCCAATGACCATCCACTGCCAATTATGAAGCTTATGAATTATGAAGCATTATTGGTTTGATTTGGTCTGATTCCCATAGGTGATCTATGTAAATTTAGTTTGCTAATTGCTTAAGTTGCCCTCAGCTAACTATTAAGCTAAGTTGACTAAATCCTTTATTTTTCATTTGATAATTTGCTTTCCGATTGGTGCATGTCTATATCGCAAGTGTTCATGAATAATTCCTTTGCGAACATTTAATTTCTGCACATATTTTGCTACTTTTTTTTTGTTGCTGGTTTGCTATTGCACTTCATAATCAATGATATATTTTAAGAGCTATACTTGAGATATATATATATATATATATAATTGAGAGCACAAAGTTTAACTATATCAAAGATTACATTATTGTCATCGCTGCTTCATATATTATTAATTGTAACCTCTGATTTTGCACAAATCAGTCCTAATGAAGCCTAAATATATTAACTCCTATCTGAATCTCTGGGTAGTGGATGGTGACGTGAGCTAATGGTTAGTGGACACAACACCAATGACTCACCGATATCGCGGTGCTCCTCCAGAGGTTTTTGTGGTGAAGTGGTGTGATCGGTAAATCTCAATGTAAAGTTGTTAGCCCAAGGTATGGTTCCTTTTCAAATGGTTTTGTCGATCCCTTTCAAATCGACACCTTCGGCCTGCACGTTCTGCTGTACCAACTCGACCTTTAACCCCTGCACGCACTAACTACACCCTGTGTTTTGATTGGCTGTGCCTCCCCAGTGCCACCGCCTTCGGCATCACTGTTCTTAGTTGAGCTTTTCTCCTTCCCCACCGGCTGTTAACACGTGCATCTCTTCGTTTTCATTTGTTCATGTCTCATCTGTAGGATTCTCTGTACCTCCTCCCCCTCTCTCTCTCTCTCTCCCCCCCCCCCCCCTCCTCTCTCTCCCTCCCTCCCTTGTCAACTATGATAAATAAAGAGTTAAATCAAGGGCATCCCCTCTGGCTTCTGTGTGCATCTGTGGCATGTCTATCACAGTGTTCATGCCATTCTTTATGTTTCTCTTCACATACGTCTTCATTACTAGATGATGGCTTTGAGTTGAACACATGGTGACTACAGCAATGTCTATGTAGCGTTACCTTTTTATTGTAGAGTGTGCTACAGGAGAGTAACTCTGGCACCTCCCTATGAGATCATCCATACTGCAGACCATGATCGTTATCCAGATCTTTGCCCATTCTGTGTATCGTGTATTTCTAATCACGCATGCGCTGTGTTGTTGCACGTCAACACTGAACCGCCCGCCTGTGTGTGTGTGTGTGTGTGTGTGTGTGTGTGTGTGTGTGTGTGTGTGTGTGTGTGTGTGTGTGTGTGTGTGTGTGTGTGTGTGTGTGTGTGTGTGTGTGTGTGTGTGGTGTGTGTGTGTGTGTGTGTGTGTGTGTGTGTGTGTGTGTGTGTGTGTGTGTGTGTGTGTGTGTGTGTGTGTGTGTGTGTGTGGAACTGACCCACTTGTTGCTAGGGGTTACCATGATATGAGTCGTACCTTGTCTCACACACTCTCGGCACTAGTTGATTTAGCCCAGCACTTTGCCTTTGCACTACTCAACTATTTATGCTTCTGTTTGGATTTGATTAAGTTGATTCCACATTATCTACACCAGGGCTGTGTTCGTGTTATTTGTTCGTATTATTGCATTATTTTTTATAAATGTATATAATGTTTGCGTTTATGTCCAGTGTTAACTACATGACGTGAATTGGACCTTCATTGGATTCATGCAATCGCTTATAGAAATATCTCTGTCTACCTGTTGTCGTGTGTGTGTGTGTGTGTGTGTGTGTGTGTGTGTGTGTGTGTGTGTGTGTGTGTGTGTGTGTGTGTGTGTGTGTGTGTGTGTGTGTGTGTGTGTGTGTGTGTGTGTGTGTGTGTGTGTGGTGTGTGTGTGTGTGTGTGTGTGTGTGTGTGTGTGTGTGTGTGTGTGTGTGTGTGTGTGTGTGTGTGTGTGTGTGTGTGTGTGTGTGCCTGAAGCAGTATCCGACCGAGGAAGACATGATGGAGTGGGCGAAGCGAGAGAGCGAGCGGGAGGAGAAGGAGCGCCTTGCCCGGCTCACCCAGCAGGAGCAAGAGGACCTGGAGCTGGCCATCGCCCTCAGCAAGTCTGAACTCTCCTGAGAGAGAGGAGGCCAAGCTCCTCTTCACCCTCTCCCCCTCCCCTCCCCTCCCCTCCCCTCCTCCCCCCTCCTCTCCTGGCACAGAACGGCACAGCTTCGTAGTAGTAGCACAGCAGGCACCAAAGCGTAACGATGGAGGGGAGCGCGGAGGATGACGGACTCTGCCCCCCCCCCCCCCCCCCCATGAAGAGATTGTCTGTGTTTTTTGTTGTTGTTTTTGTTATTGTTGTTGTTTTCTACTTCCTCAAATGTTCTGTGCGGTTCACCGCCATGTCTGGTCATCGTATTGCTGAGGTCTGTGGAGTGTGGAGATCGCCATGCCGACCTCGCGTCGGCCGGTCGGCCGGTCCCAAACCTTACCGAATGCGTTCAGCGGCCGCTCTTATGTGCTGGGCTTGTGTTTTGGTTTGTCTGTTTGGTCGCTCCGCAACAAGGACACATTCTGAAGGTTATTGTGGGAAAACAAAAAGACCCGTCCTTTCACCACCCAACACACGTTCATCCAGCCTGTCACTCTGGTTCAACACATATTATCATTTATAACACGTCTGTCGTTACAACTCCCTACCTGGCCTCTTGTACTTGAATGCCCCTTTATAAAAAGCTAAATTAATCAATAGCATTAATAGCTTGTGCCAGTGTTTGAATGTCTGTTTATACGTACTAGTGTTATACATACTGGCCTGTTACACATCTGTTAACCGCTAAAAAAAAACTACATACATACAAAATACTACATGACTGATGTTTAAATTACATTTCACACAGCATTCTAATGTCCACTTGGCTCTTCAGCCCCCAGTTATCACTAAAGACATGGACTTGAACTGTTTAATATATTTAAAGTCACTCTCATACTTGTATACATTTAATTTAGAAATGTATTTTTTGTCTCACACTTACACACTGCCCTTATGGATGTTGCCTTATGAATGAGTGTATCCCGAAACCATAATCCATGCTTAAACAAATATATGAATATTAAACAAGCAGTACATGGTTTTCCATTCGCCCGTCACACCGTGGTGTAACTTGTCTGCACTGACTGCACCATCCTCCTTACCGCACACGCTGAATTGGAGGAAAATATCATTTCCAAAATCCAAACAACCCTTTCTGGTAAGATTCCTCTGTTGGCCCAATTGGCTGGCAGTTCTCTACGAGTTGACACGGTGTGCTCGTACGGTTGGCGTCTGGCTGGGATAAGTTACTGTGTAAATACCCCCATATCTCGACCAGGTGTCGCACCCTCTTGAGAAACACCGAAGAGGAGGGGGGGGCCTGGCGGCTGCTGCTGCTGCTGCTTCTATTGGCGTTTTGTTTGGTGAATGTTTATTTTTTTGTAACACTGAGGTGCATTTCAAAGTCTTATGTGAATGGAGAGATGATAAGCGCTTATTTTTTTTCTATGACGTACAAAATGCTTTCCTTTTAACCCATGGATTCACTCTCTCTGCCTCTCCGGGATTTAACTTGCAAAACGTTTTGTGTTGCACAAGGGCGCTGGGCAGGGCTTTGTTACGACTGGCTCCTGTTGCATTGGTGTCTGCAAGTTTCCATCATGGATCAAGCGATTTGAAACTTTAGATTTTTTATTTTTATTTTTTTTGAGTAAACATATCTAAAATAATGTCTTTAGTTCATGGTCATTGCTGAAGGAGGCCTAAACTGTGATCGGGAAGGGAAGACCTGATTTTAAACTTGGTGGACAGTTATACTCTGAAACAGCCAACTCTGACCAAACCAGTGCACATCCTTATCAGACACAAAGTGGTTTCGGTACCCATCGTACGGTCTTGGTCTGTCTGTGTTCGTTTCAGTCATTCATAACCATCCCATTGTTATTGTAAATAAACCACGAAGTCTCATTGAGACGTCGCACACACCTGTGTATTATTAAATACCCCGTCCTTACTATTTAAAGGCCACCGGATCCCCTTGTGTCATTTGTATAGAATGCTATATTTACAAACCCCCCCCAAAAACAACCACTTATATTTCTAAGCTTACCTTAGAGGCTTTTTTAATGTAAAAAAAAAACAACACACAAAAAACATACTTTTCTAACATGTGAGATGGATCGTGAAAATGAAATGAAAAATGATTGTTCCAAATATGTTATGCATTAAACTCAAAACAGAATAAAAATGACAAGTGTCACTTTTTCATGTGTGTGTGTGTGTGCGCGTGTGTTCTCTTGTGCGTGTCTCGTTCGCAGAAGTAAACGTAAACGTAAGCACGTCGTCGGCGTCGTCGTCGTCCCTGAACCCGGCGCCACTAGGACCCAGGAGACACATCCCGATACATTGAAATGGAAACCTTATTATAGTGACGGCAAGTCCAACACCTTTTCACTTGATAGGAAGGACCCGTCGCCCCCATTCGAATCTGCCCGAAGCCCTTGAGCCAGAGGCTGAGCAGATTTTTTAACACTTTTGTCGTTTTTTGGCTTGTAAGGTGCTCACCTGTCCACAGGTCCTACTCCGCGTAGCCCGTATGCAAGTGCTATTTATAGTCACACACGTCTTACTTTGCCGTCTGGGACCGGTCCGCTTCTGGGATGAGTTTTATGTGGAGAAGAAATGGAAAGAAACATGACAGCAACAAGTGAGTCGCCTGCAAAACATGTGAATTGATCGGAACTTGCGTTTTTTCTATTATAGATCTATTATAGATCTATTAGAAATATATTAGAATATATTATAAATCGTGTGTGTTGAACGATCACGTACGGTCACGTTCGTATTTTCGGTGAAAATAACATAACACAATATTGAATTTAGGCCTAGACTAATAGTGAAGTAGGCTGGAGTGAAGCGTTTTAATGAAGGCTCTTTAATAAGGTGGGTTCCCCCGCTTGAGTGGAGATCAGGTCCAGCCCTGATTAAGTTGAGACTTATTTCCTCATAGTTGTCAGCCTATTTCCACTCGCTCGCTATGCAAATGAGTGCATTTCACACCCGCTTTCAGTGCTGTTTTGCTTGAATATTGCTAAATTTGCCGCACTCAATGTCTCGCTGAATGCACGTAGGGATGCTGTGGAGGCCAAAGACATCCCGGACAGCCCAAACCGGTAGGGTCACATACCTCACACACGCACACACACACGCACACGCGCACACACGCGCACGCACGCACACACACACACACACACACACACACACACACACACACACACACACACACACACACACACACACACACACACACACACACACACACACACACACACACACACACACACACACAGACACACACCCCACCACCACCACCAGCGTGTTTAGTTGACGTCTCCACGCTGAAAGCTAAACGCGCTCTCAACGCACCGGGATCCAGTATTCTTTCCCCTCTTTTTTTCCTCCAGGTTGTCAATCATCAATAGTCCAGAGATGGATCCTCCCATGGCAGATTTCAGGTAGTCTGACCTCTCAATGTTCAATGCTATTGTAAATGATGTTATTGTTAGGTCCAGGTGGTCCGGCATGGTGACATTCTAATAAGGAAATGTTCCTGTCATAATAAAATGTGAAACATTTTGTATAACTAATTAGAGCAGTGGAAAAACATTTGGGTCATGGTCGCTTGCACACATTTGGTATTTTAACATGTTTGTTAACATATGTTTAACATGTTTTACATGTTGGATTTAATTAATATTTTTTAACAATTTCATTTGAGTAGAAATGGCCTGCGACTCCTATAGAGGACAGTATTATTTGTGG
>CM051004.1:31673276-31713276 GCA_027704905.1 Muraenolepis orangiensis | reverse complement strand
TTATTACTCAGTGTACCAATAAACAGCCAATAAACATCACCCGCTGTATTGGTAAGTGGGCTGACTGAAGGTTTACTGCTGTTGTTGTGGTTTTGTTGTTGTGGTTTTGTTGTTGTTGTTGTTGTCGTCGTCCTGTAACTGACTGGAGAAATAGGCGCATCATGAGATCTTCATGAGTGTAGCGCTTTAGCGACCCACTGGACCCACTGGAGGAGACGTGTGTGTGTGGCCAATCACAGATACACTCGCTGTCTCGAAATGCCGCCCCGTACAATATGTTCGATGTGAGGATCACATGCTCCGTGTAATAAAGTTACTCAGAGGGCCCGGCCCTGCTGTAATTCCTCCTCCTCCTCCTCCTCCTCCTCCTCCTCCTCCTCCTCCTCCTCCTCCTCCTCCTCCTCCTCTGAGGTCCACTTCGGCATGTCCCTTTTTTAACTAGCCTCTGGTCACACACTTTATACGCCCAGCATTCACACACCAGCCTGCTTTTAACGCTCATACCACACAGTGTAGTCTTGTCACTCCTTGGCACATGGATTTTTGTTCTTTTTTCGACCAACCCTTTCTTTCTGGTATATTTTCAGAAGGGAATGTTCCAGCATGGAGAAAATAATCTCCTCCTAGAACGTGAGGCACAGATGCCTATAAGGAATGAAAGCACAACAAGCTACAACAAGTCTCTCTCTCTCTCTCTCTCTCTCTCTCTCTCTCTCTCTCTCTCTCTCTCTCTCTCTCTCTCTCTCTCTCTCTCTCTCTCTCTCTCTCTCTCTCTCTCTCTCTCTTATCCCGGATCCCATCAGCACTAAGCACTAAGGAACTTAAAGCTTTCTGTGAACGGGTGGGTGTTGTTATTGCACTGCACACAACAAGTGCAGAGGTATACGGTAAAAAAAGAACCAAGAACCAAAACTAAACAAGAAAGCCCCACGAAAGCCACTTCCTCTCTTGAGTCTGTATGGGATACTGCCTCCCTGCCAGGAACAGGAGCCTGCTGCTCTGCTGCTGCTGCAGCATGTGGAGAGATGACTCACAAGTCATGTGCTTTGAAATCAACCTTTCATACTTGTCCTTTAAACAGGCTGAAGATCAGACATGCTCAATCAAATACTGGAGTGTCTTCACACACGCACACGCACACACACACACACACACACACACACATACACACACACACACACACACACACACACACACACACACACACACACACACACACACACACACACACACACACACACACACACACACACACACACACACACACTGTGTACATACATCTACTGATGCCTAGTCTGGACACATCAGTGTGTCCAGTGATGTTCCTGGAATCATAGGACGTTTCGGGTCTCGCAACATCATACGCCCTCCTCCAGGTGACCCAGTCGGGGCTGATCAGACCCCAGCTTGTGTCCAGATGGCTAGCTAGCTACCATGACTCCATGGCTCCCCTCTTTTGAGCCACAACCATCTTGAGGCCCTCTCTGCCGCATCGGTGGTACTGCGGATGGCTCTCCTCTTTCTCACTCCCTCGATGCCTAAACTGCTGAAGGCTCTGACCAAGGAACGGGCTGCGAATCCTCTGCATCCAACTTCCACCGGGAAACACCTTGCTCTCCAACCAGCCTGCTGACAGTCGCTGACCAGTCCTGCGTACTTGGAGAGCTTCCTTTCAAAGGCTTCTTCCAAGCGATCTTCCCACGGGACTGTCAGCTCCAGCAGCACAGCTTGCTTGGTGGACTCAGACACAAGAACAATGTCTGGTCGCAGGGTGGTGACTGCAATATGGCTGGGGAACTTCAGCTGATGTTCAAGGTCCACCAACAACTGCCAGTCTCTTGCAGACGTCAGGATGCCTGCAGATGTTTTTCTGGCAGAAGTTGGCTTGTCCCCAGCTCTGACAAAGGCGATGGTGTCCTTTGGAGTGTCGGAACTGCTTTGACC
The DNA here is from genome assembly GCA_027704905.1 of Muraenolepis orangiensis. Classification (NCBI taxonomy): domain Eukaryota; kingdom Metazoa; phylum Chordata; class Actinopteri; order Gadiformes; family Muraenolepididae; genus Muraenolepis; species Muraenolepis orangiensis. The sequence continues at coordinate 31,711,332 of CM051004.1, read as the reverse complement.
ACGCCAGTCACGCCAGTGCTGATGGCTTCAGCAATGGTCTTCAGGACTTGGTCATGCCTCCACCTGTACCGTCCATCTCCAAGTGCCTTTGTACAGCAACTGAGGATGTGTTCCAGGGTTCCTCACTTGGAACACAATGGGCATGCTGGTGTCTCTGCTATGCCCCATGTGTGCAGATTTGACGGGCTTGGAAGCACATCATACACTGCCTGGATTAGGAATTTGATGCGGTGAGGCTCGGCTCTCCGGGAACCATCACCTTATCGTGGTGGAGAGGTTTGGGTGTCCCTGTGAACCTGAGAGCTGTGTTGTCTGGAGCCTAGTGCTCCTGGTAGGGTCTCCCATGGCAGATTGGTCTCAGGGGAGGGGCCAGACTAAGAATGGTTCAAAGACTTCAATGGACAAACAAACTAGAAGTGAGGATACCCTGCCCGGAGGAAGCCCGGGGCCCCTTTCCGGAGCTAGGCCTGGAAAGAGGGCCCGTAAGCGAGCGCCTGGTGGCCGGGTTAGCCACGGAGCCCGGTCGGGCATTGCCCGAAAAAGCAACGTGGCCACTTCTCCTTCCCGCGGACCCACCACCTACGGGAAGAACCACTGGGGTCGGGTGCACTGCCAGTTAGGCGGCAGTGAAGGCAGGGGGCATCGACGGACCAAACCCAGCCAACAGAGACTGGCTTTGGGGACGTGGAATGTCACTTCTCTGGGGGGGAAGGAGCCTGAGCTGGTGCGGGAGGTGGAGCGCTACCAATTAGATCTGGTGGGGCTTACCTCTACGCACAGCACTGGCTCTGGAACTAAACTCCTGGATAGGGGTTGGACTCTTTCCTTCTCTGGAGTTGCTCAGGGTGTGAGGCGCCGGGCGGGTGTGGGGATACTCACAAGTCCCCGGCTGAGTGCCGCTTTGTTGGAGTTTACCCCGGTGGACGAGAGGGTCGCCTCCCTACGCCTTAGGGTCATGGGAGGGAAAACTCTGACTGTTGTTTGTGCCTATGCACCAAACAACAGTTCGGAATATCCCGCCTTCTTGCACACCCTGGATGGAGTCCTGCATGGGGCTCCTGAAGGGGACTCTATAGTCCTCCTGGGAGACTTCAACGCACACGTGGGTAACGATGGGGAAACTTGGAGGGGCGTGTTGGGGATGAACGGCCTACCTGATCTGAACCGGAGTGGGGTTTTGTTATTGGATTTCTGTGCTAGTCATGGATTGGCCATAACAAACACCATGTTCAAACATAAGGATGCTCATAAGTGTACATGGTACTAGAGCACCTTAGGCCGAAGGTCAATGATCGATTTTGTTATCGTATCATCTGGCCTGAGGCCGCATGTTTTGGACACTCGGGTGAAGAGAGGGGCAGAGCTGTCAACCGATCACCATCTGGTGGTGAGTTGGGTAAGATGGCGGGGGAAGCCTCTGGACAGACCTGGTAAGCCCAAACGTGTAGTGCGGGTGAACTGGGAACGTCTGGTGGATGCCCCTGTCCGGGAGACCTTCAACTCACACCTCCGGCGGAATTTTTCGGGCATCTCTGTGGAGGCTGGGGGCATTGAGCCAGAGTGGTCATTGTTCAAAGCTTCTATTGCCGAAGCTGCGGTTGAGAGTTGTGGCCTCAAGGTCATTGGTGCCTCAAGGGGCGGCAACCCTCGGACTTCGTGGTGGACACAGGTGGTCAGGGAAGCCGTCCGGCTGAAGAAGGAGGCCTTCCGGGCTATGTTAGCCTGTGAGACTCCGGACTCAGTTGCGAGGTATCGACAGGCCAAGAGGACGGCAGCCTCGGCTGTAGCGGAGGCAAAGCAGCGGGTGTGGGAGGAATTCGGAGAAGCCATGGAGAAGGACTTTCAGTCGGCACCAAAGCGTTTCTGGCAAACAATCCGGCGCCTCAGGAGGGGGAAGCGTGGGTCCATCCAAGCTGTGTACAGTAAGGGTGGGACATTGCTGACCTCAACTGAGGAGGTGATCGGCGGTCGAAGAACACTTTGAGGAACTTCTTAACCCAACTACACCCTCAATGGTAGAGACAGAGCTGGAGGATGATGGACGGCAAACATCAATCTCCCTGGAGGAAGTCACTGCGGTAGTCAAACATCTCCGCAGTGGCAAAGCCCCAGGGGTTGATGAGATCCGTCCAGAAATGCTAAAGGCTCTGGGTGTTGAGGGGCTGTCATGGATGACACGTCTTTTCAACATTGCGTGGAAGTCTGGGACAGTGCCTGAGGAGTGGCAAACGGGGGTGGTGGTACCCCTGTTCAAAAAGGGTGACCAGAGGGTGTGTGCCAATTACAGGGGTATCACATTACTCAGCCTCCCTGGGAAAGTCTACACCAAGGTGCTGGAAAGGAGGGTTCGGCCGATAGTCGAACCTCAGATTGAAGAGGAACAATGCGGATTCCGCCCTGGTCGTGGAACAACGGACCAGCTTTTCACTCTTGCAAGGATCCTGGAGGGGGCTTGGGAGTATGCCCATCCGGTCTACATGTGTTTTGTAGATTTGGAGAAGGCATATGATCGGGTCCCTCGGGAAATACTGTGGGGGGTGCTGCGGGAGTATGGGGTGCGGGGGTCACTGTTGAGGGCCATCCAATCTCTCTACTCCCAAAGCAAGAGCTGTGTCCGGATTCTCGGTACAAAGTCAGGCCTGTTCTCAGTGGGTGTTGGTCTCCGCCAGGGCTGCGCTTTGTCACCCATCCTGTTTGTGATTTTCATGGACAGGATTTCAAGGCGTAGTCATGGAGGGGAGGGGTTTCAGTATGGTGGGCTCAGGATTGAATCGCTGCTGTTTGCAGATGATGTGGTCCTGTTTGCGTCATCAGTATGTGACCTTCAGCACTCACTGGATCGGTTTGCAGCAGAATGTGAAGCGGCTGGGATGAGGATCAGCACCTCCAAATCTGAGGCCATGGTTCTTAGCAGGAAACCGGTGGATTGTCTACTCCAAGTAGGGAGGGAGTCCTTATCCCAAGTGAAGGAGTTCAAGTATCTCGGGGTCCTGTTCTCGAGTGAGGGGAGGATGGAGCGTGAGATTGACAGGAGAATAGGTGCAGCGGGAGCGGTATTGGGTGCACTTTGGCGCACCGTTGTAACCAAAAGAGAGCTGAGCCAGAAGGCAAAGCTCTCGATCTACCGATCAGTCTTCGTTCCTACCCTCACCTATGGCCATGAGCAATGGGTAATGACCGAAAGGACGAGATCGCGAATACAAGCGGCCAAAATGAGTTTCCTCAGGAGGGTGGCTGGTATCTCCCTGAGGGATAGGGTGAGAAGCTCAGTCACTCGTGAGAGACTCGGAGTAGAGCCGCTGCTCCTTCGCGTAGAAAGGAGCCAGTTGAGGTGGTTCGGGCATCTAGTAAGGATGCTTCCTGGTCGCCTCCCGAGGGAGGTTTTCCAGGCACATCCAACTGGGAAGAGACCACGGGGCAGAACGAGGTACAGGTGGGGTGATTACATCTCCACACTGGCCTGGGAACGCCTCGGGATCCCCCAGTCAGAGCTAGTCGATGTTGCCAGGGAGAGGGAAGTTGGGAGTCCCCTGCTGGAACTGCTACCTCCGCGACCCGATTTCGGATAAGCGGGAGAAGATGGATGGATGGATGGAGGCTCGGCTTTCCAAAGCTCAGCCCAGGTCACTTTCCTCTCAACCGCATTCTTCCATCTCGTCCAAGCTCCCTGTTGCTTCATTCCCACTGCCTTGCAGGTTCTTGTCTCCTCCACTGCTGCTCTCACCTCCTCCTGAACAAGACGGCGCCCTTCCTTCCCCCTGGTGTTCATTTGGGGAGTTGGAAAGGATCCTAGCCCAGCTCGACCTTGTGTGACCACTCCCACCAGGCTCTTGTGACGCAGCCTTGCCTCTGCCTCTTGAACTGCTTCCTCTGCCCTCCATTTCCTGCCAGTCCTCACTTGGATCCCTGCTTTAGCCACCTTCGGATCACTTGAGTCCCTGTATTGAACCACTTCTCTGGCTCTAGTTACCTTGAATTCCTCCTCCAAGGATTTGAAAGGCAGTTGCAGCTTGTTGGTGTTCCCGTAGAGTGCAATGCTACTTAGGCTCCTTGGTAACCCAAGCCATCTCCGGAGGTGGTTGCTGACCCTCCTCTCTAGGGTCTCAACTGTTAAGATAGGGACCGCATAGACAAGGAGGGGCCACAGAATCCTGGGAAGAATGCCATGTTGGTAGACCCAGGCTTTAAACTTCCCAGGTAGGCCTGACTTGTCCACGGATTTCAGCCAGCCATCCAACTCAGTGCAGGTCGACTGGATAGATGTTGTGTCTCTCAGAGAGCAGTCAAAAACTTTTCCTAAGCTCTTGACTGGCTTCTCTGAGATAGATGGGATGGCTGTGTCTGCGATGTTAAACCGGAACTTGTCCACCACCTTCCCTTTCCTCAGCACCATTGATCTGGATTTGGCGGGTTTGAAACGCATCCGGGCCCACTCCACCAGCTCTTCAAGCCCCTTCAGAATCCACCGGCAGCCTGGGACTGATTCTGTCATGACTGTGAGGTCATCCATGAATGCCCTGATGGGTGGTTGCCGTTGTCCGGAATTCGTGCGGGGCCCTCTGCACTCTGGCTCAGCAGACTTAGTGAGCATGTTCATGGCTAGGGAGAACAATGTCACAGAGATAGACACACACACACATTCAAAGTTTTACTAGGATTCAAGAAGCGGAATACCGGCCATTCCATTGCACAGATTAGATTGATGATAGTTGGACCGGTTTAGTTTGTTGACGTTCACTTTTTTTTCCGCTCAAAATCCCTTGACTCATCTTCAGATTGAGTCCATAACCTAATTTTATTATCTCCAAATTCTCCCTCTTCATTGTCAAAATGTGACATGCCAGTAATTGAATAGGCCCCAGCATAGACCGCGATGCATTTGATCTGGTCCTATTTCTCACAGCGCTTTCCTCCAATTTAAGTATGACTCATCACATTTTAGCCATTCATTTATCCACTGCCGCAATATTGATTGTCTACGTCGATCGTTCTCAGCCTCCCTTTGAAGCGGCTTTGAATAAAGTACCTGCGACTGTAAGCGCAATGCAATATAATTGGCTGTGTAATCGAATGTCGTGTTATGTTCTGTGATGTCGTCTCCCTCCCACTGATTCACTCTCTCTCTCTCTCTCTCTCTCTCTCTGTGATTCGTTCCCAGGTGCCTGCGGTCCGAGCTGACGGTGGCTCTGGATGACTGCATGGAAGCCCTGGACCTGTTCCTCAGCAATGAGTTTGAGGAGGCTCTGACTCGCCTCAGAACCAGGTAGGAGAGGAGCCCTGCTGCTGCTGTCCACTGTGATAGGGTTTCAGGTTCAGGTTCAGGTGGTGCCTGAAGATCAGACCTGCTCAATCAAACACTAATCAATACACACACACACACACACACACATCCAAAGTTATACTAGGCTTCAAGAAGCGAAATACAGGCCCATTATAAGTGCACAGATTAGATTGATATTATGATGTTACATGTACGACTTTTGTAACAATCAAAAGTAGTGCGATGTAATGTATTTATGTAACACATTTATTTGTGGGGGACAGGATAGCGTAGGGGCTCGGGTGTCCGAAAGGTTCTGAGTTTGAACCCCAAAATGTCTGCAGTCCTTGAGCAAGAAAAATAAAGAAACAAAAATCCCTGTGAGTCAAAGATAGATGAGTATGCAAAACAAAAGACGTACATTCATTTTTGTTTTTTTTCATATTTCGAATTTAATACGTTTGCCATCAAAAACCATGAAATTGATGAGGAAGTGTTGCGCTCTGGGAAGACTGCCGCAAACTGTTGGTGTTGTCGTCAAGCGTCCCCGATGCTGATTGGCTGTCGAGGGGCGCGCTGTCCGTTCACATGGACACACAACTCCCTCCTTCCACACCCAACGTGCTATTGTGGTCCGCTGCTGTCCTCGGGTTCCACCCATTGTTCACAGCTGATTCTCCTTTTTCATTATCGTGACCTTCATCTTGTCCTGCTCTAGTTCTAGGTTCCACTTATTTATTTTCTCCCGGGGTTGAATACGGAATAGGAACAGGCTCCGTGAGGCTATCTGTCTGTCGGGAGGGAAGCTTTGTGAAACCCAGAAGGTTCCACTAAAGCCCTTCCCTTCAACTTGTAGTTCTGTTTTTTGAATGTTTTATTTCACACTAGACTGACATGTCTTAACCTACGGTTTTAACCTTCATCAATGCATACATAATAATAACAATAATAATAGTAATAATAATAATCACAATAGTATTAGTATGTTTAATAATCATATTATTATTAACATTATTATTAATGTAAATGTTTAAAATAATAATAGTGATAATGATACTTTCATTTCATTAATATAGTGCTTTTCTAGGTGCTCTCGGCACGACCACTTCGCATGATATGAAACTAATTCAGAATACAGTAGAGTAAAAAGTAAACAACATATAAGTCAAAGGTCGCATTCAAACATTTCAGGCAGAAGAACAGGTTTGTTTGGGGGGAGGGACTTCCAGAGGGAGTCGGATGTTGGAGATGGAGATGGCCCTGTCTCCCCGGGGGGGGGGGGGGGCAGGTTTTAAGGATGAGAATTTTGAAATGTACAGGTATGATGCTTGATGGAGACTTTGGGAGTTGGGTGAGTTCTGGGTGTGCTGTCATTTGTTATATGACCATCATCAACGTAATGTACGCGGACAATGACTTAGTCGTTGATGAGCTTCTGATGTTTCACCCTTGGGTCATTCTGTGCAAATGTTCTAACTGCCAGGTCAGGATTTTTAAGTTTCAATGATATTTGAGTTTATACAAAACTCCATAGGACCCCCCCCCCCCTCCATGTATTCACACCCTCCAGCTCTTTGGGTTGTAGGCCATTCGTCACGATGTACCGGACATTACAACTGCTGCAATTGAGTGGCTCTGAAATTAAACTGAACTGTATATGTCCCCATTTTGGTTCCGTGTTCACCCTTCATATCGTCCTGGTCTCCGTGTTATATAACTTTCGCTTCCTACTTGTCCGGCTCGCTGCTTCCTCATTACTCATTACCATGACTTCTCTTGTGGTTTCAACACCACAAGAGTCGTCGGTTCCCTTCCTCCCCTACCTGGTGCCACACTCGGTGGCCATTAGGAGCGTTAAACGTCCTTCTGAATGATGTGTTTGTTTTCTAGGCGGTTACGGTGGAAGTCATGCGTTTTCTATTAAGTGGAAAAAGTGAAATTCCTTCTGATACGGAAAACGATCTTCAAAGACACATACATATATCGAATTATTTTTATATATAAATGAGATTATTTTCTAGACATTAAATACACACACACACACACACACACACACACACCTATCATCTGTATGTTGGCCAGACTTAGTTTTGTTGAAACATAATACAGGGTAGAACATTCCCAGATAACGTGTCAGTTTATGTTCAAGTTACAGAAGATATCCTTTCAAATCCCAGCAGTATCTACCCACATAATCTGGGCCAGCAACACACATACACACACGTACACATACTGTACACACACACACACACACACACACACACACACACACACACACACACACACACACACGTACACACACACACACATACACCCCCTCGTACTCGCACAAACACACATGTACACATGCACATACACACACAGGTACACATACTGTACACACACACACACACCCAGACACACACGTACACACACACACACACACACACACACCCTCGTACTCGCACAAACACACATGTACACATGCACATACACACACACACGTACACACACACACACATACACACACACGGGTAGACACTTGTACACACACACACACACACACACATTTACACACACACGTACCCACACACGCCTTTCTGTTCAAACACGCTTCAAGTCTTCAATTCTTCTTGGGCCCGGAGGTGCTGTTATACAAGCACTACAATAGGTGAGGGAGCGGCTTCTCCTCTCTGGTCCACGTCGACACTGAAAACAAATATAACTTTTATCTATATGTACATACAGGAGATACACTTCAGGCCCCGTGGCTCAGCGGAGGAGAACAAGACCAAAAATAAATGTAAATGTAATCATATATCTTTTAAATTGCTGGTCACCATACTAGCCACACCCACGTGGAGTGCATGAAGTCCTTTCTCTCTGTTGTCACACGAGTGATGACGAGGCACTCCAGGGAGGCCTCCATTTATACTTTGCTGTGTGTTGGTTTGTTATTTTTCTTTTCTTTGTCCAAGCACAGAGGTAAAAATAGCCTGCACACCCTGGCAGTGTCGTCAGAACAGGGCGTGGGCCTGCGCTGCGTGGCAGCACGGTGATGCTGCTGATCAAAGTATCGGGCCATTGGCAAATAGTTGGAATTCTCAGCCAGTTCTTCTGCACGGCCACAAGAAATCCAGCTGAACTCGCACCTCCCTCACAAATGTTATGACACAAGAGTGACATTAACGCGGGGTAGATGTGACACCGTTGGCAGACGTATATACGCTATATATATATATATATATATATATATATACGCTAGCCTCACTGCAATATATAATATGAATGCAGCTGCGGCGCTGCATTATCTTGATGAATAGAGGCGTGCCGAGTGGTTCGCTCGTGCTAATGGTTAGCTTAATGGCTGGCTGGTCACGTGACCGATGGTGAACGGCAGGGAAATGGCAATTATGTGGGAGTGCAGCATTCCACGAGGACTTCTCCCACACCCACCTTGTTCTCTCATCTGTATTGTCATTCCAGTTTGCAGTGTATGTGTGTGTGTGTGTGTGTGTGGGGTGAGGAGGTGGCTTTATTCCTCCCCCTGGGGGAGGTCAAGGTGTGACAGCAGCCACCGTTTTGCATGCAGGATGAACGACAGCAACTATACCGTATATATATATATATATATCTTTTATCCCCTCAGTGTGAAAGAACCACCCTCCCCCCACCAACCCACCAATGTTATCTCCCTCCTATATCCGGATGACAATCTCCGTTCTTCCATCCTCCTCTGGTTGAACACTCACACACTCAATCACCACGACAACGCTTTTCTTTTTCTTTTTTTTGCTGCAGGACCAAAGACAGTATGTATCACGCCCTGACCTACGCCACCATCCTGGAGATGCAGGCCATGATGACCTTTGAACCGGCCCACATCCTGGCCGCCGGCAACACCATGAAGGAGGCCCAGGCGGTCTGCCAGAGGTGAGAGGGATGGGGTGGATGTCTTCTGTGTGTGTGTGTGTGTGTGTGTGTGTGTGTGTGTGTGTGTGTGTGTGTGTGTGTGTGTGTGTGTGTGTGTGTGTGTGTGTGTGTGTGTGTGTGTACGTGTGTGTGTGTGTCTGTGTGTGTGTGTCTGTGTGTGTGTGTGTTTGTTTGTGTGTGTGTGTGTGTCAACAGCTTCGACATGGGATTTCAGTGGGGAAAGTGGATTGTTATCTACAATATGTTTTTCAAATCCAATCTTCTAAATTCTATTGCAGCGTTGAGGTGGAACGGCCTCTGTCGGCAGCTGATGTTTTGAAGTCATAATAGTAATAATTTAATAATTTAATTAGCTTGCTAAATGTTTTCATATGACTTTCTATTCTGTGTGTCTGTTTTTTTTGTGTTGTTGTTGTTGCTAGATACCGTAAAAAGTCGACTTTTGCCAGCAAGAATTTCACTGAAGGTCAGTATCATGTGATAAATGCTTCACTACACATGTCAGTGATTAAGTTGTGTATTAGCATGTGATTATATTGCTATAATACCATGTTAAATCACATGTTGGAAGAAGTGCATTATACAAGTCATATAATCATATATGATATATATATGTATATATATATATGTCATATGTATAATAATTATATCATAGAATATAATCATATCAAGCCATATAATATTTGTAATAGTCATATGATCTCACCCTCTCACAACAACAGAAAATTAAACAACAGGCACTATGTAGGTTTCATTGGATAAAGTCTCTAGTATTTAAGAGACTATTTATCCTGTGACGTGTGTGTGTGTGTGTGTGTGTGTGTGTGTGTGTGTGTGTGTGTGTGTGTGTGTGTGTGTGTGTGTGTGTGTGTGTGTGTGTGTGTGTGTGTGTGTGTGTGTGTGTGTGTGTGTGTGTGTGTGTGTGTGTGTGTGTGTGTGTGTGTGTGTGATGGGCATGTGTGTGGTGTGTGTGGTGTGTGTGTGTGTGTGTGTGTGTGTGTGTGTGTGTGTGTGTGTGTGTGTGTGTTGCTCTTTCATACTGCAGCCCCCGAGCTCTACTGCACTAGTGCTTTGAGGCTGTTTGACTGAAGATAACTGTGATGTTATCATTTTCACCTCAGAGGAACTCCACGCTGAAGTGTGCTATGCAGAATGTCTCCTGCAGAGGGCAGCACTTACCTTCCTTCAGGTCAGAGCATGATGCGCCTTATAAAGCACAGCCTAACTAACTACCGGTAGCTAACTGGAAGGAAATGAAACACATTTTATTTCACATTCGGCTTCACTCTCTTTTCCTATGTCTCTCGTTCATCTCCTCTCTTCTATTGGTTCAGGATGAAAACATGATCAGTTTCATCAAAGGCGGGATCAAAGTGAGGAACAGCTACCAGACATACAAGTGAGTGTTAAATGTATTGAATGTATTGAATTTAATTTATGAATTTTTAAAACAATACTATAAAAATACTATATAAAATAAAAATGAACATTATAGTGTAGTATAGTGACGGATGAGATTTACATGTTTTGAATTGTGCAAAAATATTTATAGGCATTTAGTGCCAGTAGTGCAGCAGCCTCATGAACACAGAGCAGTAACTAATGAGTCCAGAAAGTCCAGCAAAGTATGACAGAGTAATGTTAATGACATGTTATGATAGTGTAATGTTAATAACATGTTATGATAGTGTAATGTTAATGACAATGGTATGATAGTGTAATGTTAATGACATGTTATGATAGTGTAATGTTAATGACATGTTATGATAGTGTAATGTTAATGACATGTTATGATAGTGTAATGTTAATGACAATGTTATGATAGTGTAATGTTAATGACAATGTTATGATAGTGTAATGTTAATGACATGTTATGATAGTGTAATGTTAATGACATGTTATGATAGTGTAATGTTAATGACAATGTTATGATAGTGTAATGTTAATGACAATGTTATGATAGTGTAATGTTAATGACATGTTATGATAGTGTAATGTTAATGACATGTTATGATAGTGTAATGTTAATGACAATGTTATGATAGTGTAATGTTAATGACAATGTTATGATAGTGTAATGTTAATGACATGTTATGATAGTGTAATGTTAATGACATGTTATGATAGTGTAATGTTAATGACATGTTATGATAGTGGCAGCACTCCTAGCAGTTCAGTAGGTGCACTGCCTGTGGATAACTAACAGAAGGATATCTGTAAAAGTTCTGAAGGGACGACTGAGAAACCTTGAGAAGGGGCTGGAAAGAGTTCCACAATAAACCTAAACAATAAAGTTAAAAAATAATGAAGCTCTATATCTACACAATTGAGCTTATTCGATTGCACTAGCAGTTAACTTGTAGGCTTTATAATGGACCAAAACATGTATTTATACAGAATGTGTGTTTATTAACTCTTATTAACTATTCCCCCCCTCTATGAATTCCCTACTCCTCCTCTGACAGAGAACTTCATACGGTCCTGCAGTCCTCCAGCTACACCCATGGAGGCAACCACGGCCATTTTGAGGGCGGTGTGAAGCTGGGCGTCGGTGCCTTCAATCTGGTAGGAAGGAGGAGGAAGGAGGAAATGCTTCGGGAGAAGAATTGTTATAGTTCTAAATCAGACCTGGATGAAATAATATTGTTTTTATTCATCTATTTTATTAAACTGTTCTGGCTAAGATAAAACAGCATATACAAAAAATATCAAATATATTTATATAAATGATTGACTGATTGACTTTAAACATAAAAAATAAAAATAAATACCAAAAATAATATTTTCATAATTGGCTGTGCTTTTCGGCATTGTGTTGTACCCTTCATGGAACACAACAGAGAGTGGCTACAATTAAAAGGAAGAAGAACAAGATGACAAAAAGCCCAATTGACGTAGTGACATCCCAAGTGGAAGTGTCCACTTTGGATTGATCAGCCTACCAGTTGGTACGGTCCACTGGGGTAGACTGATCTAGAGACAAAGACACACCTGGATGAATAAATGCTACAATAAATGAATGTAAAATAAATTCATGTCAAATGAATACTTGTAAAATAAATGAATGTAAAATAAATACATGTAAAATGAAAACATGTAAAATAAATACATGTAAAATAAATACATGTGAAATAAATACATGTAAAATAAATACATGTAAAATGAAAACATGTGAAATAAATACATGTGAAATAAATACATGTAAAATAAATACATGTAAAATGAAAACATGTCAAATAAATACATGTGAAATAAATACATGTGAAATAAATACATGTAAAATAAATACATGTGAAATAAATACATGTAAAATGAAAACATGTAAAATAAATACATGTAAAATAAATACATGTGAAATAAATACATGTGAAATAAATACATGTCAAATAAAAACATGTCAAATAAAAAACGTAAAATAAATACATGTCAAATAAATCCACCATTCTCCTGCAGATGATCTCCATGCTGCCCACCCGGACTCTCCGGCTGCTGGAGTTCGTTGGCTTCTCTGGGAACAAAGTGAGTTGTGGTGGAGCAGAGTGGAGCGGTATTTTTGGACAGGAAGACGGCAGTCCTCGATGGCAGTGTGATTCATTCATGTACTTTACTTTACTGAGCAGGAGTTTGGCCTCCAGCAACTGCAGGAGGGCTGTGTGGAAAACACCTTCAGGTCCTTCCTGTGTCACATGCTGCTGCTCTGCTATCACACTTTCATGAGCTTCATACTGGGTGAGGAGGCACGCATGCACGCACGCACACACACACACACATACACACACACACACACACACACACACACACACACACACACACACACACACACACACACATACACATTAATTATGCGCACACACAGACAAACACACACACATACATACATACATACATACACACATACATAAGCACACACACGCACACACACACACACATTTATTTACACACACACACACACACACACACACACACACACACACACACACACACACACACACACACATCACACACACACACACACACATCACACACACACACACACACACACACACACACACACACACACACACACACACACACACACACACAAACACATTACAGCTGAAATGCCACATGAAAACCTAGACAGTGTGTGATGGTGTTGATGTTCTGTGTGTCTCTGTAGGCACGGGAGAGGGGGACGTGGGAGATGCAGAGAAACTTCTACAGCCATATCTCACCAAGTACCCCAAGGTAGACCATCAGTCCCACCCTTTGGGATGTGAAGTGCTTGTGGCAAAAGGATGGATGGATGGAGTTCACCAACAATGGGCCCATATGGGTGTCATTGGGCCTTTTGCATTGCGACGTCTGGGAACTCTATTTATTATTGTTCACACATTGAAATCTCTCTAGCTTCCCCCGAGGGATTCCTTACACTGCAGCCGAGGCAAATCCTGCCGTCACGACGATTGCAAAAACCTTTATTGAACGATAAATAGAGAGCCCCGACTAGGAGAACAAAACTGCATGTGTCTTTCTGTAATATTCTGCGGTGCAGACTCAGACTTTGCATGAACATTGACTTCTGAGGAAGTTGCCTGCCAGATTTTACACTGTACGCTGTCTCTCCACAGGGTTCCATCTTCTTGTTCTTTGCTGGCCGAATAGAGGTGATCAAAGGCAACCTGGATGCTGTGAGTGGCCGTTCCTAGCCTCAAGCTGCCTTTGTGCAGCACCGCTACATGAATGATTCATGAAGGACTACTATTATTATTATTATTATTATTGTAATAGGATTATGAATGCTAACATAATTATGAGTAACCGTGTTATCGTATGCTGCTCTGGACTCTGTCAACCTGCTTGTTTTTAGAAACTTGGTCATCTGGCAATTTTCATTCTTGTTGACTCCCATTTTTATGGTATGCTTTTATTGTTTACGGGCTCCGTTACGACTCAATCGGACTCCCTATGGTAAATGACTGAATGTAAACTTAGTACGTATATGGTGGTTTACATTTTTTTTGGGTTCCAGGCTATTGAACGCTTCGAGGAGTGCTGTGAGGCCCAGCAGCAGTGGAAGCAGTTTCACCACATGTGCTACTGGGAACTGATGTGGTGTTTCACATACAAGAGGCACTGGAAGATGGCCTACTTCTACGCTGACCTGCTCAGCAAGGAGAACTCCTGGTCCAAGGTAGGATCCTGTCAGAGGATTGGGAGGTGATACATTTTGGGCACACCAATAGGCCCAATAATGTGAATGTGAGAATTTATTTACATTAGATGCCTCATGTGGCATCCAGATATTCGTGTTTTTCTGTTTCCCAGTGAATATCATGTCTGACCTTGGCTGGCAGTAATTGATTTCCGAATATGCTTACTTTGTCCAAAAAACTCCAGCCAATCAGAGCTGGAAGCCACCATTATTTTTCTTATTCAGCAGACTTGTTTGTCATGAACTGAAAGTCCCTCGAGCACCGATCGGTCCTATCATTTTACATTTTTTGAGGCCAAGAGGAAGCCAGGCTGATCTGCAGAGAAAACCAGAATGTGGTCTCTGGAGATAAGGATGATCTCACAAGGCTTATTAGAAATACCGTGATTGATAACAAAAGTATAGCTGTATCTAAAACCTGCAAACTGTACTTTTAAGCAGCTTGGATGTGTGTGGAGGTGGATAAACTGACCAAAATAGTCATTAGCAAGCTATGTACTTATGTCCTTGTGTCCTTATGGCCTTATGTCCTAATGTGTATCTCAAAGGACAAGAGAGAGATGAACTTGCAGTGCTCACACTCTCTTCTGTTCTGCTTCACTGCAGGCCACCTATGCTTACATGAAAGCCGCATACCTCAGCATGCTGACTAAGGACGACTGCCTCACATTTGGGGAGACTGAGATCACTCTGTTCAGGTAGAAAGTGAAAGTGAAACAGATGACTTACAGCTGCAGAATTGAGGCCGCAGTGAATTATTCCCGCGACACTGCTGTAACAGAGAAGCAGGAATGATTGGCTTGCACAGTAATATCTAGCATCAGATACGGTAATATCAACACCCACTTGGACTTGAAACGGCCAAGACTTGAAATCAGACATTTCATTGTAGGGAAATTCGCAAATATTGAGCTTATGACTCAACCTAGACAAAGCTCAAAGCTCTCGGAAATAGATTTTAGTCATTCAGCTAGAAAGCAACAGCATTTACTACAAATATTTGTGTTTACTAAAGTGTTGATATTTGCTTTCCAGGCAGGTACCGGGGCTCAAGCAGAAAATCGCTGGAAAGTCCTTACCAACAGAGAAGTTTGCCATCAGAAAGGCCCGGCGCTACTTAGCAGACAAACCCATTCCTCTTCCTGTTCCCCCTCTGGTCAGTTCTGAATTACCACTGCCTTCTATTTCTGGCTGTTTAAAGAGAGCACTAAACAAGCTAAATGTTGTGGGCTTACATTGCTAATGAACAGTTGAACAGTTATAGATGAAGGCCTTTCTGATGTGTGTGTGCGTGTGTGTGTGTGTGTGTGTGTGTGTGTGTGTGTGTGTGTCTGTCTGTGTGTGTGTCTGTCTGTCTGTCTGTCTGTCTGTCTGTCTGTCTGTCTGTCTGTCTGTGTTTATGTCTGCATTGGTATACTGTGTGTGTAGGAAATGATGTACATCTGGAATGGATATACAGTCATTGGAAAACACAAGGACCTGACGGAGGCTATGCTAAAAACTCTGGATGAGGCACAGGCTACACTCGACAGCAATCCAAGTAAATACAAACTTTCATTTGCCGAAGGTTCAAAATATGTTTTGCGCACTGTCTTCTTATAAATCAAATCTATCAAATATGCTATCAAGTCATAGCAGATTTCTTAAATTAAAACTCAATAAAGTGAATTGAACTGAATTAAACTGAACTCATGTAAGAAAGAGACATTGTTAACATTAATTATTATACCACAGCCATGCATGAATCGACATCTGTTACCAACTTTAAAAAAGACATGCGTTGCAATTGTATTTGTGAAGCAGGTCACAATTAAAAATTGTAAATATGCATTTACAAACAAAGGTTCCACAGGTAGGGATCAACCACACACTGGTTTCAGACAGTCTGTTCCTTGTGTTTGCCAGGGACTGAGTTCTCCATAGACGACCAGTGTCTGGTGAGCCTGCTGAGAGGACTGTGTCTCAAACATCTGGGACACCAGGAGGAGGCCGAACACTACTTCACCCTCATCCTCTGCAAGTAAGCTACTGTCCAATATAACAGTCATCTAGTGGTTAAGGTGTTGCTCATCCTTGAGCAAGATGCTTAACCACAAACTGCTCCATGAATACAATCACATTGGGCTTTGCAAGTGTCTGCTAATTGAAAAAAAATGGAAACAATGACACATAACCACATGGCTTAGTTAACACATGAAACAAATATATGTTATTTGTCCCTAGTGTTATGCCATTATGTTATATTAAAATGTGTATTATTTGCCTTATCAACAGAGATCTCTGACCACACTGACTTTTTTCTTCTCTTCCCAGCGAGACCCAGATTAAGTACGACCACTATCTGGTCCCTAATGCTTTGCTGGAGCACGGCCTGCTGTGTCTGGAGCAGGGCAGGAAGGAGGAAGGCATCAAACTTCTCGAAGCAGCAAAGTAAGCAAGAAGCAGAACCTGCTGAGCCTTCTCTTGGTACATTATGTACGTATCGTACCGTTGTATTGGGTACCTTTCTCTCCATCCTAATGGCTTGAATGAAGTATCTACTACCTGCCAACAAGGTGCATTAACGCATGAATGGATGGAGCAAGATGCTGTGGGATCTCGGTCTATAAACTCTCTATAAGTTTTTGTTAATGACAATTTCAAATATAAAAAATAATTCTGTTTTTTTTAATGACAATTTGTAGGGACCCCAATATAGGGACCATCATTAGTAAAATGAGTCGTAAATGAGTAGTAAAAAGCAAGTTCAAGATTCAAGATTCAAGAATTGTATTTTCCATTTGCAACAAGTACAATGGAATGTTTACTCCCCATTCCCTCCCGCAGTATGACATTCTAGAACAATACAAAAAATACTACTAAAAAATAACTAAGTGATTGATGGTTATGATGTGCAGTAACTGTAATGAGTAATAAATATGACAATGTTATGATAGTGGCAGCACGTCTTCATACACATCTTGTGAAATGTCATGAACTTAAAAAGTTTTTCTGTTATCTCCCTTTTAGGTCAAATTACAAAAACTACTCCATGGAGTCTCGGACACACTTCCGTATCCAGGCAGCTCTGCACAAGGCGAGGGGTGCGGCTGAAAACGGGATCGATGTGCCGTCCAGTCCCTAGCGGCTACAATGCGCCACACCATCAGATCACAAACTGCTTCCTGTGACTGCAATCCATTAACTCTCTACTAAACCAGCCACCTGCGGTCGGGTGTGGACCCTGATAGAGTACCAAACTACACTGCAACCGAGTTACTGACCCCAGCAGCAAGCAAGACGTTTCTCCAACAGCCGAGCTCATTCCTCCCTTCTTCAGTCCTCAATTCATTAGAGACAGCTTTGAGTTAAATGGACCTGAGATAGTGTAGTGTATGGTGTATAAAGTGAGACATTACATGCCACAATATAGCACAATGCAATATAATAAAGTACAGCATAATAAAGGCAAATGTCATTCCCTAATGCATATATACATATACATAACTCGTCTCAGATCATAACTAGGTGTTCATCCTACTTACATTCTGCACAGAGCCTCACAAACACCGGAGTCTCAAAATGTCTTCATTACCGTGACTGCTGAACATTTTTTGTTTCGTTTATTTATTAACTAAAATATGATGCCTTTTACTAAAATGTCCTAATTTAAGAGGACAGATTAATGTGTCTTTTAGAAAGGCAGACCCTCTCCTTTTCCTCGTACTAGTGTGTGGGATCTATGCCAACCATACTTGAAGCAGAACGGGCCATTCAGGCAGACGGACAGGCCTGCTTGCTTGTCAGCCTATTGCGTCTTTAGTATGTGAAAAAGAGCATTGAATGATAACCACTACTTGTCTGTGCTTTTTCCAACTCTTCTACTGTCTCAACCACTCTAGAGTCTAGACTTCTTGCATATATATACAGTATATAGGCGGACTTGTACATCCTAGTCGTGTTATTGTGCCATAACAAGTGAAAACTTGTTATGGCACATTGTTTTCTATTTTCGTTTTGCCGAACAAATGATTTACAAGGCAGGAGCTCTGCGGACATGTCTCAGATGTTTGAATCTTGAAATTAGAGGGTGGGTTATTACGGAAGTTTGGGATGAAGAAATTAACCAACAGTCAATTTGGAATTTTTAAGGGAAATGTATATTTAGAATTGTTTTATCTGTTTGGAATATTACAGCACATGATCTTACAATCTGATCATCTGTTGGTTAATTTCTTCACTGTTTGCTTTTATACAGATATTATTCCAACTTTAGTCGCACTGTGATGTAAATGGTCAGTGTATTCTTAGGGGCATGGCAACTACTAAGCAAAGTGACATTCCTGTACATAATTTATGTTTCTTTTCTAATTAAAAATGAAAGATCGACAAAAGAAATTTGCGACTTCACGCTGTGTGTGTGTGCTCTTTCTTTATCACACACAACACCCCTGAAATGCTTACATTACAACACACCAAACCATATTTGACTAACTAAAACTGAGTAATCTTATAGTAGGCCTATAAGCCAATCAATCCCAATCAAACCCAAACCCAATCATAAAAAATTCCAGTCCAGGATCGCTGCCTGTGTTTACGTTTTCAGTGAACGACAACGTGACCATCTGTGTGATTGGTTCTGGACAGCTGCTTCCTCATTGGTCCATGTTCGTAAGGGGCGGGACTCGTGTTCCTACGTCACACTACCGTCTGTCGCTTGGGGTCTGCGGTGGAAAGTCCCTGTCAGAGGGTCTTTAATCAAGACAACGGTAGTTCGCTTTCTAACAGTATTAGGGACGTATCAACGCAGACCCGCTTAACGGACTGCACGGACTCACACTTGTATGCGCGCTGTTCTTTAGTCGTCGCGTTTGCTGCCGAGCGTACGATCTTCTGCTGATGCTAACTAGTGTTAGCGGGCTAGCTCTTTGTGTGGCTAGCTGGTCGCTGAATGATGTTTTGTTTGTGTTGAGCTGAACTCTCCCTGGGGTGGGGAGACAAGACGACAGTCTGAACCGAAAGCTGGCCGGTAGATTGTACCCGAGTTAAAAACAAACAGGACCAAGTGTGAGGGGGGAGAGTTTGAAGAGGACTGAGATGGGAAACTGCCTGAAATCTCCAACATCCGATGATATTTCTCTGCTACACGAATCCCAATCGGACCGAGCCAGTTACGGAGAAGGTGTTGACCCCGACCAAGAGCCGCCGCCCCCTTATCAGGTAACCGAGTAGGCGAGCGACCACTGGTCATTTAGCCCAGCCTTCGTGTTTCCAAATGCCCACTGCCTTTATTCGACCCACATTGCCATATTTAGAGAGGTTTAGTCGCATTAGAGACTAACTCAGCCAGTTGACAATGACCTCGACTTTGTAGACATGTCCTGCTTGCGAACCGTTAAATCCTTAGTGACTGGCTTACACGATGTCATGGCTGGCATTCTTTAGTGCACTAAAGAATGTTAGTAATCCTGACGATGATCCCCATGGAGATTATTATCACTAAATATATATTTTTATATCCCCATAGGGTTCGTTGGCCAACTGCTGGTGTTATTTCTAGTTTAAAGAAGAATGCAAGTCTTTGCATACAGAGAAGAAACGTGACCCCATTCTGCTGTATCCCAAAACGTTCATTACGAAAGCTCTCTGTTATGGTTGTCTAAACATAGTAATGACAGCTTTGTTGCCTACTATTCTTAGTACAACAACAACAACAACCACCACCGAAGGGCAAACAAAACGTCACTTCTAGCTGTGATGTGATTATAAAGCTGTACTAGTGGCCGGTACTAGTTAATATTTGGTAGTGAATTTTCTGTCACTAGTGGGTCATGGTCAAATGAAAGCAACCATAATTCGAAATGTTGATGAAGACCATATACTCACCAACGATAGTTTGCTTGCAAATACAGTACAGGATGTACTAGATGTAATGCAGAATGTAGTGTTTGGTGCTTTTTGGACATCTCACACACACACACACCACACACACACACACACACACACACACACACACACACACACACCAGTGTGTCACATCCCATCCTGTTGTGGTAAGGCCGGAGTTTCTAATCCTTTTGGAATTTGTCTGGGAATGACTTCTCCCTCAGGGTGTGTTGGTGAAATCCGTTTGAAAGCCTCAGTCTGGATTCAGAGTGGGTGGATGGCAGTATGCAATGGCCTGAGGTGTTGTGTACTGTATTGTCATATCCTGACCAAAATCTCCCCATGGCATGCACTAAATGTAATTTTGCACTAAAAGGCCTGTTTGAGGTCTGAGGAGGAAAGGGCCACATGAGTGCGCTGTAAGTAGACTCTGTGGCCTAGCTCTATGATGGATGGATAATGGTAGGCTAAGTGGATGAGATAATTCCCACCACTTAGACTGGTGTACCATTTGAAGCTGAACAGGGTCATTTGGCATGCTGGCAGCCCTCCGGTCACAGCCTGCTCTTCCTATTCCCAACTCAACGCCAGCCGGTGATGTGATGCTGTCCGTCAGATTTCTACCAGGGTTCTGTGACGTTTTCATTCAGCAGGTCTTCCCATGTGTTGGTTCAGTGGGTAGGGTTTGCAGTATCTGCTACCACAGCATTCTTCACAGCATTCTTCTTAACGTCTAACATCAACGCCACTACTTTCAGTCAGTCACTATGCTAGTAGCCGCCTGTCCAACTTGTATTATTATTATTATTATTATTATTATTATTATTATTATTATTATTATTGACGCTTGTATCTGCAAACACAGAGGGCTCTGGTGTTTTGCTGATTGGCTGTACGGTCATGCCAATATTAAATGCATTCTTAATACCCTGTGCATTTACAAAAAAATCTTGTTACCTCTATTTAGAGAGACGTCCGTCAAGTTCATAATACTGCGAAGGCTGCCGGGGAGAGCGTGTGCCCACGTGCCTGTTCACAGATGTTCGTGAACATTGCTTACGGGCCTATGTTTTGTGGGTCGTCTGGGCAGATTTAGAAAGCAGCTGGCATGGAGAGTGCTGACTCATCGCTGCAGGATCGTGCAACAGGAGATAAGGCACCCTTGTGTGTTAGTATTCCAGAGGTATGCCGTTTGCACGGCTGTCTTTTTCTGCACACACATGCATCTGCACGTATACGCTGACCACCGCACCTCTCCTATACTGTGTGTCTGCCCCCCCCCCCCCCCCCTTCAGGTCAGGTGAGGCCATAGAGTGCTCTATGGCCTCACCTGACCATCAAAACACCTTATGGGGACAGATGAAAGAAGGGTGACACAATGGTCATATATTAGGTGTGCGGTTCAACTGCACTTAGTAACTTAGAGTGTGTGTGGGTGTGTGTGTGTGAGAAGACTGGAGAACAATTGAAAATGATCCCGGAGTCAGTGAAGCAGCGTCGGCTGCTCCAGTTTACCGCGACACCCGATCTCCCGTCAGAGGCGTTAGTAGTTCCCGTCCCGGGTACACACTGTCGGGGTAGACATGTGTGTCAGCACTGTTTGACTGACTGCTCAGTAAGGGTAGCTATGAGACACAAAGTTAAGCGTGTACTGTGTGGGGGCTTCCTAATGAGCTGTCAGACCTGGACCGGTGTGGAAAGATGAGGATGAGGAAAGCACTACTAGAGCGGAAGACTGAAGACAACAGAGTGACCAAAGCCACGCTCACAAGACCGTACAAGAGGCTTTGTTGTTGTTGTTGTTGTTGGTGGTGGTGGTTGGTAGCCGTTCAGACTTTTACTTTTACAGATTTTAAATGATGCATTCACTACATTTTTACACTATATCGTATTAATGTTGCTGCTGCACTACTGGTACTTTTAAATGCTTTTAAAAAAAGCACAATTGTTATTTTTATTGTGTATAGTATTTTTTTGTATTGTGTTTTAGAAATTCATACTGAGTGAGGGAATGGGGAGTAAGCATTCCATTGTACTTGTTGCATATGGCAAATAAAAAATCTTGAATCTTGAATGATAACAACTTTATTAAGTGGACAACTCTTAACATTTAGGCTAGATCATTCCTTTTTTTTTTTATTACCAGCATTGTCGTTATTTTAATAGAATACGGTTCTTAAACCATTAGTGTCCCGTATGGTAAAATGATACCTGTGTTCTCAGGGTGGAGGTGACCTCTGTTAAGAAGCTCAGCAGAGAGTCGGGTAGCAGAACCAATACAGACAATTGCTGCTTCTGGGTGAAAATCATCGCGAGAATGATCTTAAAATAACAAACCTAAAAAAGGGTTGTGAGCATCAGAAACGAGAATTGTATTGTTTACCACATGATCTATATTAAAGTGTCTGTGTTACAAAGTACATTTACTCACTAGATTGTTCTAAAGATGGGACGTACTGTACATTCACTCACTAGATTGTTCTAAAGATGGGACGTACTGTACATTCACTCACTAGATTGTTCTAAAGATGGGACGTACTGTACATTCACTCACTAGATTGTTCTAAAGATGGGACGTACTGTACATTCACTCACTAGATTGTTCTAAAGATGGGACGTACTGTACATTCACTCACTAGATTGTTCTAAAGATGGGACGTACTGTACATTCACTCACTAGATTGTTCTAAAGATGGGACGTACTGTACATTCACTCACTAGATTGTTCTAAAGATGGGACGTACTGTACATTCACTCACTAGATTGTTCTAAAGATGGGACGTACTGTACATTCACTCACTAGATTGTTCTAAAGATGGGACGTACTGTACATTCACTCACTAGATTGTTCTAAAGATGGGACGTACTGTACATTCACTCACTAGATTGTTCTAAAGATGGGACGTACTGTACATTCACTCACTAGATTGTTCTAAAGATGGGACGTACTGTACATTCACTCACTAGATTGTTCTAAAGATGGGACGTACTGTACATTCACTCACTAGATTGTTCTAAAGATGGGACGTACTGTACATTCACTCACTAGATTGTTCTAAAGATGGGACGTACTGTACATTCACTCACTAGATTGTTCTAAAGATGGGACAGACTCTGGTTTTGTCCAGATAAAAGTGAATGTGTTGCTCAGAGGAGCATGGGCTTAAACACATCAGATGAGTTTGGGCTCTTTACCTTGTAGGGCAATGTTTTACAACCGAGAGCCCTAACAGCAGCCTACCTACCGCCCAGTCCTAATGTGGCAACAGGAACCACGTGGGAAGGGTGCACAGGGGCCATTGTACTGTAGGGTCAGCACCATCCATAGTCCTGGGACTGGGTCTCATTCTTGTGAAGGACATCCTCCACAAAGGCTGGTGTTCGCTGGTGTTAAATATTGTGTAAGAAGAGAGCACTAGCATCTAGCATATGTACAGTACATCTTATAATAGTACCATATAATATTCAAGATTATTTATTTGTACATGGTACAAGTACATGGAATGCTTACTTTAAACTATATATACCCCCCCCCCCATTCACTCCCGCATTCTGATTACTATACTACACTACTACACTGTACTATGCAATACTATACTACACTACATACAACACAATATACTATAAACAACACCAAACTAAAACAATACAATACACAATAATAATTACTGTCTAATAATGATGAGTGTCTAATAGATGATGTGTACATATGTCGAATGGTGCAAAAAGCTATTTAAAGTGACTGTAGTGTTGCTCCGTAGTGATAGCAGCATCGTGAAACAGAACAGTGCCATAACGGGTCCAGTAAGTCAAGTGAAGGATGTATGACAGTGTGATGTGATAAACCGTCTACAGGCTACAACTCTTGCTTTTTGTTCCCCAACAAGCCACCTATAGGCAATCCTGCATTTTGCATCGTTCGATGCAAAATGACCCGTCACCATTCTAGGTCAATGGCAAATGTCATTTAATTCTCATAATACAAAGTAATTACCTTTTTCTTAGTTTGGTATAGGATCTCAGTGCAGGGCTCCAAACTAACATTTTACACTAGTGGCAGTGCTGCCACTAAGTTTTTCAGTTAGAGGCAGTAGCACATCATTTGATGTCACAAACACTGGCACAAAAACTGGGTTTTGGTATTGGTATTTTATATGAAATATTATATTGGGAGTGGCAGTAGCTCAGTCTGTTAGGACTTGGCTTTGGAACCGAAAGGTCGCCGGTTCAAGTCCCTGAAACACATGGACACTGCCGAGGTGCCCATGAGCAAGGCACCAGACCCCTACACTGCTCCCTGGGTGCTGGATATTAAATCACTGCCCACTGCTCCTAATACTAGGAGGAGTTAAATGCAGAGAAACAAATTCCACATGTACATGTTTGAGACCAATAAAGAGGATTCAATCCTCCAGATTTTGATTTAAACAGTAATAGGTTGCAACGGTGACTTTTAGTGTTATTGACATAGCTAATCAGTACTAATCAACCAAGTATGTATGTTTTAAAGTGCATATAGTTTAATAACTTCAATTACTACATCTGCCCTGTCCCCATTAAAATAAATCTCCATAAGCCACAGGGCCTGCAGATGGCCAACCCCTATGATGTGGCCTTCTTGCCCTTTTGTCCCCGTGGGGGGGGTGAACCAGGTGTTCACACTCATGCTGACACCACAAGTCCTCCACACTAGGCCCCTCAATGCTGATTCTAATGAGGTCCTCCACCATGTCTGTGTAGAGAGAGAGTTCACCTCTCGTGAACTTGACGCGTTGCAAACACGCTGCAAAAGAAGTGTTGTGGTTTAGCGCCAACAGAGAGGTGCTCTGTTTTGATCAAACAAAATCCTGTCAACTGTTTGACAGGATGGCGGCAGTACAGCTCAGGAGGTAGAGCGGTCGCCTCACAACCGGAAGGTTGCTGGTTTGATCCCCGCCGCCTCCTCCTAGCAAAAGCTGTCGAGGTGTCCTTGAGCAAGACACCCTAACTGCTCCTGAAAAAAACCACTGCTCGAGCAGGCTGAGCTGGCTTGAGCAGTGGCAGCAGCGCCAGTTGTCTGCGGTTGTCTACATTGTCACTTTTCTGAACACGTCCTGTGGTTTTGAGTAGCAGCTTTTCAAAGAATTGTAGCAGGAAACAGATGTGTTTGATTCACATGTTTCAAGCATTTGTAAAGGCTTTTTTCTTTTTTTTATAGAATTGAATGCAACCAGCGCACATGTAGATCCAGATATGCAAAAAAGTGAGTTTTGACATAAAACCTGTATTGACATGAGGCTATTGTCTAAAAGAGTTCTGTGGATTCATCATCTTTATGTTTCAGAAGTTGCTCTCGTGCCTGGCATGAAAAGAGGCTTGTTTTAAAATAGACGTGTCCCGCCCTTCCTACTCGCCAAGTGTTGCGTCTGAGGTATTAAAAAAAATCCTTCTGTCTGTGAACCCAGTCCTTACTCCTCGTCTAGCGGTTCACTTGTTTGGTAGTGGACAGGCTATCCCCCTCTCTCTATCTCTGTCGGTCTTTTTTCCTCAGAAGTTCCTCGTTCTCAATCTCCCTTCTCCACCCTCCCTCTCCATTAGCAGTCTGGGATCTGCCAAGCTGGCAGCCTGATAGAATCTGCTTCAGAGTGGCTGGCTCAGCTGCCCACTGAATACTTGTGAGACACACACACACACACACACACACACACACACACACACACACACACACACACACACACACACACACACACACACACACACACACACACACACACACACACACACACACACACACACACACACACACAGTGTTGCCCAGCATCGCTGTTAGGATGATGGGGAAGCATATGACAACAAAAACTCTGCTGACCACTAAACTGTTTACCCTGCTCAACACACACACACACACACACACACACAGAACCCTGGTTTTGACATAGACTAGGACTGCGGCTGTTGTGAGAATGGGAGGCCGGCCGGCACAGCCTGGCCGGCTGACAAAAGCCCTGGCTGCCATGCTCCATGCTGCTGACTCAGGGCTTCGAATAGTCCGCTGCTCGGAGGCGGCGTGTCTGCTAGCCCCGGCCCCCATTGTGACATGCGGGGGTTTACGAGTTGGGACACAGCTGCTGTGGACCCGGGCCTTTAACCTGTTGACTGTTATTGCTCTCTCTCTTTTTGTATTCTTCACAACCCAATAATTATATTCAATGTTAATAACTAGTTCCATTCCGCCTGTGTAATGTTTGTGTGCCGTAACGAAAGCCAGAGTGTCCGGAGTCTGGAGGCTTTAAAAGGCGAGAGGAGAATGACTGACCAAGCAGATTTGAGAGCCGTAAGAGTGGTATAAACCATGTAACTCATAGTGGCATCAGGAACGGGCTTGTACCCAGTTCAAATACACTTTGGACAATGAAACATGGAAAACTCTTGATTCTTAATCAAGTCCAACTAATGTGCAAAACAACTGACCTTGACGGTCGGGGTTTCTCCCACATTTCAGTCATAGTTAGTAGCGGAAATGCTAAGACCACATACCCCCTTTCAGTGATGAAAAGCATTTAGGCGCTCTAGTGGCAAACAAATCAAACGGACCAGAACCCTAGAACGCAGGAGTGCAGGTGTCTAAACAAAACCTTTTGTCAGAGAAGGGGCGTAAGAACATGACATACTTGCACCATTAAAAACATTGACATCTGCGGTTTTTAGCGAACTGCATGGCCTCCGACTGGCGACATCCTTCTACATGGATGCTCCCTATTATCCACATCTTTGCCATCGCCACCTCGTCGGCCAAAACATCTAGTTGTTCCCCTGCAACCAATCCCTAACAACTCTGTTATCGGGTTAGTTTCTTCACCTCTCGTGAACTCGACACATTGCGAAGATGGACGGAAGTGCGCCGGTTAAGCGCAAGAAGTGCCAGGTTGAGTTTTGACACGCCACTAATTCACCCAACCGGCCACTTGTTGGTTAGGTTGATCCCACTAAGCCGTAGTGCTCTGGACTTCTTCTCCCTCGGTGGGAGCCTGACCATCATCAAGTCTCACAGTATAATAGCCATAAAGATGTTGCAACAGATTGCTCGCATTGGGCTGCCAAAGTAGTAGACCATAAATAAACATGAGAGGATTTAGAGAGAAGTAGAGGGTTTTGTGAGCTGATGGAGCCATGCAGGGCTGGCACTGGTACCATGCTGTACAGACTCCATGCACTCTGGCCAAATGACTGCCCTGAGAAAAAACAGCAATCAAGCAGTAGAGCCTAAAACAAACAAGCGTAAAATAGATTCTGCCTCTTTTTTATGAGTGTATCATATACTATACAAACATTCAACGTCAACATAAAACTGTTTTTGTAGTCTGGTTAAAGTTTGTTTTGCCTTTTGGCGAGCCAAGTTCATTTCAGACATCAGATGGTGGAGAAGATGCAGGGAAAATAATAGTTAGTCAGGCCATTAATTGCCAACTAACACTGATTACATTACATCTCATTCAACCAATAAAAACATTCAACACAGACGCTGAACAATTCTCGAGCTGTTCCTCTTGTGGTATTTTTGAACCAGTCAGAAAGCAATAATTATAAGAGCAAGAGACATAGCTTGAAACTCTTTTCCATTGTATTATATTGCTTATTGCACATTTCACTTTCTGTCCTTCTCATTTCTACCCATATTACACCGTGTGATTGCATGGATGTCATGCACCACAACTACTGACGAAAACACAGAACGACCAATGCGTCGGCGGCGTTTCACATTCATTATGAGTGAACGTTTACGCTGCTGTGGTGTGATGTAGGTGTTATGCTTTCCTGCATCTTCAGCAAAGCAGTTATCTGTCATTTGGATTGTGTACTTGCACTTCTCATGAACCAACCGATGTAGTGAAGTACTGAAGTATTTTGCTTGACTGTTAGATTGTGATACTTAGGGATAAATGCGGCCTGAAGTTACTCTAATACTAAGGAACTGGAGAATACTGACCCCTACTGTCTTCTCTCAAACATGTACGGTATTCAAAGCTCACCTTGTACACACTTTAACTATGATTATTTTAACTAATAAATGGAAAGTTTAATTGTAAACCTTTATTTGTTCACAATTTTGAACCCAGCTAAAATAATAAAATGTAATTACTCAAGTGAAACTTGCTGCTACAGGGTTAGAGAATTTAATTTAGAGACGGTTTATTGAGACAGGCCATTTAGAGTATGTGGTTTCTCTGCTCGATCATCTCATGGAGTGTACTTAAGGTTAATTTCCAATCGGGCATATGGATCTAGTGAGAGCAACTGCAAAAAAAAAAAAATCCATTCTCAGAAAAAATATTTTTCTTGTGAATATACGGATGTTTGTTTTCCTGTTGAGCAAGCGTGACGAGAGCTAATGTGTGACTGTTTTGAGCCACACATTTCCGATATACCCCTGTGTAACCAAGACACCCTCCTGGTCGTCTCTCCCCCCCCCACCCCCCCCCCTCCCTTGTTGCAGGAGCAGCTCCATGTGCCCGTGTACCACCCCACACCCAGCCAGGCCCGACTGGCCACCCAGCTGACCGAGGAGGAGCAGGTGCGCATCGCCCAGCGGATAGGCCTCATCCAGCACCTCCCTAAGGGGGTGTACGACCCAGGACGGGATGGCTCAGAGAAGAAGATCAGAGAGTGAGTAGCGGGGAAGCATTTATTTTAGTTTTTCTCACCAAAACATCATCTCTGATATTTAAACAAGAGCACCTCCTATAATATGTATTTGTTTCACAAATACTTGAAAAAAAGGGTATGTGTGTATATATATATATATATATATATATATATATATATATATATATATATATATATATAATATATAATATATAATATATAATATATATATATATATATATATATATATATATATATATATATATATAATATATAATATATAATATATAATATATATATATATATATATATATATATATAATATATAATATATTATTTTTATATTACACTTACACAAGTGGCAAGTTAAATATATATATATATATATAATATATATATATATATATATATATATAATATATATATATATATATATATATATATATATATATATATATATTATATATAGTCAAGTTTATTGTCAGGGAACGCCTCGGGATCCCCCAGTCAGAGCTAGTCGATGTTGCCAGGGAGAGGGAAGTTTGGAGTCCCCTGCTGGAGCTGCTACCTCCGCGACCCGATTTCGGATAAGCGGGAGAAGATGGATGGATGGAAGTTTATTGTCACTTCACAGTTTACAGTTTAGTATAAAGCAGTGATGTGAAAATCTTGTGTGCAATACCCGACGACAGACAGCAGTTATAAAATAAGATAAAAATAGATAAAAATAGAATAAGAATAGAATAAAGAATATAAAATAAAAATAAAAAATGCAATTTATAAAATGCAAAATCAGCACAGAAAAGAGCATATACAGTGCTGCTCGAAAGTATGTGAACCCCTTGAACAGTTAAGAGTTTTCTGTTGTTTTACCATGATTTTCCTATTTTATCATCACAAGTTTTACATATATGAAATGTCAGGTTTATGTTTAACAGTTCCATGTACTTTTTTAGAGGGAATTGTGTGAGTAGCCAAAAAAATACATGAAACATGGAATTAGTGGATGTGCAAAAGTAAGTGAACCCCCAGCTGTATTGGTAAAGTCAAGGAGGTAACAGATTCAGGTGAAACACTTTTGGGTGCTTAATTAGTCAATTAAGCAAACCAATCAAATGAGACATCATTAGGAAAAGGGTTGGACAACACAGATTAAAAGAGAGAGAAAAACAACCAAACGACTGCAGTGCCAGGGTGTACCCATACGAATCAACCATGCCAAGAGGAAAGGAGATACCCGAGGAAATCAAGAAAATGGTACTGACAGCCCATCAGTCTAGAGAAGGCTACAAGACAATCTCCAAACGATTCCAGCTCCATCCATCCACGGTGAGGCAAATAATTTACAAATGGAGGGCGTCCAAGATGACCGCATCTTTGCCTAGAAGTGGACGCCCATTAAAACTAACATCAAGAAGCACCCGTAGAATAATAAATCAGGTGAAGGACAACCCACACATCACCTCTAAAGAGTTGCAGAGCTCTCTGGCAGCGTCAGGTGTAAATGTACATGCGTCTACAATTAGACGAAAATTGAACCAACACGACATTCATGGGAGGGTTGCTAGAAGGAAGCCTCTGCTCTCCAAAAAGAACAAAGCTGCCCGTTTAAACTTTGCCAGAGAGAACTTGGACAAACCAGAGGCCTTCTGGAAGTCCATTCTCTGGACAGATGAGTCCAAAATAGAATTATTTGGTCATAATCGTAAGCGCTTTGTTTGGAGAAAAACCAACACAGCACATGAAGAAAAGAACCTCATCCCAACAGTGAAGCATGGTGGTGGAAATGTTAAGGTATGGGGCTGCTTCTCTGCTTCTGGACCTGGACAACTCCATATCATCCAGGGAAACATGAATTCTGAAGTGTATCAGCAAATTCTTGATAAGAATCTCCAGCCATCAGTCAGGAAGTTGAAACTAGGCCGTAAATGGGTTTTTCAACAAGACAACGACCCAAAACATACCAGCAAATCTACCAAGGAATGGTTCAGAAAAAAGAGGATTCGTACTCTGGATTGGCCAAGTCAAAGTCCGGACCTCAATCCAATTGAAATGTTGTGGCTAGACCTGAAGCGGGGGGTACATGCCAGATGTCCCTCCAACCTTTCTCAACTGGCTGAGTTCTGCAAGGAAGAGTGGGCAAAAATCCCCCACAGCAGATGCGAGAGACTGGTCAGTGGCTATAGAAAACGTTTGATTGCAGTAATGGCTGCAAAAGGAGGTGCCACACGCTATTAACCAAAAGGGTTCACATACTTTTGCACAAGTCATATTTTCAGTTTTTGTGGGAGAAACCACTTATTTTGAATAAATAATGAAAATACATCATTTTTCTTTGTTTGTGTCCATTATTTGGAAAGTCCTGCTTTACAAATTGGTGTTTGGATATACATTTAATAAGGTTATTTTACATTTTTGTACAATTACAATGACCATGTCTAGGGGGTTCACATACTTTCGAGCAGCACTGTATATATATAATATATATATATATAATATATATATATATATATATATATATATATATATATATATATATATATATATATATATATATATACATATTTTTGACTTGCCACTGGGTATAATACATTTATCCAAGAAATTTCTCTATAGCGCTTTTCAAAAAAAGACAGATGGTGGAGCAATCATGTGCAGTGAGTGTGTGTGTTTGTTCCCGTTTTGAGTGCTTCTCTTCCTCCCTCCCCTTGCGTGCAGGTGTGTCATCTGCATGATGGACTTTGTCTATGGGGACCCCATCCGGTTCCTGCCCTGCATGCACATCTACCACGTGGAGTGCATAGATGACTGGCTGATGCGCTCGTTCACCTGTCCCTCCTGCATGGAGCCCGTGGACGCCGCTCTGCTCTCCACCTACGAGACCAACTGACACACACACACACACACACACACACACACACACACACACACACACACACACACACACACACACACACACACACACACACACACACACACACACACACACACACACCAAGGTGACCAGGAGCGGCGCAACGTTCGACCTGTATACCCCGGACAACAGTAAAAAGCGTTGCAACGTAAATTATATATTGTATAAATTCTAAGTAGTGTCGTGCAGTAGCGGTGTGAGGGGTCTAATCGGTATGTGTGTCTGTCTGTGTGCATGCCTGCACAAGAGGAAGAGGAAGGAAAAAGAAATGTGTATGTGAGCAGTTGAATGCGTTTCCCTTTGTGCCTGCTGGACAGGATACTTGTAGGAACGCATAGTAGATGTACAGGGAGAGTTGAAGCAGAAAGGCTTTATGGGTGGGTGGGGGGGGGGGGGTGAAGGGCCAGACAGATCTATGGGCTAAGGGAAGGGTTATCAGTAAGGGGGGGGGGAGGGGGGGGGGTGGTGGTGAAGTTGATGATTCGTAATTCTTATGACACATACATCGCATTTCAAACATTGGCCTTTGTGGATGCACAACGTGTACACACACACACACACACACACGCACGTACGCACACACTTTTATTTTGACTTTCTGTAAATGTTAACTTCCACAATGTGCTTTGCTGGAAGATGGCAGGGAGGATGAGCGACTTGTTGGACTCGTTGCCCATGGACCACCTGGGCAGGGGGGGGGGGTGCGCGAGTGTGTGTTCTCTAAAAATAATTTCATGATCTGCCAGACATTTGGATTTCCTGCCCCCCGCCCCCCCCCCCCCCCCCCATGCCCAAGACTAAACTCTTAAGCAGACTCCTCCTTTTGTGGACTACACAGCGGGCCTTGACTTTTCTTTGACACACAGGCCTTGACTTGTCTACATGTGGGCAAAAAGAAATGGATGAATTGGATGATTGACTGTCCTGTGACCATGTGAAATATGTTCTGTAATATTTCTGTCAGTCTGCGTTACAAAATCCATCAACAAAAAAATGGCAAATCCAAAACAAAAGTCAAAGTATGTGCTTTGGTCAAGAGTTGGCTGCACACTGTTGGCCAAGACATTCAACATCAAAACCCATACCTAATTCATCAGCCACATCAAACGTGAGGGCATTTGCACATGTATGTATTGGCAAAAACCAGCTCCGCCTATCACTTGGTTCCGTTTCATCACAGGACCCATCGTGGTGCAGAACTAGACCGCATTGGCTTAGTCACCGCATTGGCATATATAAGAAAAAAAATTAAATATATATATCTATCTATCTATATATATATATATATATATCTATATATACATATGTGTATGTCTATATATATATATCTATATATATATATATATGTGTATGTCTATATATCTATATATATATGTTATATATATATGTGTATATATATATATGTGTATATATATATATATATATGTGTGTATATGTGTATATATATGTATGTGTGTGTATATATACATATACATGTGTGTGTATATATACATGTGTATATATATATACACACATATATATATAAATATAGATATTTGATTGGCCATTTGTAACAAGTACATAGGAATGCTTACTCCCCATTCCCTCCCGCATCTCCTTTAAAACACCATAAAAATTATATATACAATAAAAAAGAAACAAAAGAGCAGAAAAGTGACTTAAAATGATATGTACATGTGTCGAATGTACATGTTTTTTTTGTTTTTTTTATAATCTTTAAAAGCATTTAAAGTGCCAGTAGTGCAGCAGCATCATGAATACAGTGCAGTAACTGTGATGAGTCCAGAAAGTCCAGCAAAGTATGTAAGTGTAATGTAAATGACAATGTTATGAAATGTTGGTGATTGTGGTGAAGTATGCAGATCCTTTTGAGTTCCTGTTCTCCCACGCTCTGGTTCTGGACTTCAATCAAATGCAGACCCCGTTTACTATGAAAGCACAAACCATTTGTGCGTGTGTTTTGAGAGGGTTCATAGGATTAGAGTGTAAGACGCACGTCTTCACCAAGGTGAAGCTTCATTGCCTTATAGGTTATATTTTAACTAATATTGATTGGATTAATATTAGCTGCTAATGTATGAAAAATAGTGTAACAAAGAAATACAAGTCATTTTAATATGGACCACTTCAAAAAAAGTGTGAATCTTGCAGGAAACTTAAAGTGAAAGACACAATCACTTTTCACATTGTGGGGGGGTTTGTGTTTTGCTACAAGTAAAAATCAATCCAACTACTTTGCATTACAACATTAACAAACTGTTATTTGTAAGTTTAGATTTTCTGCTTTTGTTCAGAGAGTTTGTTGGATAGTTGTGGCTGGATCCTAGCTATAGGCCAACAGTTTCAGCTGCACCTTGAAGCAATGGTAGTGTGGTGCGAGTCCTCCACATGTGTGTGGTTGACAGTATTTGTTGACATGCTGTTAACATACTGCTGAAGGCTTCGCTTGTGTTGAAGCCTTTATCTTGCGTGGCTCCTGAACAATCAACTTGTCTAAACCCGAGTCTATATATCACAATAAAGCTGAGATCCAGAAGCTGTTTGGATCTTGTTTTATCAAGACATATTTCATAGCTTTATTCTGTATGTGTCATGCGTCAAGTGTGGGCGTTGGTATGTTTTCTGTATGGATCCTTGTTAGAATGGTCTGCCCTTCAGCCTCCATTTTGATATGGTATGTATGCAAGGAAAAATAAATCAACAGTGAAATATATTTCATTTCCTGTGCGGTCACTAGAAAGGGGAAGGCTGCTGGTTTCATTTTTGATACTCAAATGTCTGTTGAAGTGACACACATTTGACTGGCAGGGCTGCAACTGTTTACAGCTGGTTGGCTTATTGCTTATTTTAGCAAGGTTAAATCCAATATGTGAATATATTTTACTTTTTGTTTAAACATATCTTTATTTTATGTTGAACGACAACGTCGCTGAGCAAATGCATTTGTTTCATAGTATTTTTTTATTTATATAACAAACAAAAAAACATTACAAACCAAATTTTCATCAACTCTAGCTTTCATCCAATGAGTCGTAGTCGTCCTCGTCATCTTCTTCTCCCTCCAGGCTTTCCAGCTCCTCTTGTTTCAACTCTATGGCTGCCTCCAGGGCCTGCTCCTCCTCCAGGCTTGCATCCAGGGCCTCTGTGACATCGGGTCCACTGGGGTAGTCCTTCTGTACCACGAGGGGTGTAGACTGCACATACCCCTCCCCTGCGAACTTCAGCCCCCAGCCCACGTATACGTTCTCAAACTTTCTAAAAGGAAGTGAATGAAAACAGAGAGAACTCGGTGGAGTGTAATCCCATACGACACATGGGACGGTTTCTGCCAATCATTTAGATAACCTTACTTTCCGCAGGCGTATGCATGAGCCCCTGGCCAGAGGTTGGAGCGCAGCACAGCCACTGCATACTGAGGGGTGAGGGTAGAAGACATCTTGGTGCTCCAAGGTGGGGTGCTCAGTATTTCTGGAAGGTAAAGAGAATAGTATATACACACACACACACACACACACACACTATATTTACAATATAGTGTCGTAGGTCAAAGAGAAGAGGACCGACCTTTATCCTCTGACAGAGCAGTAAGTAGTGAGGGCCCCATCTCCGGCTCCGGCTCATCGGGCTCCTCCTCCTCCTCCTCCTCCTCCTCCTCTCCCTCCTCGTCAAATTTGTTCTCTGGCTTGTCAGCAAGGTTAACCCAAGAACAGCGGCCCTGAAGGAGACCAAATGTATTAAGCATTCATTGATACACATTAGAAAATGGGAGAATGTCCCAATGCAAAAACAACGTTGTCGTTCATTGCAATGCGTTCCATTGTAAATCGTACCTGCTGCAGGATGTGCTGAACATGGTGCACCCAGGTGGACAGAGACTCGGCCATTTTAGAGACCGGAACCCCTTCGAAGTCAGGATTCTGGTTGTAGCTGTCGGACGGCTCCTCTGGCTCGTCCTCCCCTTCCTCCTCCGCAAACTGATAGAACCCCAGGGGGCTGACCTGTGTGCCGGCAGAGATCCGGGCGATTTGAGCTCTCAGATAGTTTGCCTCGAGGCCGGGGAAGGGCGGGTAGCTGGAGATCGGGGCGTCCAGCCGGCCAGTGAAGAACTTGCGGATGCAACGGGCGGCGTTAATCTGCGCTGGGGTCACTGCAGGCAGCTTGAGCCAGGGAAGGCCCGGCTCCTTGCACACATAGTACACACACTTGTTAACCCCCGTGCCACTGGGCTCTGTGGGCGCTGCTGGCGGGGCCTTGTAGGTCGATTGTGGTAGTGCATCTGCCTAAAAACAGGACAATAGAAAATACAAATAAAAATTTTGTGTGTGTATATAGTGTATATATGTATATATATATATATAATATACATATATATATATATATAATATACATATATATACACATATATATATACATATATATATACATATACACATATATATACATATATATGTATATATATACATATATATACATATATCATATGTATATATATACACATATATATATACATATATACATATGTATATATATACACATATATATATACATATATACATAGTATATATACACATATATATACATACATATATACACATATATATACACATATATATACACATATATATGTATATGTGTATATATATGTATATGTTATATGTATATATATGTGTATTGTATATATATTGTATATATATACACATATATATATACACATATATATACACATATGTGTATATATATACACATATATATATACCTATACATATCACATATATATATATATATTATACTATATACACATATATATATACATATACATATATATATATACATATACACATATATATATATACATATACATATATACACATATATATATACATATACATATATACACATATATATATATACATATACATATATACACATATATATACACATATCATATATACATATATATATATACACATATATATATACACATATATATACATATATATATACACACATATATATATATATATATATGAATATGTAAACCTCTAATTGGCTCACCTCTTCTGCCGCCTCTTTCTCGTCTTCGTCGTCTCTTGTCTCAGCTACGCTCTCTTCGTCTGGGGCTTCGTCTGGACTCTGTTCTTCCTCTTCCGTGCCTTCCCTGTTCTCGATCTCAGCGACAATATAATTGCTCTCCGTGCCCAGGATCTTGCCCCATAGCCGGCATCGCTGAAGGGGATGGGAGTCAACAAGCTTCTTGAGGGCAAGAAAGATCCTCTGCATCTCCTCTCTGCCCAGGCCCACCCCAGCCTGCTCCAGGTAGTAGCTTATCTCGTTCACATCAGGATACTGGCTTTCAAGCTGAAGAGAGGCAGACACACAGTTGTTCACGATTAACGGTTGACAACCACCACAACAACAATAGTAATCAAACTAGTAGGATGTGTTTGGGTGCCTTTTTACCTGTTCATCGTCATGTTCGACCTCGTCTACTTGCGAAAAAAGCAACCGCTGCTGTTCGGCCAACAGCTGGGCGGCTGTAGCCAGGGGCACGCCTCGCAAGGTGCCCTGGAAGTCGGCCAACAATTCCCTTTTCACGCGAAAGCTCAAATCTTCGATCACGTCTACTGCATTCTGTGGACGCTCGTCCATCACCTTTGTCAGCAAACGTGCAAGGTGATCATAGCTTGAAAAAAAACACCAATACATTTAAGGTAAAGTCTCCTGCTCAACATGTGTGGTCATCGTTGGCAATATTAATTTG
Organism: Muraenolepis orangiensis; assembly: GCA_027704905.1. Classification (NCBI taxonomy): domain Eukaryota; kingdom Metazoa; phylum Chordata; class Actinopteri; order Gadiformes; family Muraenolepididae; genus Muraenolepis; species Muraenolepis orangiensis. Next base: position 31,673,804 of record CM051004.1, on the reverse strand, counting down.
AGCTAATTTGTAGCTCATGTAAAGGGCCTACTACATACATGTTATTACAATTAGCCCATTAACGTAGAACTAAGACTAACACCACGGCACAATAGTTATCACAAGTTACTTACAGATTTTGATTGCTTTTGGTGCTATTTGAAACCATGAACGCCTTGAAGGAGGCCGCTGCCTGTTGCCTTTGATTATTACGGTCTTGGTTTGCAGGTTGTGTCTCCATTTTCGGCAGAAGCAGCCTCAACGTTGCAAACAGGCTAAGTAGAAGTTAGTAATTATTTGTGACGTTAAAACGAGTCGAAGCAAAGCGGCTGGTATACTGGCGTCGTCTTAACCGTTGCTATGGTAAACAGAACGGTTGCTATAGAACGAACTCCGCCTGGTGTTCACGGGGTTCATATTAATATTTTAGCACGACACTCTGCCCAACGGTGGCGAACACACACACACACACACACACACACACACACACACACACACACACACACACACACACACACACACACACACACACACACACACACACACACA
>CM051004.1:31573276-31668276 GCA_027704905.1 Muraenolepis orangiensis | reverse complement strand
TAGATACAAAGCCAAGTCAACCACAGAAAAGTTCTACATATAGTGAACTGCAAAGGCCCACCTATCCTAGGCTATGCAAAGCCCTGGGACTCATCAAAGTGGTGTATGTCAACAGTGACAAAGAGAGCAGCACCTAGTCAGACCACATACAAAGTGAGTACTCGGATGTTTTCAAAGGCATCGGCACATTCCCAGGCGAGTGCAGTTTTAGAATAGAGCCCAGTGTAGCACCAGTTGTCTGCCCCCCACGGAGGGTACCATTCGCCCTTAGAGATCGTCTAAAGACAGAGTTAGACAACATGGAAAGGGACAGCATAATATGCAAGGTGACTGAGCCTACCCAGTGGGTTAATGCCCTAGTAGTGTGTGAAAAGCCAAAGACACACAAACTCAGATTATGCCTAGACCCAAGACTCCTAAACAAGGCAATAATGAGGCCATACTACCCCCTACCCACACTGGAGCGCCAGAAACAGCACTACAACAGATCTTCTAGATCTCTGTCAAAGCTGCACGCCGGAGCGCCCATCCATTTCCAGCAGGGAGATGGCACGTGGAAACCAGCGACAGTCATCCGACCAGCTGAGACCCCACGGAGCTACCACATCCAGAACGGTGATGGACAGTCATACAGGCGCAACCGACGGCATCTGCTAGACAACCATGCACCCATCACACTGTTACATCTGGCACTACACTCAGTGCACGGTATCAATGCGCAATGTGATGTATGTGGTGACCGGATCTTGTTTGATTGTGTGTGTTCATTAAATGGAGTAGACTCAACTCCAACGTTAACTCCCGTCTCATTCTCCATTATTCGAACATATCATTGGCGACGAGAATGGCTGATTGTTCGATACCACCACCCTCCCCCTTCCTAGCCACGCCGGGCGAGCCACTGATACCGTGGCCCCGCTGGATTTCCTCGTTCGAGACATATATCCTAGCTGCCGGCTTGGAGAGAGTGTCCGCGGAGAGGAAACGTGCACTGCTGCTGCACTGTCTAGGAGCAGAGGGACAGCGTGTGTTTGAAACTCTCGGCCCCGCAGCGGGTTACACAGAGACTGTGGCCCTACTGAGGAGTCATTTTGCCACCCCACAGAGTGCTCTCCTCCGCCGTGTCATATTCGGATGGAGGCACCAGCGGCCGGGTGAGTCGGTGACACAGTACGTGGCTGATCTACGAGGTTTGGCGAGCTCGTGCAAGTTTGGCGCGTTACAAGACGAACTGATCAGAGACCACCTCATACTGCACACGAACTGTGACAAGATTAGGGAAAGACTGTTGATGGAAAACGATGACGTGACACTAGCAGCAGCTCTACACCTAGCCGTTCAGGTTGAATCTGCTCTCGAATGTGCAGCTACATTGTCGGCTTCTTCCAACTCGCTAGCAGCGGACGAGGCAACGGGCGCGCGCGCGCGCGACTCACTGACGCCCCTCCTCCACGTGAGTACAGACAGCAGCGGGGGGAGTGTACAACTAGCCTCTCAGTCACGTGACCGCCCACACCAGCCGTGTGGGAATTGTGGCTCTCCTGCACACGACTCAAGAGCTCAGACCTGTCCTGCCCGTGGTAAAACCTGCTCCAACTGCGGGAGGCTGAATCACTTCCACAAAGTCTGTAGGTCTGCCCCAGCTAGAGCCTCCCAACCACCTACCACGATCATCCACAATGTCAGCTCAGGACGAGTGCCATTTAAAACATGCTCATTGATGGTTGGTGATGTCACTCTGCCCCTCCTCCTAGACACGGGTGCTTCGGTGTCCCTCCTGAACTGGGTGACTTATAAACAGTTCTTCTCCCACGAGCCACTGGGCCCGCCCACCACCACGCTGCGTGGCTATGCTAACTCCAAGATTGACATTGTGGGCTCCCTACAGCTTCCCGTGAAATACGGAGAGAAGACACTGCCAGTCTTCAGGTTCAATATTGCACGCCACGGGACCAACCTCCTGGGCCTCGACCTCTTCAACAGCCTCGGTTTCACTCTATTAGACACCTCTGGCTCTGAGATCCACACCGTTGCCATCCCCTGGCAGCAACAGTGGCCTGCACTGTTCAGCGGTGTGGGCTGTCTCGATATTTTCGCCCACCAGCCCCTGATAGACCCGCAAGTGAGACCTGTCATTCAGCCCCTCCGCCGCTCCCCACTGGCCCTCCACGATGACATCTCCTCTGAGCTACAGAGCATGCTCGATGGCAACATCATTGAGCAGGTGAATGCGTCGCCCTGGATCTCCAACATCGTGGTGGCCAAGAAGAAGTCTGGGGGGCTGCGACTCTGCGTGGACTTGAGAGCAGTAAACAAGGCCATCTTTCCCTTGCCAACGTCAGAGGAGCTCACCGCCCAGTTCTACGGGTCCAGCCGTTGAGTTCGTGGGGTTCCGCCTCTCGGCTGACGGCATATACCCACTCTACTCAAACACGGAGGCCATCCACCGCGTCCCGGAGCCCACCTCAGCTGCTCAGTTAGCCTCCTTCCTGGGCATGACGGCGTTCTACCTCCGCTTCCTGCCACAGTACTCTGCTACGACCACCCCACTGCGCCACCTGCTGAAACAGGGCGAGCCCTGGCTCTGGACACCTGCCTGCTCGGACGCCGTGCGCCTCCTGAAGGCCCAGCTCACCTCACCACCGGTCCTAGCGTACTTCGACCTGGCCAGCCCCACCCTCGTCACATGCGACGCCTCCGCCACGGCCATTGGTGCGGTGATGTCCCAGCTGCAAAAGGGGGTCGAGAGGCCGATCGCCTTCGCCTCACGGGCTCTCAGCCCCACAGAACAGAGGTACTCGGTGGGGGAGCGGGAAGCCCTAGCGTGCCTCTGGGCATGTGAACGCTGGCACATGTACCTCTATGGACGCTCATTCACATTGAGGACAGACCACCAGTCCCTCACCACCCTCCTGGCCACTTCAGGCACCGGCCACAGACCACTCCGTCTCCACCGTTGGGCCGACCGCCTGCAGCAGTACAACTTTCGCCTACAGTTCACGCCAGGCCGGGACAACGTGGTGGCTGACCTGCTGTCACGCTCAATCCCCAACCCACCCTCAGACCCACCTTCGACCCCTGAACGGGACCAGGCCGAGCACGACCTCGTCCAGCTCTTCCACACACCTCTTCAGGAGACAGTGTCGCTGAAGGAGCTCCAGGACGTCTCAGCTGACGACCCCACCCTCACTACACTCTCGGCCTACATCAGACAGGGCTGGCCGACGAGGGTAGCTGATGAGCTGCTTCCCTACTTCAGGGTCAGGGACGAACTGTCATGCTGGAATGACACCTGCATCGCTCGCGGGCTCTGCACGGTGGTCCCGAGTGCCCTTCGGGCGCGTATCCTGACTATGGCGCACGAGGGCCACTTGGACATAGTCAGGCTCAAGCAGCGGTGCCGTGATTTGGTGTGGTGGCCAGGCATCGACAGGGAAATCGAGACCCTGGTTAAGGACTGCACTGCTTGCCTTCTTAGTGGCAAGACCAGGGCCCCAGGCCCACCCCCACCCATGCAGCCGTTGGACTGGCCGTTCCAACCCTGGGAGCACCTGCAACTCGACATCTGCGGCGAGCTACACAGGGTACCGCATCACCAGTGTTTCCTCATCGTGATCTATGACCTGCACTCTAAGTGGCCGGAGGTAATACCCGTGGGCTCGGTCACAGCCAAGGTGTTGGTTGACATTCTTGACTCCCTGTTCGCGCGTTGGGGCCTGCCCAAGAGGATCACAACCGACAATGGTCCCCAAATGGTCTCCCACGAACTGTCCTCTTATCTGGAGGGGAAAGGGATCCGCCACATTCGCACAGCGTTCTACAACCCAGCGGCAAACGGTGGAACGGCTGAATCAGTCACTAAAAAATGGCATCAGGGCCCACCTGGCACAAGGGTACACGCTCATCAACAGCCTCCTCCAGACGCTGCTGCATTACCGGGCCACCCGACATGCCACCACAGGAGTCTCCCCAGCCTCCCTCATGCTGGGGCGGGAGCTTCAGCTGCCTCTGGATAGGCTCCGCCCCACACCAGCTCAGGCCCCAGCCCATCCGGTTCAAGCCACAGTCGCCACACACCAGCGTCTGATGAAGAACCGTTTCGACAGGGCCCGACGTGCTAGGCCACCTGCCATGGCTGCCTTGGACTGGGTCAGGATCCGACGACCTCACCGTGACAACAAGCTCCAGTCATTTTGGTCAGACCCTGTCCAGGTCAGCCAACAGCTTGGCCCGGCTTCGTTCAGGCTCGCTGATGGCACGCGCTGGCATGCTAGCCGCCTGCGTAAGGTGCACGCCGGCCCAGTGCCTGCTGCTACAGCTCTGCCGGCCGCACGGTTCGATGCCGCACCAGCCCCAGCCCCTCTAGCCCAGCCAGACGTCGTGGGGCCACCGCCAGTGGTTGTGGTTGCACCTGAGCCCCGCCCAGTTCGGGCACGCAGCAGGCCGGAGCACCTGCGTGATTTTGTAACTGACTATAACCCGTAGGTTCCGTGAGGGGGGGGGAAATGTTACATCTGGCACTACACTCAGTGCACGGTATCAATGCGCAATGTGATGTATGTGGTGACCGGTTTGATTGTGTGTGTTCATTAAATGGAGTAGACTCAACTCCAACGTTAACTCCCGTCTCATTCTCCATTGTTCGAACATATCACACACAGCAACCAGAGATCAGCGAGGACGACCCGGTCACTGCACGAGAGGACCCACCCCACCCTGGTTCTGTCAGTGAACCTGTTCACACTGACCCTTGTCAACGCACAAGGTATGGACGTGTCATTAAGCCGAGGCAAGTCCTCGACTTATGATTGATTGTAAAGGGTGTAGGCGGATCGCTGCCAAAAAAAAAAAAAAGATTTAAAAAAAAAAGACAAATGTACAACATATTGTGATTTAATGTGTTTATAAGAAAATAAACCGATTTGTGATACTGTACTGTATTCATATACTTACCTGTCATGAGATGTTCACCAGCTTAATTCTGTCATTAGTGTGATTCCCTTATGAAGTTACTGCTAATATTCACAGGAGTATTTCAGGATTTGTTGATATGTTGGCACTACTTGTTCGCTGCTATTATTGTTGTTCCAGAAGAAGCACTTTTCAGTATACTGAAGCTATATTTGTGCACTGAAGTTATTTGCACTGACAAGGATTTTACAGTATACTGTGACTTGAATATTGTGGCATAAGATTGTCATTTGGTTTAAGTGCCTTATTTTTCTGCATGTCATTTGATGCTCTCAGAGCTGCCAAGTCTCACCCTTTGAGAGTGAGCGTCACGCAATTTAACCTCTTCACACGCCTCGCGTCACACTTGCCATTTCACACGCTTTTTCCCCCTTTCACTACTTTATAATTATTATTTTATTTAATTATATATTTCCATTACTTGTTGCTTGAGGCTTGCCGTAGTTCGAGTCAGGGACAGGGTGAGCCCGCCCTATTCTGCCCCCGATTGGCTGACCGAGATATGTGATAACCAATCATCAGCCCTCGAGGCTAAATCTAACCAACCCAACGAAAGACACCACGTATACAAACCAATCAGAGGCAGCTTAGGGCGGGTCATTGCGTCTCTATCCTATGAAGAACAACCTGAACCGAACTCTATGAGAACTAGTGATGGGAATTCCGGCTCTTTTGAGTGAGCCGGCTCATTTGGCTCGGCTCACCAAGAAGAGCCGGCTCTTTCGGCTCCCAAACGGCTCTTCTATTTTACCACATATACCTTTTATTTACATGAAAGAGGTGGTGGTTCTTGATGTCCAGCAATCAGTGGTAAGGCAAACTGCAGTAGCTTCCTTAACCCTGGCCTGCAGTGAAGCACGCTCTCTATCATACAGTCTCGGAAGGATTTTTTTGAGAGTGTTTTCCTGCTTGGAGGAACATACATTGGATTGAGAGCCTGTGTGAAGCTTCGGAATCCCTTGTCCTCCACAATGGAAAATGGTTGGAAATCACTTGCAATCATTTTGGCCAATTCTTCATCCACTATGTTCTGTCTAGCTGGGGTCATTCATTGCCTTCGCTATTGCCATTCATTGCATATAAATTGGCTTATTGAGGTCTGTGTAGCTGTTGGTGTTTGGGTACCTGACGCATGGGGGATAGATCCTGTAGCTGCAGCAGCAACAGGTGGAGTAGACACTGGCAGAAGCAGGCAGTCTGACCTGCCTTTTTTCTTTCAACTAAACTGTTGGATGCACAGTTCTCAAGTGCCTGTGGAGGTGGTTTGTGGACCCTGCTCTCATATAGAGCAGGGTCCACAAACCACCTCCACAGGCACTTGAGAACTGTGCATGTCATGTTGCAAATTCTGCATTCTGCCTTTGTGTTTGCACAATTGTTAAAATGTAGTCAAATGCTGCTTCTTTTCCTACTTTCACTCATCTTATTTGCGCGACGCAAACTGACACTTCACCGTGTGAAGTGTCACCCCTCCCTCTGTTCAGCTATCAGCAGTGGCGGCTGGCCCATAGGGGGCGATGGGGCGCCGCCCCCCCCTAAACCACACGCACAAACAAAATATAAAAAAATAAAATAATAAAAAAATATATATATATATTGTCAATATGTGTGTGTTTAAAATATGGAATGCACCCAGAAATATGTGTAAAATATGATTTTAAAATAATTTGCGCAACATAATATGCTTTTCCGAGTACACATATGCCTAGTACACTGCAGCCCCCCCCCCCCCCCGTTGGACTTCACGATCGCGACAACACCGTACAACAGTGTACACATGAGTTCCTACTGACCTCTACTGTTTACAAAAGATGCCTGAAAAAATAAACATTTAAAAAAGTGGCCGCGATGTCTATCCCATGTCACTCTATTATTGATTTAGGGGAGGGGGCGGGGCCCCATGGTCGGACCTGCGGGGGAGCCCCGAAATATTGCGCAACGCCACTGATCCTCACGTGATGCACAGCATGACATGCAGTCATGACAGTGACATTCAGTCACTGCATGTACGCGGAGCAAACGTAAAAAAATAAATAACGGCTCGTTCGCGGGTGCGAGCCGGCTCCCGTCGTTCACTAAAAAGAGCCGGCTCTTTGAGCCGACACATCACTAATGAGAACAACACTTATGGTGGAGAAATCGAAAAGTAAACGTGAAACGTCTGTCAGCGCCTCAGTAATGCCGTGACTGAAATTTTTACAAACACATTATTTTTACAAATATTTTTATTTAGATTAAGTCAACGGTGGGTCTGACTACGTGAGACTTAACGTTCCACAGGCTGCTGGTGAGCAGTGTGGCAGGTTGCTGCGGTGGGTTTAACAACAAACCACCGTGACTAATAGCAGTGTTAGTTAAGTCATCACGGTATGTGCTCGGTAGGAGCAGGTTTGGGAGGCTCTCTCGTTTTGCCAAGTTGGTGTTGGTACTTCCACATTCAAATGCTGATGCTGAACGAGTGTTCTCTGTGGTGGGACTGAACAAAACCAAACCCCGAAACAGTTTGGCTCTTGATGGAACTCTATCATCCATCATGACTGTGGAGATGGCAAACCTTGAGCCACAGTGTCTCAAATGGGAGCCCCCCCCCCCCCCCCCCCTCTGTCATCAAGGCATCACCATCTGCCACAAACACCTACAACATGAGACATGTCATGTACACCAAAACACACAAACTAAGACATGCACTTTATTTTTTTATAATATATATTATATATATATTATTCTGGTTCTAATTTTGTTACACTTAAAAAAAAATGCACTAAAGGAAAAGGCTGCTATTGTTTCTTAAAAGGCTGCTATGTTTTCTTTATATTGACATTTTATAAATAAATGTATTTTATTTGTCAAACTTTCTTGTTACAATTGTTTTCATTTCTACTTGTGCTGGTCAATTATTAACACGATATAAGCATGAGGAGGCGGACAGCGCAGGGAGAGCAGCTGGCATGGGGGTGAAGACATCACAACACTCTTAATGTTCATTTAAATTGAGATATTCCTCTAAATCGCCGCCGGCCGAACGCATCTTCCCCCGAAAGTCTCACTCCTACTTTTTCCTGAAACTTGGCAGCCCTGTGCTCTGCATAGGCACATCTTATTTTCTTGTTAAAGGGCGATGTAATGTTTTGTACTGTTTCTATTACCACTGCTAGAAGCAGGATGTTTTATTGTGGAAAGCACTAGACCGGAAGTACGGAGACAGAGACGGTGAATAAACAGAAGGCTCCCGTGCTAAGTTAAGAACTGGAAGTGTACCTGTGTCCTTTATTATTTAGATCAGGCTATAAGACCTATTGTATATAGTCTATCACAACAGCTATTTGTTTTCTAATATCGTTTTTAATGTAACAATTCAATATATCATATATAAAAATAAATTAACACAAAATCAACAATGGATGAATACATTGGCTTACAGTGTTATAGGCTAAGCAGTGTGTGAGTGACTCAATAGCAATGAAGAACACCACACTTTAAGACCATCTACCTAGAGAGGTCAATAGGGAGATCAATACTAATAAAATAAAATGTTTTTTATTTGAAATATGCTACATTCAATCAATTCAGGCAGCCAATAAAGACCTCCACAGTCCAGTATGTTTGTTGATATCTATAAGGCATCTTTGTAGGCCTACACTGTGAGCAATGATAGCCCTATTAAGGTATATGAACTCGGACCATTGATTGATCATCACTTGCCAGGGCAATTGGTAAGTTATCTTAACGTGAAATAGTGTGGAATTGTATGTTTGTTTGACAAGTTAAAGCACGTTCTCTTGAATGTATAATGTAACATAGTTGTTAACTCAGTGTATCAAGTTAAAACAACAAATGATCATTAGATCATTAGATCATTAGAACGACTCGTATATCATAAACAAAGTTTAAGTTGAGTTTACTCATGCTTTTAAGGCAACAGGTGAACTTTAATTTCTAAGTTTAACCTATACTTGAAATGTTTTACGGTGTACATGGAAGGGAGAGGAGGGACACAGGAAGGAGAGAAGGGAGGGATAAAGGAAGGAGAGAGGGAAGGGAGGGAGGGATGAAGGAAGGAGAGAGGGAAGGGAGGGAGGGATGAAGGAAGGAGAGATGGAGGGAGGAAGGAGAGAGGGGAGGGAGGGAAGGATAAATGAAGGAGAGAGGGAGGGATAAAGGAGGGAAGGGAGGGAGGGATGGAGGAAGGAGAGAAGGGAGGGATGGAGGGATAAAGAAAGGAGAGGGGAGGGAGGGAGGGATGGAGGAAGGAGAGAGGGAAGGGAGGGAGGGATGAAGGAAGGAGAGATGGAGGGAGGAATGAGAGAGGGGAGGGATGGAGGGATAAAAGAAGGAGAGGAGGGGAGGGACAGATTATGAATCCTTATCATGAATATCATGCTCTATAGACACGCACATGAAGTTCCATTTTGTGCTGTGGAAGCTGAGATATTTTCACAGACAATAATCTTAGTTGGTGACTTTTCTCTGACATGAAATAGAACAGTTAAGACAGGACACACCACAAGCTAGTCACACACACACTCACACATGCCCGCATACCCGCCTGCCCGCCCACACACACAAACACACACACACACACACAAACACACATATGCTAATATTAGGGCCTAATTTATAAAGGTCTGTTGCGATGTGCATTTGCACTAAGAAATAGTCAAAGTCAAGATCACACACGCACACACACTGGATATTACATCATTTATGAAGGCTTGTTGCAATGTGTATGTATGCAGACAATATCGTGACAATAGTGATAGCTCATCGCTTTATCCGACCACTTCCTGCTTACTTTCCAGGCGGTGGTATCTTGCCCAAGCGATGAGTGCCAGGCTACCTTGCACTCGCTCCTCTCTCTGACTTTAGTGGCTCTGTTGGTAGTCTTACCAAAGACTTTAACACAGCCTTATCTGCAGCCATCGACTCTGCTGCTCCTCTTATTGTTAAAAAGCTAACCACAAAACGGCCAGCGCCTTGGTTCAACGATGAGACTCGCACCCTCAAACAAAGCACCCTCTACTTCCAGGAACACCTACTTCTGTTATCAACTTTTTTCTCTGCAAGTAACTTCTTGGAAAACCCTGTGTGTTGCTCGATATGTGTTCTACCAACACATAACGAGCAACACACCCAGGCTGCAATTTGCATATCGTCAAATCAGATCCACAGACGACGCAATTGCCATGGCCCTCCACACTGCCCTTTCCCACCTGGAGGGAAAGAACTGTTATGTGCGAATGCTGTTTGTGGACTACAGCTCAGCGTTCAACACGATAGTTCCTGCCAAGCTCGACACCAAGCTTAGAGGTCTAGGCGTGCCCCCATCCACGTGCAGCTGGATACTGGACCTCCTGTCGGACCGCTGCCAGGTGGTGAGGATGGGCAGCACCACCTCAGAGCCACTGACCCTCAACACGGGAGCCCCCCAGGGATGCGTGCTGAGCCCTCTCCTCTACTCCCTCTACACCCACGACTGCATGGCTATGCACAGCTCCAACGTCATCATCAAGTTTGCTGACGACACGACAGTGATGGGCCTGATCGCCGGCGACGACAAGACAGCCTACAGGGAGGAGGTTGGATCGCTGGAGCAGTGGTGCCAGGAGAATAGCCTCGCCCTCAACGTCAAGAAGACCAAGGAGCTGATCGTGGACTTCAGGAAGCAGAGAGGAGAGCACAGCCCTATCTCCATCGGCGGTGTTGCAGTAGAGAGGGTCAGCAGCTTCAAGTTCCTCGGCGTGCACATCTCCGAGGACCTCACATGGTCCACGCACACCACACACGTGGTGAAAAGGGCCCAACAACGCCTGTATTTCCTCAGGCGTCTGATAAAATTCAGCATGGGCCCCCGCATCCTGAGAACATTCTATAACGGCACCATCGAGAGTGTTCTTACAGGGTGTATCACCGCCTGGTAGGGGAACTGCACTGCACTCGAGCGCAGAGCGCTTCAAAGGGTAGTGCGGACGGCCCAGTATATCGTTGGAGGTGAGCTCCCCTCCCTCCTGGATATATACAATCAGCGGTGCGTGGCCAAGGCCAAACGCATCATAAAAGACATTGCCCACCCCAGCCACAAACTGTATTCACTTTTACCGCCAGGCAGGCGATACAGCAGTATCAAGTGCCGTACAAACAGACTCCGAGATAGCTTCCACAGTCAGGCCATTCTATTTTTATTCTATTTTTATCTATTTTAATCTTATTTTTGTCTGTCTGCTGTCTGTCGTCGGGTATTGCACATAAGATTTTCACACCACTGCTTTATACTTGTGTAAACTGTGAAGTGACAATAAACTTGACTTGACTTGACTCTCTGACTTTAGTGGCTCTGTTGGTAGTCTTACAAAAGACTTTAACACTGCCTTATCTGCAGCCATCGACTCTGCTACTCCTCTTATTGTTAAAAAGCTAACCACAAAACAGCCAGCGCCTTGGTTCAACGATGAGACTCGCACCCTCAAACAAAGCACCCTCTACTTCCAGGAACACCTACTTCTGTTATCAACTTGAACAAGAACAACCCTAAGTTTCTCTGCAAGTAACTTCTTGGAAAACCCTGTGTGTTGCTCGATATGTGTTCTACCAACACATAACGAGCAACACACCCAGGCTGCAATTTGCATATCGTCAAATCAGATCCACGGACGACGCAATTGCCATGGCCCTCCACACTGCCCTTTCCCACCTGGAGGGAAAGAACTGTTATGTGCGAATGCTGTTTGTGGACTACAGCTCAGCGTTCAACACGATAGTTCTTGCCAAGCTCGACACCAAGCTTAGAGGTCTAGGCGTGCCCCCATCCACGTGCAGCTGGATACTGGACCTCCTGTCGGACCGCTGCCAGGTGGTGAGGATGGGCAGCACCACCTCAGAGCCACTGACCCTCAACACGGGAGCCCCCCAGGGATGCGTGCTGAGCCCTCTCCTCTACTCCCTCTACACCCACGACTGCATGGCTATGCACAGCTCCAACGTCATCATCAAGTTTGCTGACGACACGACAGTGATGGGCCTGATCGCCGGCGACGTCAAGACAGCCTACAGGGAGGAGGTTGGATCGCTGGAGCAGTGGTGCCAGGAGAATAGCCTCGCCCTCAACGTCAAGAAGACCAAGGAGCTGATCGTGGACTTCAGGAAGCAGAGAGGAGAGCACAGCCCTATCTCCATTGGCGGTGTTGCAGTAGAGAGGGTCAGCAGCTTCAAGTTCCTCGGCGTGCACATCTCCGAGGACCTCACATGGTCCACGCCCACCACACACGTGGTGAAAAGGGCCCAACAACGCCTGTATTTCCTCAGGCGTCTGATAAAATTCAGCATGGGCCCCGCATCCTGAGAACATTCTATAACGGCACCATCGAGAGTCTTCTTACAGGGTGTATCACCGCCTGGTAGGGGAACTGCACCGCACTCGAGCGCAGAGCGCTTCAAAGGGTGGTGCGGACGGCCCAGTATATCTTTGGAGGTGAGCTCCCCTCCCTCCTGGATATATACAACCAGCGGTGCGTGGCCAAGGCCAAACGCATCATAAAAGACATTGCCCACCCCAGCCACGAACTGTATTCACTTTTACCGTCAGGCAGGCGATACCGCAGTATCAAGTGCCGTACAAACAGACTCCGAGATAGCTTCCACAGTCTGGCCATTCTATTTTTATTCTATTTTTATCTATTTTTATCTTATTTTTGTCTGTCTGCTGTCTGTCGTCGGGTATTGCACATAAGATTTTCACACCACTGCTTTATACTTGTGTAAACTGTGAAGTGACAATACACTTGACTTGACTTGACTTGACTCTCTGACTTTAGTGGTAGTTTTGGTAGTCTTACCGAAGACTTTAACACGGCCTTATCTGCAGCCATCAACTCTGCTGCTCCTCTTACTGTTAAAAAGCGAACCACAAAACGGCCAGCGCCTTGGTTCAACGATGAGACTCGCACCCTCAAACAAAGCACCCTCTACTTCAAGGAACACCTACTTCTGTTATCAACTTGAACAAGAACAACCCTAAGTTTCTGTTTGATAAGAAGCTTGACGCAAAAACAACCTCAAACAGTCGACTCCTCACTCTCTGCAAGCAACTTCTTGGAATTCTTTGAGCACAAAATTGAGTATTAGAAAATACATTGATGCTTCCCCTACCCATCATCCTGAACCCATCATCCTGCAGTTCAGCACAATCTCCTTGGATTAACTTGCTAAACTAATACAGGCCTCTAAACCCACTATATGCTGGACTCTCTCCCCACCCAACCAGTTAGCCAGCACTAGCCTATCCCTGCTGGCGATAGGTACTAGAGTAGAGGTTCTCCACATGTTCCATGTCCACCCTACCCCATCTAACCATACCGCAGTCTGCTTCTGTTTTCCAGTGTGCCGCTGTCATCCCCACCTGAAGGTGGGGATCACCAGCACCACACCCAAATGATATTCTCATTTTAATATTAGTATATTGTGTATATTATTAGTATATTATAATATACAAATAACTACTACTACTCGTTCCACTAAATGGAACGAGTAGTGTTTAATTTAGTTTTCATATTTTAATTCTTAATAGTAAAAAACATTTTAAAATGTTTATTACAATATGATTGTCATTTTCTTATTTTGTAACACCAAAGATACATACAGTAACAAAGACCAGAACAAAGACACACATACAACTTGCATCAATTTTGGATCAATGTCTGAGGGGATTCCATGTAGGCGGACCACATTGAGGGTCAGGAGGTCCGCTGTCTCGGCCGCCGAGGGAAGCCTTGGGAGGGAAACAAAATGAACAGCCTTGGAGAAGCGGTCGACCACGGTCAGGATGGTATCACAGCCTTGGGACACAGGAAGCCCAGTAATAAAGTCCAAGGCAATGTGGGACCATGGGCGACTGGGAACGGGGAGGGGATGCAGGAGACCTGCTGGAGGGCGATGCGAGGCCTTGCTCCGGGCGCAGGTGGTGCAGGTGGCTACAAACCCCCTGACATCCTTCCTGAGGCTGGACCACCAGAACCTCCGGCTGATGAACTCCGCCGTCCGCCGCTCCCTGGGGTGACAAGCAATGTGGCTGGAGTGGCCCCACTCCAACACCTGCGGGCGGACAGCAAGAGGCACAAACAACCGGTTACAGGGACCGTTAACTGGGCCTGTCTCACCAGCGGCTCGATGGCCCAGGTGACCACACCCACCACCCGGGCTGAGGGAAGGATGGTGTCGGGGTTCTCCTTGAAGGCAGGACCCTCCCCCGGGAACTGACAGGACAGGGCATCAGCCCTGACGTTCTTGGAGCCCGGACGGTAGGTGAGGGTGAAATCGAACCGGCTGAAGAAAAGGGCCCAGCGGGCCTGCCTGGAGTTCAGCCTCTTCGCCGTCCTCATGTAGGCCAGGTTATTGTGATCCGACCACACGATGAATGGTAGCTCTGCTCCCTCCAACCAGTGTCTCCACTCCTCCAGGGCGGCGTGAACCGCCAACAGTTCCTTGTTGCCCACGTCATAGTTCATCTCAGCGGGTTCAAAACGCTGAGAGAAATAGGCACACGGGTGGACCCTGTGGTCCTACTCCGACCGCTGTGAGAGGACGGCTCCGACGGCTCTGTCAAACGCATCTACCTCAACAATGTACTGCCTCGTCGGGTCGGGGTGGACGAGAACCGGGGCTGTGGTGAACAAGTTCTTGAGTCGGAGGAAGGCCGACTCCGCCTCAGGTGTCCACACGAACGGTCGAGAGGGGGAGGTGAGGGCGTTGAGGGGGATGAACCGCCGCACAAAGCCTGCAAAACCCAGGAAGCACCTGAGCTGTGTGCGGTCAGTAGGTCGCGGCCATTCTACCACCGCCTTGATCTTGGCGGGGTCTGCACGCATCTGTCCATCTGTCCGCTCAAACCCTTGCGATAGAGACAGAAAAGAGCTCTATCGTCCCAGCCACTCTCTATGGCTAGGATCCGGAACTCCACCGTGTAATTGGCCACCGAGCGAGACCCCTGATGGCAAACTAGGAGCCGGCTTGCAGAATCCTGCCCGTCCAACGGATGGTCAAAGACCGCGCAAAACTCTCGCCTGAACAGGGGGTAATCGTGGCATAACCCCCGTTGCTGTTCACCGCGGCTATCGCCCAGCTAAGAGCTCTGTCGGCAAGGAGGGACATCACAAAAGCAATCCTGGCCCCACCGGAGGAATACTTGGAAGGCTGATGTGTGACAGTAACTCGCACTGAGCTAGGAACCCACGGCACTGGTTCAAATCGCCTCCGAACGATCTGGGGCTAACCAAGCTGGGCTCGGCGCAAAAGGCTGACCCTGCGGGGACATCGGGGCCAGCTGTATGTAGGACGAACTGGTCCCCGGACCGGAACCTGGGGCTGGATAGGTGCGGACGGCTAACGCGTCCAGAGAGCGCTGGATGGATGCTAGGGCTGCGGACATAGCGTCCAACTTGGCGGTGAGGCTGGTGACCGTACTGACGGTAGTCTGCGACGTGTTCTCCAGCACCGCAATCTGGGACTGGACCGAGGGAAAAGCCTCTCCCAGTTCGGCCTGCAGTTTGGTAAGTTCGATGGCTTTGTTCTGTTACTATCCTACATAACTCGGACGGTGTCCCGCGCCCCGCTTCTGGGTTCCCGGCTTGGCTCATTTCTTTGGCTTGGTTATTCTGTTATGTCCCAACGAGACTGGCGATCTAAATGTGCCAGAGAACCCAGAAGATGAGACACGGACACTCAAAACAACGGGAAAATGTCTTTACTAAAAATATATCCACAAACACATAAACCAACTAGGCAGGGTTGGACTGGTTACGTGGCGCGACGTGGTCGAAGCAAGAAAACGCAGGTTCTCGTGTTGTAGGGACCCCTAAGGATATCAATAACCAAGCGCCCGACGTCGGTCTTCGGCAGCCTAAAGAAGGGTAGATCCCAGGTGTTCATTAGCCTCAGCAGGCCCGATTAGGATGGGCAACACCTAGGATCGATTAGAGCGTGGGGGCACAACAAATATGCTAGCTAAGAAAGTCAAGTAGAGAAAGTCAAGTGCACCGCATCAGTCTGTTTATATCTGACTGGAAAAATGGAAGATTATATATATAAGCTAAAACATTTATCAAAACTTGACTTTCAATCAAAACTGGAAGTGATAAATAATGGAAGACCGACCATTATTTTTATATCTTAAAAAATGTAAAGTTATTAAAAATATGTAAACTACATTTGTAGTGTTGTGTTGCGCACGGTATATACTTTCATTTGTGTTGAATGAGTATGAATTGTGATGCACATTAAGAACACGGAGGGTGCAGAGCGCTCTCTCTGAGCCGCTATAAATGGAACGGTCTTCTTTGGCCCAATATGTACCTTACCTGTTGTGTGTGTGTGTGTGTGTGTGTGTGTGTGTGTGTGTGTGTGTGTGTGTGTGTGTGTGTGTGTGTGTGTGTGTGTGTGTGTGTGTGTGTGTGTGTGTGTGTGTGTGTGTGTGTGTGTGTGTGTGTGTAAAGAATGCTGATATGGGATATGAAACATAACCAGTCATTGTGAAAGCAGCCAGTTGAATGGTGAATTTATGCTACTCTGTTGAATTCATATATTTGTAAATCGGAAGAAGGAGTCAGCCACGAACCTCACCGCACGTCATTGTAGAGGGTTCACCAGTTTGCATTATATCACACGTCTAGAATGATGTTATATTACATTATTACATATTATATAACAACCAGGAGCATAGGCGCCGATACCGTTGGTGCTTCGGAGCCTGAGCACCCACGGAGATTGCCGAGCACCCACATGCGCCAGTCGTGGCCATGGCCAAATGTACATTGATTTGATGTCAAACTTCATGGTTGGTGCTGGATTGGATGGATCAACCGTAGGGACTGCGCTGCTGTGATTGGTTATTTGCCTGTCAGTCCCCACCTCCTCACCCTAACCACCAATCACAGAACGTTGCTCCGGACCACGGAGCGATGTTGCGCCGCTGCGCGTGCATGTCAGATTAACCGCCAATGTAGATGTGTGATTAAAACCCCCCCAAAAACATCAAGCGATGCTACAATTTCAAGCGTTTTACTAAATCTTATTGATTATTGATTATTACTTTCCGTGCGTTTCATGGTGTGTTTCGTTAGTTAAACTTTTGAAATTCAATTCATATGTGTTGTATTAATGGCTTGGTAGTGATCAATGAACGGGCGCCATGCGCCGCGTGTGTGCGTGTGCGTGTGCGTATGTGTGCGTGTGCGTGTGCGTGCGTGTGTCTCGGTGTTTGCTGTTCATTTCCTATTGCGCTGAAATGCATGCGTTTGACTACTACTTGACTAAGTCATGTAGGCTAGGGTTTTGCATAACGGTTCATCTGGGGCGTCGAGGGTCGGGCGTTCAGCTGTCTAGAGCACCCTGCACCAGCGCTAACATAGGAGGGCTCACAGTGTGTTATATTCTAATTATACTAGGGCCACAATAGTTTTTTGGTAACTTTTTTAAAATGATTTATATTGTTAAATTGTTTGTAGGAGTGGCGTGAGGATTGCTACACAATTGCGCAATCGAACATTATGAAGTCCAACGGGGGGTCGGGGGTGATCGCGATCGCGAAGTCCAAGGGGGGGCGGACGGACGGACTGTTTGCCCTCCTGCCCTCCGGGAGGCGCTATAGAAACCCTTTGTTCCAAGTCAAGGTACAGGCTCAGGAACAGCTGCTCTCCCTCAGCTGTCATCTGAACTCTGCACCACGAAGACAGCCTCATCCCCGTCTCCCCACCGTGAACTCTGAACTCTGCTCACTATGTCCTACATCACCGTCAATGTCTTCGACTGCCTTGCACTGTAATCATAACTCCCTACCTTTAAACCTATAGTTTACATATTTATGTACCTACCGTATATATTAATCTGCAACTGTGGATACAACTGCATATCCCTGCTCACTACCTGCTGTATAGACATGTATATGTATTTATATTGTTGATATAACTGCATATCCCTGCTCACTACCTGCTGTATAGACATGTATATGTATTTATATTGTTGATATAACTGCATATCCCTGCTCACTACCTGCTGTATAGACATGTATATGTATTTATATTGTTGATATAACTGCATATCCCTGCTCACTACCTGCTGTATAGACATGTATATGTATTTATATTGTTGATATAACTGCATATCCCTGCTCACTACCTGCTGTATAGATATTTATCCTGTGGCCGTAATTGCATATACCCTACTTACTATAATACTTGCATAATACCTGTATATATATACCTATACTTCTGCACATCTGATACATACTCTTTGAGTAATTTTATACTCTTACGTTTATTTTATACTTTTACCTTTTTATACCTAGTTATTATCTTTACATTTTACCACTTTAAAATATATATTACCATGCACTTCACTGCACTTAATTTGCACTCTGGTTAGATTATTTTCGCTATACTGTATGGGTGCTGTGCAATTAATTATTTTGAATTTAATCTAATCTAATCTAATATAATGGAGGGTCTGGGAGTATAGGCTATTCCAAGAAACATGTGTAGCACGTTAAAGTACATCGACACTGGGAAACGCAGCCCGACACTTCGGCGATGGCTGAACTGGGCTGTATATAGATATAGTATATAGACTGTATATAGATATAGTATATAGACTGTATATAGATATAGTATATAGACCTATAGATATAGTATATAGACTGTATATAGATATAGTATATAGACTGTATATAGATATAGTATATAGACTGTATATAGATATAGTATATAGACTGTATATAGATATAGTATATAGACTGTATATAGATATAGTATATAGACCTATAGATATAGTATATAGACTGTATATAGATATAGTATATAGACTGTATATAGATATAGTATATAGACTGTATATATATATAGTATGTAGACTGTCACTCACATGTGAATTGCAGCGATCTCTCTGTGTTTAGGTGTAGGCCTACTGGCAATGTAAAGCCACAAATAAGGTCAATATGGAAAAGCGATCTCTATAGCCTATAGAATATCTAAATTAAGCAAACTCAGGGATAATCAATGTTTAATTTGGGGATTATATCCATTAAAACGAGATAGAATGGCCTATTGGTCTATTCAATCTCCCGTGTCCGCAACCAGTTGCGTCAGTATCCTTCACATTTGCGTATCGGCCTATATATCCAAATACATGACATCATCTTCAATTAGCACACCGAGTTATAGGATTATCGTTTAGTTATAAGATAAGCATAAGTAGTCCTCGACTCATTTTCACTTTAGATTCCGAAAGTAGTCGATCCATTCCGCAGTAGCCGCTTTACCACCTCCGAGTGCTAAATCATAAGCGTTGCGGCCTTCGGCGTTCCGCCGTCCGGGCTCCGCGGTGCGCTCAGCGAGCAGCTGGACCACCTCCGTGTGGCCTTCTCCCGCGGCCAGATGCAGCGGGAGGTTCCCGCGCTCGTCCACGAGGTTGACGTCGGCCTCGTGGTTCACCAGCACCCGCACCATGTCCACAAAGCCCTCGCGGGCGGCGTCGTGGACCACGGTGAGACTGTAGACCGGGTCGCGCCGGTCGGGGTCGGCTCCTGCATCGAGTAAACACTTAGCGACAGTAGGACAGCCTAATTTGACCACCTATTGGAAAAATATATGTAAAAAAACAACGAGAATCATTAGATTAGATCAGATTCAAATGTATTGTCAGTGTACAGCACGAGTACAGGACATCGAAAGGAAATGGGCATCTAACCATGAGTGCAAATGTTGCAGTAAAGTGCATGGTAATATATAATGTACAGTTGTTGAATAATATGTAAAATATGTAAAAACAGTCTACTAAAAAAACTACTACTAAAAACAGGTATACAATTACTTAGGTATGAGATATGTGCAGAATTCTAGGTATGTATATACAAGTATACAAGTATAAACAGGTAGTGGGCAGGGGTGCAGTTGTATCAAAGATAAATATATCTAAATGTATATACATATATATAGGTATGTAAACAATAAATATGTAAACTATAAATATGTAAACTATAGTAGAAATAGGGAGTTATGATACAGTGCATCATGTTAATATTTTCATCATTATAGGCCTATATAGTTGTTGTCCATATAGTCTAGTTTACGCTTACTAATAAAAAAACAAGCCAATAAAATAAAAATCGTCAGTAGTAAATTGACTCTATATCAGACATAATTCATAATCATAACGTTTTGCTCAATTGTATATGCAGGGAACACTTTCAAACCTCTTATTTATGAAACTTTATAGGAATATGAATGCCTTGATCTGAAATTAAGCAAACTTATTAAAAAATTATTATACTAATACTATTTACTATAAGTATATAGTATATAGTATAATACTATACTAATAGGATGAGTAATCAGCTGAAGTTAATGAAAGACGTGGGCTACAGGCTGCATATTGCAGATCCTTTTAAAACGCTCATGACATATATTTATTATATCCTTCATGCTTGTTCAATGTAGGATTATAATATTTAGGCAGTTAGTTAGTTTAAAATGGCTCCCTATACCCATGGCTCCCTACAGCCACAAAAACAGGAAGTGTGATCTAACGGATTTAACAACAACATGCACATCATACCTTGTATATGTTTATATAATAGGCTAATGTATGCAAATAACTTCAATCTGAACACTTTATTCCATCATTGGAATAAAAACCATTAACACCAACCTGCAATGCGGTCCTGCCAAATTCATTTCTTCCATTGACATGTGCTCCGTTTTGTAGAAACCGTTTGACTTCGGCTAGGTGTCCATTGGCCGAGGCACTGCACAGCTGGTCAGTCTGGGATCTCTCCATCATCCTTGATCAGAAGTATAGAGAGAATAGAACACCGCAGTGAACCGCACCCAGGTTTATATGATGACGTGAAGCACCTCCCCTTTGAAACAATGGTAGTGATCCCTGGTTATTAGCCCCAATGCTATGGGTCAGGGGGTGTATCCTGTGTGAGTGAGTGTTATTTTTTATTACAGAATGGATTTTATTATTCAGTATTTTTCCCATTCAATTCGATCCAAGCCTATGTAGTGAACTATGGTTACACTTACTCTCTCGAATGTGAATGGATGAATGAAGGTTTTATTTAGCTAAGCACACAATCAATGCTGGAGGAAAATACACACGCACCCACTCTTTATAATGTGACTAATATCAAAAAGTAAACTAAGGCATTGCTATTATAGCACCAATAACCCCGGAGTGTTAGACTACTGTTATTGATTGACTATTTGTCACGAATAATTAAATGAAATGATTTAGGCCTATATAGAAAAATGCTTCTCCGTCTTCATTTTATATGGATGTGAAAAAAATAGCATGAATAGCATTCAATCAAGCCTCACGTTTCATTGTAATGTAGTTAGAATTACACTTTTTTTAACTAAATTTAACAATCGAATAGGCCTGCCCTGCAGTTGCACACTCTCCGTTAAGGCTATATAATCAGGTGGACTACTGTGGTGGACTTTTCTAACATTTTGCAGCATAATGAAAACCTTTTCACAAACTGTTTTTTGGTTTATAGTTTGTTATATTAATCTTAACCTACATGGTTTCTGTCTGGTCGCTAAAATGACCCTCTTTGCTTTATCAGATTAGATAAGATTCAAATGTATTGCCATTGCACAGCACAAGTCACAGTACGACGAAATGTTGCAGTAAAGTGCATGGTAATATATAATGTACAGTTGTTGAATAATATGTAAAACACTACTTCTAAAAACAGGTATAAAATAACCTTTAGAGTAGGTATGAGATATGTGCCGAATGATAGGTATATACACAAGGTAAGTATACAAGTAGTATTGTGCATCACGTTGGACGCTCATCATTCGTGCGGCTGGCTAAGATTGAGATTAAGATTGATCGTTATCGTTAAGACCGATAACGTCCGGTTATAACGGTATAACCGAACGGTTATAAACTCACTTGATGGTGACTACAGTCCGGGGGTGAAGCCGTGGCCTGCGCCTTCTTCCATGTAACACGTCCCAACCTCCGGTTTAAAATCAACCATCGTTATACCGCGGACTGCCGTTTTGCCCTGGCGATCTAAAAAAATACAAATAAACAGATAAACAACAACATCAACAACAATCAATATCTACAGACCGGCTGTCTATCAGGGATAGAGACAATCCGACAATGACACTGATTATGCAGATATTTGCCGCTCGTTTTTCAAAATGTGTTGTGAAACACACACGCCCACCTCTCATCTTGAAATGACTGTGCAGATCCTACAAACACAAGCATCTCCCCGGCAGATCGGCTGTGTAGGACCACTCTCTAATGCCACTAAACGCTAGTCCTTCGATGTGTTCATCTTGTTCGTGTCATCCATGACTTACCTCTAGTGAGAGAAGACCCGGCTCCATCTTTCTAACGCAGCACGCATAACCAACACATGTAGGTTGCCGTGATTCAACACATAGACATCATCCCCGTAGAAATCGTTAAATATTGACGCGTACGCACACCGGGGGCCCTATTTGACGTTAGAAAGCCATTGCAGTTAAGTGTTGACATTGCAATATTTTGAAATAGCTTTGAAACTCAGATTGGATAAGAAAATAGGGCGGGACAACGAGTGCAACGACGCACCCGTGTGGTTCTGCATGGCCGTAACGCAGTTGGCTGTTGTTTGGTATTAAAAGGTGACGCAACATTCTTAAGGGTCTATTTTAACATTCGTATTATGCTCAATAATATTTTGCACAATAATAATCAGATTGTGCGAACATATTTTTGTTCGGACGTCTGGAGCACAGTTCGGCAAACCTGCAATCCTACCGCCCTCTAGTGTTGGCCAAGTAGTATGTCAAGTGGACGCTCATGTGGGCCCAACCACAACTTTGGGGACTACTGCTGTGGGTGTTGTTAAACAATGTTAAACTGAATTGTGTGAGGTTATTTGGCACTAAATAAAATAATAAATGATAATATAGGGCCCTCTTATTTCAACAACTATTTAGGCTTGTCCCTAACCATCTAGATGCCATTGCTGGTTGAAGACATACAAAATCCTACATTACTGTCAAATTAAGCCAAGTTATGTTATGCCATAAATAGTGTGGCAGTGTTGCACTGTATGACTATTGTGTGTGAAGTATAAACCCTCAGAAATCATTCCGGTTCCAAAATGTCTTACCAACGTGTAACTATTATGTCGTTAACACATTTAAAGCAAAACGTATAACAAAGCTTACCCTTTGTAGAATATCAATATCCTCTACATGTATGATTGCATACAACATCCCATACATGTCACTATATAATAGGGTCAACATGTGTGACATCATTCAATACCCACCAATATCTTGTGATGTACCTTGTGCCTATAACTGGCAGGCAGCTGATTGGTGCCTTAACCTTCTATCACACATTTCACCGTATGCATTGCTGCTAAAGGCCCACTGGCAATATAAATAGGCAAAGTATGTAAGTGACCACACACACACACACACACACACACACACACACACACACACACACACACACACACACACACACACACACACACACTGTGTTCTGGTGCAGTGCACTTCCAAACTGCCTTTAGGTAGAAGATAACACTTTGTTGTACAATGTACAGTCCATTCACCTATAGGACATGTGTCTACTGTTTAAATTGTATTTGTAGCTTGTCAAGTGGTAGAAAAACGCACACATAGACGCATGTACACATTGAACAGCGCGACATGTAGGCTATGTATATAGGCTGAGCATATATATATATGCTCAGTAATTATTTGTTAGTATAGAGGGCTCATAAACAACTATTATTTGTTCTTGCATTCACATATGTGACGCTAATGGATAATTCACGAAAATCCGAGTTAATGTTATGTCGTTTTCCAACGATCTTCCCACTTTACGTTTGCCGTAAAGCAATGGGATAGTTGAGAATAATGATAGGAGATACGTGATCTTTGTAGTTTACACATTTGTGATATTTGGAGGCTCTTAGAGCTTGATGAAGTGACGCACTTGATATTTTTCTAAGCTCCCAAACGTTGGCACGCCTGGGAGAAGCCATTTGTTCATAGTCCGTCACCTTACAAAGAAGCAAGAAGCAAGCGGTGATAGCGAGGAGAAGAATTGCTTTTAGCCAGTCATTGCCATGGCCTCCGATAGCGGCGATAGCAACATGGATAGAGAAATGATCCTGGCTGACTTTCAGGTGTGTTTCTATACATGTTCCTTTTGTAATTTACCTTGCCCTCAAACAAATGCAACTAACACATATGTCTGCTATATGTCTGTCCAAATTGCCCGAGTGACAACACCGACGGTCAGCTGGTGCACAGCGTAAACACAGCCCTCCATGCACCGTGGCTAACGGGGGGCAGCTAGCGAGATGACAGTCCGCTAACTAAACCACACATCTACACTCCGTGTACAGCAACATGTGTGGGCCAGCCCGAACGGTGTCTCTGTACAGCGACAGGCCTGTGTGTTAACGTACTGTGTGACTGCTAAGAGCCGCCTAGACTTGCTTACACACTTTTAGCATCGATTCCTGGTACAATGTTGAAAGTTTTTGTGTGACGTCCTTTTTTTTTTTTTTTTTAGCTAGCAGCAGAGTAAATAGCCTGCTTGTTGTGTCCGTTAAGCTAGCTAGAAACAATGTACGAGATGCCCACTACAGCGTTGGAATCAACGCGGGTGGTTGTAGTAGTAGAGGGGCTGTGTGTGTGTGTGTGGGGGGGGGATTTCTAATCATTTACTCGGCATGTTAAATAACCGTGTCAAACTAGCACCACCAAAATGTTGACTTGCTGAGCTGCAGCGTGTTGTTATTCCGTTAGCCTCGTCCTATCACGTCAAGGGGAGGAGGGCATTGTCATCCTTGCCAGACATTCTTCTTGGTCAAATTGTTAACGTCGTATCTTCTTTATATTCCATATGATGTCGCTGTGTAGAACACAGGTACATGGCGTTGCATGTGTGCATATATTACATTGGACTAGTCACGGGCCTATTCCTTTCTTCAAACAGTCAGACAGGCAAAGACAGACTATTTTTATTTTCTTCAAAATGTGTCTAAACAACTAATTGCAGAAACCAACCCTAATCATTCCTCATTTATAACCATCTATAACAAAGTAACCAATCATCACCATATGTCTAACGGTCTACATCCGTTTTTTCGCTGTAGTAGGGCCAAAATGCAGTTGTATGTAACATACAACAACAACCTACAATCCCCAATACATGAACCTACAGATTACAAATGTGCCATGAGCGTTGATTACTATGGTTGCTACCAAATGTAGAAGTCCCTTAATTGATTAGAAGGGGGAAGAAAATCATACTATATGTTAACTGGTCTTGATCTGGAAGCATATTCATGTTAATCACACAGATAATAACTTGACTTCTTATTTCATTTGGTATCTTAAGACCTAAACCACATACTTGCTACATGTTAAATGTGTGTTTAAGTACTGGAATGTCCTACAAAATAAGTTAACATTAATTCAGTGATGGCTAGACTCAAAATCTAAACAGTGAGAAACCATGGACTAAAGTAAAATTGACCCCTATGGTTTGTATACGTTTTAGCCATTCACATATTGTGCTTATCAGTGTCCCAAAGTTTAATTTTGACATTTCACCAATATTGGTTTATCTATTGACTTACTTGAGCTCAACTATTTCTATATGTGTGTGTGTGTGCACACACGGTGAATGCGTATGTAGATATTATCATACCTTACTAAGCGTCATTGACTGCCATAAATACTCTAATGTAACGTACACTCAATTCAGTCAACCATTTGATGTACACCATTGACCAGTATGTCTGGTAGTGTACACATTGTATGTATCTGGCTGGCTCCAATTCGACATTATTCTGCTTCGTTGTCATAGATTGTCCGAAACGTCTGGTGTCTTAAACCTGTTTGCCTCACAAAATATTAGTACTTCCTGATTCCCATTGTTCATTGTTTCAATATACTGTGAAAACCTGGTTCACTCGGCACATCCCGCCATAGGTCACCAATGGTCAGAGACTAATTAACTGGATGAAGTTTCTCCCAGATCCCTTACTACTTTGTGGGTCTTGTTACAAGGAAATGGCACATCACAGTGGTTTCTAACGCTGTGGCTAACATTTGACGTTGCCAAAAGAACAGAGAGCTATGTAAATAGGTAACCACCATCCTAAAGGAGAAATCATTGTTGTCTGTCATACAGTGTTTTCATTAAGTTAAGATATCCACCGTCTATTTCATGGCTCTGTGACATCTCTACATGGTGGCTTTACATGTGTAGAACTCGGCAATACATGGCGGCTGCTGCTGCTACGGCCTATGCATATTTTCATTGTAGTTACTTCATCAAATCTGAGATAAATAGAAACGTAGGTCAGCCAAATTGATAATACAGGCTACATACTTTTTATTAGCATATTGCCACTGCATTATGCTGTTCAAAGCCAACATGAAACCAGTTCAACTGGAACTGGTTTCATGTCAACAATAATAGTTTACTTCTACCTGTTGGGTAGCATTAGCATATATAATATGCTAGCATATATAATATGCTATGGTGTAGGGCTGGGTGATAATCGAAAACATGTATTATGATAATTATGGAGAATTACATACTAATTGCATAATATTGATAAATTTCAACTGAAGGAACTGAATTTAAGGTATCGGACTAAAACTAGTTTTCCATTCTCACAGACAAACCTCATGTTTGATAATTTAAATGGAATATCTTCCATCAAAATGATTTACTACTATAAAACTGGGTATCACGATAAGTCAGGATCTTAATTTTATGACTAAACAATACCATTTAAAAGACAATAATATTGAATTATTGACCAACCCTACTAAGGTGTAGAACTGGGGTTCTCAAACTTCTTGGGGCCAGGAACCCCTTACAGGGAAAAATATTTCCAATGACCCCCTTACAATCGTAACACTGATTTAAACATTTGCTTACTACCATTTCTACTCTTAGATGCCATTGGAACTATTTGTATTCTAAAAATGTTCAACCTAAATACCTCATACCCATTTCATAGTAATTCACAGAAACACATTTCACATTCCCTCTACTTGACAGCATTTATACTTAATTAATTGAAAGTAATTGAAAACCTTTCAGAACAGTTAACAGTAACAATATGAACAGTAACAACAGAAACAAGACATAGTCCTATGACTATGAACAGTAACAAGATGAACAGTAACAAGACAGTCATTTTACTATGAACAATAACAAGATAAACAATAGTAACAAGACTTAGTCCTATGACTATGAACCATAACAAGATAAACAGTAACAACCGTAACAAGACAGTCCTATAAATGTGAATAATGAAAATACCTAATAAATAGTCCTAATAAACCCAGCCATTTAAAGCAGACTTTCAATAAGTGCTTTTTCCCCCCAATAATTAACTTATTGGTCCTTCAAATCAGTGCTAGAAATCTCTTGACAAAAGTTATCAGTTTTTTGGTGGATGTATTCCTCGTTCTTTAGACAAACATTCTTTAGTTTTGTCCTTATATCTATGTACCTTATGCACCTGAAGAAGACACATGACGCACTTCGGTCTCCCGTCGCTGTTCTCAATAAAACCAAAGTTGACAAAATGCTCGCCATATTTTCTCAATTTAGCTTGTTTGGGCTTAGCGTGACATGACTGGACTGACCTGGACTCTGGACTGACCAGACTGACTGAAGTATTGATCTGTATTTAGCTTGCCATCTAGCCGGATGGCTAATAAGCTAAACGACGCAGTGATTCGTTGCGAGTGAAGGGAGTGATTCATGATTGACGTGATGTGTCACAATTATGTCAGAGTTTATATTAGCTTAAAGCTAACATGGGTGGGAATATTGGACACAATATGCTTTTTTGCTTTATATATATATATCTTCTTTATCTATCTATATATATATATATTTTGTTGTTAATTTTACAAATAATTTCGCGGACCACCTGGCCATGGGTCGTGGACCCCAGTTTGAGAACCACTGGTGTAGAATTGCATTTGTATGTTCTATACCTTGCCCTAGTTAATTTTCATTTTGTTCTTCTTTCCATACAGGCTTGCACTGGAATTGGCATTGCGGAGGCAATCGCTCTTCTCGAGCTCAACAACTGGGATTTAGTGGTACGTTATTTTATCCCATGGCACACATGGCATCTACCTTTTCATACCAGGGACATGTACAGTAGTCCCAGTTGAGTTTTGTTGGTCTAGGTATTGTGCAAGCACGCAAATGTACTGTATATCCAGGTCGTTACTTTAGTTTATTCTTACTATTTTTTTGTTTTATTTACCTTTTTAAATGTTCTTTTACCATGTATCATTTGTTCTCTTTGCTTAGGCAGCAATCAATGGAGTGATACCACAGGAGAACGGGATCTTACAAAGGTAACTGCATTTTCGACACACATTTACAATAAGTCTTTTCACTGAACAAATAACACAGAATAGGGGTGGGGGGATTTGGCCAAAAATAATAGTCACAATTATTTTGACCAAAAACCATTTTACACACCGATTACACAACGATTATTTGTCTACACTACCGTCCAAATGTTTGGGGTCACTTACACATTTCATCATTAATCGAAAACTAACAAAATTGATTAAATTCATTTGTTTTGCAATCAATCTACACACAATCTCTCAGGTCTGTCCTTTGTCGCAACGTTTGGAACTTATTTCAATTGAACTGCTACAGTGGCAGGACATTTCGAATAGAGTTTGGGCAGAGCACTTTGTACATTGGATCTTTTGGTACATTGCATCTTTTTTCAAGGGTTCTCGCCATTTTCTTAAACCTGCACCAAACCTGCATACTGTGGAAATTGTTGTCATGTCCTTCGCGTGGAATGGAATGTGATTTAAAATCTCTGATTTAATTTCACCAGGTTCAGTACAGCAATATAGGGCTGGGCGATATGGACCAAAAATCATATCCGGTATTTTTAGGCTGCATGGCGATATACGATGTATATATCGGTATTTATATATATTATTTAAGTAGCTTTTTAAAGCCTTCTTGTTGCCCGGTTGCAATAGGGACCATATCCTTAGCGATTTGATAGGCCACCGCCTTCGTATATAGCGCCACTTATATAGTGGCGCTACACGTTCTATGGCGCTACACGGCAGAGAGTAGGGGCAGCAAGGGCTCAGAGGCTGCAGCAGCACCAAGGGGCTTCCACTCTTTGACACAATTAGCTTCTGACAGCTTCTACAGATAGCGTCGCTTTGCGACTCATCTGAAATCCGAAATATCTCCAAATTATAGAACCGTTGTTTTTTTTCTTTGAAACTATGCGCCATGTACGTCTCCATGTTGCTCGGTCTCCCATGGTTTTCATTGTGGTCCTGGGGGGAAGGAGGAGGTTTGCCTTTTCAGAGCGTAGGCTCCTCCTGGAGGTTTGTGGGGTGAGAAGTTCTTTGATGTATGAGGGAGCATTTCCATGAATGCACTGATAGGTGTTGAGGGTGATTTTGTAGTCAAATCCTGAGTGAGACTGGGAGCCAGTGCAATGATTTGAGTATGGGCGTGATGTGTTCATACTTCCGCACTCTCTTTAGGATCCTAGCAGCGCTGTTCTGGATGTACTGCAGCTTCTGGATGTTCTTGCTAGGAATCCCAATGAGAAGTGCGTTACAGTAGTCTGGCCTGGAGGAGACAAGCTTTTCAGCATCTGACAGACTGAGTGTGGGAGTTTAGCGATATTTCTGGTCTGAGGTGGTAGAAGGAGGTCTTGCATGTTTGTTTGATGTGGGCCTCAAAGGTCAGGTGAGGATCCATTTTAACACCCAGATTGTTAACAGTTGATGAGAGTGAAATGTTATGACCGGAGAAGGTGATGCTGGTGATGGAGGATGAAAGGACCTGATGTGGAGCGCCAACTAGAATGGCTTCAGTCTTGGAGCTGTTTAATTGAAGGAAGTTGTCTTCATCCACACCTTTATCTCCTCCAGGCATGTGGTAATAACTGGAATGTGGTTAATAACTTAACAGACATATCAGACATTCCTTCACGGGAAAGTGATGTTATGGCTGATGTGTGTACACACACACACACACACACACACACACACACACACACACACACACACACACACACACACACACACACACACACACACACACACACACACACACACACACACACACACACACACACACACACACACACACACACACACACACACACACACACACACACACACACACACACACACACACACACACACACACACTAAATAACAATCAAAACTAGAGGGCACTCGGAGTGCATACCTCCGCTATTATTATCAGTATGCAGTGTAGTCATTTAACAGCCAGGTATTGTCAGTTAATAAGGTTAGGGTTCATTGACCTCGATATTACGGTATGGTCCCATCTACATATCTCCTAAAGATGTAAAATATACCGGTATAACTCATAATACCGATATACCGCCCAGCCCTACAGCAATAGACTGCTAGCTTTTCATGTCTGTGCTTTTGCTTTGTACATGTTTGGTGGCCTATGTTCTTCATATTCCATTGCGTGTTTGCCTCACACGTTGGAATAGGTTAGATTCGTGTTCCCTTGCACCATCGAGATTTTTTTATTTGCAGAATACTCCCTGTTTTTGCTCTGTGTCGGTTGCCTTGTAGCGAAAGTGAGACCACACAACAAACTGAACCCGGTTCATCAACACTCGCAATATCGTGCCTGTTCTTCGTAGGTCACGCTCTCCATTGTGGTTGCTGTTCTTTCAGTGGCAGTGGCTGAGTGAGTGAAATCACTTGGGAGGCGTCACGCCAGAGTAAAGAGCGGTGTATTACGATTGGTGTTCTTGTTACTGTTTGAATTTGACATTCCTTCACGGGAAAGTGATGTTATGGCTGATGTGCACACACACACACACACACACACACACACACACACACACACACACACACACACACACACACACACACACACACACACACACACACACACACACACACACACACACACACACACACACACACACACACACACACACACACACACACACACACACACACACACACACACGGTGCTAACTGGCGCTTCTCAAGGTTCTTGTATCTTGTAGCCTAAATAACAATCAAAACTAGAGGGCACTCGGAGTGCATACCTCCGCCACACCAAAAAGTCTCCTGGATCCGGAATCGACAAACGGCCACAGCTGAACCTCTTCAGTGCCTAATTGGCTCTGGCCAATTAAACCTGAAGTACTTTTTCCCAAAAGCTTTTTAAGACCAAGTTTACATATAGTCACGCCAAAATCTACTCCACTGTTCATTGGCCCATATGTAATCTAAACACCTGACCTTTTCTGTAATCTTTTTTTTATTTTTACATATTCTGCTAACCGACAAACAAACAGACAAACTTAACCTCCTCCCATCTTCGATAGGAGGAGGTTATCAACGGGCAAGGGAACACCTCCTAGCAACATGCAGAACATGCTCCTAGTACATAGCAGTCTGCTGGTGTTTTATTACAAGCCCCATCACTTCTTATTATTATCAGTATGCAGTGTAGTCATTTAACAGCCAGGTATTGTCAGTTAATAAGGTTAGGGTTAATTGACCTTTCAATAATTGGCAAAAAATGCAAAAAAAGACAATTCTGTCTACCACGATTTAGTGCCCATTGCCCTTAATGGAAAATGTTGAAAAGTGTAAACACAAAGCAATGGAAATGAGATGAGAAATCAAATCTATAAAGGCGTAAATAGTTTTTAAGGGAAAAGTATTGACATATATAGAAACTGTGGTGTTGTGCCTTCCGTTGATATGCACTGAGCTGCACTCTCAAGTTGAAGAACTTTTGTACTTCAGTTTTTGCCTGTGCAAACTCTTCATTTAGCCTGTTCAACCCACGTGTGTGTGTGTGTGTGTGGTAAACTGACCGCAGCATTATGTATGTATGGCATTTAGATCAAACATTAGTAAGATGTGATGTATTGGTATTGGTCACAAAAGCTGTCAAGGTGCAAGACCCTAAGTGACGTGCCGGCTGTCTCCTTGCATGGCTGACTCCGCCGTTGGTGGTTGAATGTGTGTATGAATGGGTGAATGTGAGACTTGATATGTAAAGCGCTTTGAGTAACCATTGGTTAGAAAAGCGCTATATAAATGTCCCTTTAAGTATGTGATGCGAGTGCATTTGGAGAGGATCAGGTAAACTGGTTGTTGAAAAATACCTTTCAAATGACCTTTTTAAAATGAGCATTACCTCAGTATCAAGGCAGAAAACTAAAAAGGGTCAAACTTTTTTATTAAGACCGGGCCAGTGTCTTCAATGCGTTGACCCAGTGATGTCTTCAATGCGTTGACCCAGTGATGTCTTCAATGCGTTGACCCAGTGATGTCTTCTATGCGTTGACCCAGTGATGTCTTCTATGCGTTGACCCAGTGATGTCTTCTATGCGTTGACCCAGTGATGTCTTCAATGCGTTGACCCAGTGATGTCTTCAATGCGTTGACCCAGTGATGTCTTCAATGTGTTGACCCAGTGATGTCTTCAATGCGTTGACCCAGTGATGTCTTCAATGCGTTGACCCAGTGATGTCTTCAATGTGTTGACCCAGTGATGTCTTCAATGCGTTGACCCAGTGATGTCTTCAATGCGTTGACCCAGTGATGTCTTCAATGCGTTGACCCAGTGATGTCTTCAATGCGTTGACCCAGTGATGTCTTCAATGCGTTGACCCAGTGATGTCTTCAATGCGTTGACCCAGTGATGTCTTCAATGGGGTGGACTTACTACAGATTTATCAGCATTTATAAAAAATTATCAGCACAGAATAACCCTACTTGGTTTTCTGCGGAGTTAACAAATGCATATTCGTAGTTGAATTGCAAATGTTTTGTGTAGAGTGAACACTCATCCGGCCATTTATGTATTCATAGACCAAAAAGGTGGACGGTACTGTGCTTATTCTCTGGGTCTGCTGTCGGGTGATCTTCCACTGTTGACCAGAGGGTAAAGAAACATCGAAACTGCACGGCTACCCCTTCTTCAACAGTAGTTGTAAACAGTTTCTAAAGAGAACGGGGCTTTCTTTCAGGCAACGGTCAGATTCTCCGAGTTGAGCTGCACCCTCTCAGGTTCTGTTTGTGAGCACGCACACATGTAAGCCTGTGCAGGTTTCAGGCCCTTGGCCCGTGAGAAGTTGGTTGGTGTTTCTTAGTGCATACATCGTTATGAATGGAGCCTGGCTGGCAGCGGGACCAGCAAGCCAACTCATTTACTAAGTGGCTGGCACGGATTTGGATGGGCTGGCATTGCCCAGTAAACAACCTCTGATGATGTGACCTGAACCAGAGCCAGCTGGGGCCTAAGGCTGTATTTCAGTTTCAAATGCAGTGTTTCCTTCCTTGTTGTCGCCCTTTTTGACGTTGTTCCAAATAACTTATTTTTTGTTGACCTTACGTGTGTGTGTGTGTGTGTGTGTGTGTGTGTGTGTGTGTGTGTGTGTGTGTGTGTGTGTGTGTGTGTGTGTGTGTGTGTGTGTGTGTGTGTGTGTGTGTGTGTGTGTGTGTGTGTGTGTGTGTGTGTGTGTGTGTGTGTGTGTGTGTGTGTGTGTGTGTGTGTGTGTGTGTGTGTGTGTGTGTGTGTGTGTGTGTGTGTGTGTGTGTGTGTGTGTGTGTGTGTGTGTGTGTGAGATTCCGGTCTGGTGATGAGGGCTCTATTCGTGTGTGGAATTGAGCTTCCGAGGACAGCAGCGCCATCTAGATGTAGGCCGAAGCAAGGCTAGACCGCACCAACTGTCAACTCGGCGGCCGTTAGTGTTTCCAGAGCCAAGTGTGGTGAAAGAGCATGCAGGATCTCTTGTGCCCACCGCATCATGTTGTCTCACAAAGGGCACTTTGAGCTGCCTGCTTTCAACAATCGCTTGCAAAATTCCTTGTAGAAAGTGATCAATCCACACTAGATTGATTTGATTGAATTCTCACACTTTCTTTTGGCAGGTTTTCATAGTTGTTGTTGTTGGTAGTAGTAGTACACACAAGTAAATTATTATTATTAATAATATATAATTATTATTATTATATTGTAAAATACACACAGAAGGACCTTGTCTTTTGTTTGTAGAATATAACTTGGTGTCATGGGGCTTACTCTTAGTTTTGCGTCTCACCCAATAGATCATTACATTTTAAGATGTAAACAGGATGTGGTCATAACAAATCAAGATTGTAAATCCATTCATCAAAGTTACAGTTTCAAAGGGCTTCACAGGCCTAGATATGACATCACCCACTAAAGCTGAGCCCTCAAACTCTCCAAACCCATTGGAGGAACACAGGGTGGATCATTTTTGTTTTTAGAACTTAAGTATTTTATCCACAGTCTACAAACCCCTTTACAATGCACATGATGGCACTTTATTATTGTCAATAATTGTCCTTTTAGCCGTGGGCGACCCCTGAATCTCTACGTCTCTGAACCTTCTCTGCCCTCACAGTAACTTTGCCGGTGAGGCGAGTCAAGCCAACCTATACAGACCCCTTAACCAATCGGAAGCAGCCGAGGCGGCCGAGGTGCCGGTGGCAGTGGCGGAGGCGGCGGCGGCGGCGGAGGGCCCCAGCCCAAATCCCCCTTCGACGTCCTCGTCCGCCTCTCCTCCGTCCTCGTCCTCCTCTGCCTCTGCGTTCTGCCCCATCCTCCCGCCCTCCCGACACATTGTGGAGCGTCAGCCGCGGATGCTCAACTTCAGGGTGGAGTACAGGCAGCGGACCACAGAGGTTGTTCTGGAGGAAGCCAGCACAGTTGGTATGTATGTTTATAATATACTATACATAGAAACACATAGAAACACAATCCCCCCCCCACTAACACACTTGAAGGGCGGCAGCAGCTCAGTCTGTTGGGACCCGGGGGTGCCCTTGAGCAAGGCACCAGACCCCTACACTGCTCCCCGGGCACTGTTTTCTAAATAGCGGCTCACTGCTCCTAAAACTAGGTTGGGTTAAATGCAGAGACACTCATTTCACTGTGTGTGTACATTTGACCGATTTTAAAGAGGATCAAATCCTCCAGATTTGGATTTCGGAGCGAGAGTTCTGTTTCACTATGATGGATTTAGAGTGATCCATTTAGCTCACATTACCTCTGTTATCTCGGATTTCTTTGTTTGTGATTGCACACTGCCACCTTGTGGAGAAGTTAAAGTAACGTCCTCTGCTTCCCAGGGGATATCAAACAAATCCTTACGGCAGAGCTCCGGGTTCCAGTGTCCAAAATGCAGCTGAAGGGATGGAAGAGCGGCGATGTACCGGACAGTGTGAGTTATGGGATGTTCAGTTGAATGTGGAAGATGGTTGGTAAACGATGGTCTTCAAAGCTTCAATTACTTTGTTTTGTCTGTAGGACTTGAATGATAGTTGTCACCCAAAATGAAAATAACACTGTTCTGTATTATTATTGTTGTCAAGAATGCTACATTTACTTGCCTCATATAGAGCTTTAGAGTGTCTACCATTTGCTCTGAACATCTTATCATGGGTCCAGTGCACTGCTATCTTGTAATTGTCAATTTGTCTGTGAAATGCTTTTTATCATGGTGATTAGTTTGAATGATTATCATGTACCTTTTTTTTTGTATCTAAACACTTCCGTGTCATTGTCCAGACGGTACTGAGAAGTTTACACCTGCCCAAGAACAACAGCCTCTATGTCCTGACACCAGATATTGCCCCCACTGCCAGCACCAGCCAAAACAGGTACCTTGCCCATCTCTCTCTCTCTGTCTGTGTGTGCTTCACAAGCCCACATTTAACCAAAACTAGGAAAGAAATGGAAAGGATGAAAGAAGGTGTTACCCTTGGCATGTAACCTGAAAGCTAGAGGTTGTGCTGGTGTAGCATCTGACCGTGAACACCAGGGGGAGCCCTATCTCCATGCATGTTCCACCAAGCACAGTTATGGAGCCAGAGATGAGACAAGCTGTCAAAGTGACATTCTATTTCGATTTGAATATTAAGATTAGATTAACATTTGACCTACTGGAGCGCATGCATTCCTCTCTCTTCCATTGTGACATTTTGAAGGAAAAGGCTACTGCCACAAACTGCCTGTTATGTAAATAGCAATTTTCTACTGCCTGCTCATATATTATTGTCTTTTATTCGAAACACTCCTTTGCCGGTTTTGTTTAGTTTCGTGGCGTATGGCAGCCTGTTTACCGCACAACATCCACACACGTCCACACACATCCACACACATCCACCCTCACATTCGCTTCCCGATACGGCGTAAGCAGGTGACCGCGGTATCTTGTGACAGCAGAGATTGTCCCATTAATCCAGCCTGCCCCGTGCTTGGGGGTCATCTGGCTCGCCTCTCGCTCGACGGGTACCAATATTAGCAACCTTTCCCTCTGAAATGTCAAAGAGCGCTCGTAGCACGCGGATGCAGCGGTGCGGTAATCCAGTGACAGGTGGTGCTGGTGCCACGCATGGTCTCATCAGTGGTCAAGGTAACCCTAGCCCCTGTAATGGGGACCACAGCTCCTAATCCCATTGCCGTTTTTTTTCTCCTTTTGAGACGGCAAGCACAGCGCCTCCTTTTTAAGAATGAATAAAAATCACAGGAGCCCATCAGTTGATGTGCAACTGATGGCACCACTGTTGTGTTTAATTATCGCTTGTTTAGATGCTGTGTGGTTTGCAGTTTTCGCCTGTGTCCTGAGAAGCGTCCTCCGTGGTGTTGTGTGCTGAATGTCTGTTATACCGAGAGAGAAACTAGGTGGCCCTGAGGGACCACGAGAGATGAGAAAATATAACCTACCTCTGCTGTTTATTACCCAAGGGCTTCAGCGGCACTTTAATATTATAACGTTCTCTCACAGGGCTTTTAGGTTAAGGCTGTTTTCTTTTTTGCTGGGAAAGTGAAGCAATATGGAAGCAATACAAACCGTAAGTTAGTAAAGTTTAATAAAAGTGGCGGTAATAGTGCACGGCTGCGTTGCCTGTCCTTGAATTCAGTGTCCACTTTATTGACCACTGAAGTAATACATTTTTATCATGTTTTATCAACCACTTTTGTTCTATATCAAAATCCAATTACCTCAGCATCATCTCAAAAATCCAGGCAATAACATTCCCCCCAATCCATTAATATAATGAACATGTTTAGGGCATCATCGTCTTGGAAATGAGCGCTCCTGCCACCGCCAATAAAACCCTGGGCAATCTGAGCAGAACACTTTAATTCCTCAGCGTTTTACACAAGCTACCAGAGAGGAGTTTTCATTTGACAACCGTTTTCAGCCTTGCCTGCGAAGTCACCCGACGTGTTGGGTATATATTTGTCTGGCAGTTAGCGGCCCCGTCGTGCTCTCCCGCCTCTCCTCGCACTCCCCTCCCGCCTCTCCGCTGTGTCCTTTTTAGCGGTGCCCAAGTGTCATAGATATCATTTTTTGGTGTTAAAATCTCATTATTCTGTGTCAACCATTTTGGGTGAAATGGTAGGGGGGGAAGGGCGGGGGGGTGTGTCTGCGAGGGTTCGGTGACCCTTTGTCATTCTGCTGTGAGATGATAGGTGACAGATCCCAGTGCAGTCTGGAGCAGTCTTCTCCCCCCCCCCCCCGCGGTGGGACACGGCAAGCTGTTATAGTCCGCCGTAAAAATAAACCCCTAGTCCTTTTGCATGCTGCAAACACTTGTGTGTGTGTGTGTTTGTGTCCCTGCCGTTTGCAATGGGGGAGATAATGGGTGTCTCAACATGCACTAACCTTACCCAACACGGGAAACCTGTATATTCATGTAATAGTGTGAATTAGCTGTAATGATGCAGTCTGTTGACATCTAACATAAAACATAAATATCCCAACACAAATATCCAAATCCATTTAATGATTTTCACAACTTTCGTCCTCAAAATGAAATTAATTTCTGGAATGAGATGGTTATTTCCTGAGGCTGCGCTCTCGCTCTCTCTGTAGCAGGAGTGCGGGGCGGCTGCAGTGTTAAAGGCCTGTTCTTCTTAAGTCTCTCTCTCTCTCTCTCTCTCGCTCTCTCTCTCGCTCTCTCTCTCGCTCTCTCGCTCTCTCGCTCTCTCTCTCTCTCTCTCGCTCTCTCTCTCTCTCTCTCTGGTGCTGTTGACTGACGGCCGGCGAGCACAAGAGGTTGCTTTAGGAGGAGCTAATCCTCTGCATAAATGATGATGCCCTGATGAATATTTTAATGGCTGTCCTTTTTTGCATCCTCATTTAGGATCTTCATCCACCCCCCCCCCCCCCCCCTCCCGAGGTTGCTATCCGTCGGCGTATTTGCGTTTCAAATGTTATTAGAGTATTCATGGAAAATTCAAAAAATGTGCCACAGAGGGGGGGGGGTGGTGGTGTTTGTTTCATGGATCATGCTATATATCACCTCCTTCAGCCCTCCCCCTTCCACCTCCTAGCCCGTCTGTCAGCTATTTTGTAACCGATACGGCCGCTTTGGCGTCAGCCGGCGTCCTTGCTCGCAAGGCTAGCGCCACAGCAATGGGGGGAAATATCCGACGGCTAGCATGTTGATCGGCCGCCAAAACATGGCTGAACGGACCGGAGCGGAGCACGAGCGGTTTCGCGTCCGCCTGTTTTGTTGTGGCTGTAAGATCTGGAGAAGGTAAGGGTGAGACTGGTGGTCTGGTTGTCCTCCCTCCCAGCGAGCTTTGACCCGGGACAAGGTGATCAAGTCTCCATTCAAATATGGGGATGATTCTTATTGTGTGTGTCTGTGTGTTGATAGAGTTGTTTGATAAAGTGTGCGAGTGGGCCTGTGTGAGTGTTTCAGGTGTGTGTGTGTGTGTGGGGGGGGGGGGGGTGGTTCTGACAGTGCTAGTTTAATAAGGTCTAGAGTCTGCTCTGTGCCATAGGGACCCACAGCGGAGGAGCAGGGCTTTACCTCGGAACAAAACCAATCTGTTTAGCTTCACTTTGCTCCCGTTGCGGGGGGAGGAAAGAAAAAGAGAAAAAGCGCTCCTATTTCTCTCTTCCTCAAAGTTAAGTGACATTTTCCTCCCATCCGCCTTATGTCGTGTCATGTAGCCCCAGAGAGGCTGTGGGGGGGCCAGGCCCAGATGCCTCTGCATGTCTGGAGAGCGAGAAAGTGAGAGAGTGCTATATACTCACTGGAGCCACACACACACACACACACACACACACACACACACACACACACACACACACACACACACACACACACACACACACCACACACACACACACACACACACACACACACACACACACACACACACACACACACACACACACACACACACACACACACACACACACACACACACACACCACAACAGTGCTTAGGAGTCCAACTACCATCACAAGATAGAGACAGGCACTTAGGAAAAGCTATTGAAGAAAAGTAATGGTGCTGAGGGATAGTGTTGTATATGTATGTATGTGTGTATGTGTGTATGTATGTATGTATGTATGTATGTATGTGTATATGTATATGTATATATATTCTCCTTCGGTTTGTGAAGACTTGCAGGTGACTAAGGTAGTCGTTTTCCCCCCAGTGGTAGGTCAGTGGCGGTGTGTTGTAGATGAACCTATGAAAGATCAGTGATCATTCAGGCTCTGAAGGTATATCCTAGGTGCATCTTGAATACATGACGTATGGATATTTCAAATATTACAGAGTAACTTTCTCCCATCTATCCCCCCCCCCCTGCCTCTACATCTCTGTGTTCTTTATTTCTTTCTACTTCCCTCACTCTGTGTTTAGCTGTTCATTTGTCTGCCAGCAGCAGCTCGGGACTGTGTCCAAACAAATCATGATGATATTAGCTGGATCCTTATTTATGAGTCCCTGCTCTCTCACACACACACACACACACACACACACACACACACCACACACACACACACACACACACACACACACACACACACTCCCTTATGCTCAGCCCTATTACATATGCAGCCACTTCCCGCTCCACACATTCCCAATCTCCCCCCGGTTAGCTACAACAAACATTACATTTACATATTGATTTCGTAGTTTTAGTCAATGTAAATATGCTGTCATTACAGTAAATTTGAGCTTCTGTTAACATAAGCTCGTCCAGATCTGCGCAGATTAAGGGCGGTGATTGCATAATTAATGTGTGCGCTACATATTAATTCCCTTGTCCATCCCGCGCTCTCTCTCCTCTTCCTCCTTCTCCTCGGTGTTGAGCCCTGATTAAGTGGACGCCTTGGCCCCTAAGCCTCGCATTGATATTCACACTCACAGTCCCAGCGTTTGCTCAAAATGCTACTTAACCTCACAGCTTATTGTAAATGAAGCTTCCAAAAGTTGATCCCCCCCCCTCACATCTCTCTCTCTCCGTCTCCGACTCTCTCTCTCTCCCTCTCTCTCTCTCACGTATAAATATGGGAAGCGCACACAGTGTCAATAGCCGTCTTCTGTAAATTTCATTTCTTTCAGCTAATGAGAAAGCTAGGGTACTACTACATCTACACATCTTTGCGGGGGGCCAAACCACGGAGCAAACCAATTGTAACCAACCCGAAGTGTACCTGTCAATTTGAACCAAATCACCGGCCCCTGTAGCAACATGACCAGGAGCAACTGGAACTGGGTCTGAACAGGTCCTAGAAATCTCATTCCTACAAGAACTGTGGGACTAACCGGACCTGGTTAGTTAAAATTTGTTAAAAATGCTACACATTAAGTTCACTACGTTTGTGTTTTTTTTCCAGGCCTATTACAGAATTGCAGGGGCAGATAGTGGTTAGTGTCTTCCACCCTCGGCTGCAAAGGTTCTGGTTTGGAACCCCTCAGTGTTTGCAGTCTAAGTTGCCGAATCTCCGTCTTCTTAATAATGATATGCATCTAAATATAATCTAGACTCACAATGACAGTTAAGTAGTATTGCTGGTAAAGGACACACGCCACCGTTTCTAACCTCTTCCTCTAAATGTAATATCGCAATTACCAACCGATTTGTTTGTGACCCCCGCTGCAGACCTCCTGCTGTCGACGTACAGGTGGCCCTGGCCGCCCGCTGTGCTGAGGGTGCAGTAGCATTATGCAGGCCTGTCTGGGCACAGCCAGTATAGTGGCTCTGCAGCCCCTGGAGGAGTCACACTGCAGCTAGACTAGCTAGACATCCAACCGCTCCCCCGCCCCCTTTCTCCGTACACATACACACACTCAGCAGGCTACCGCTGGCTGACTTGTCCTAGCTTGCTCCTCTCTTGACAACAGTGCCGTTAGTGATAATGTTTTGTGTTTTTTTTTTGTTCCTTTTGTCTCTTCCTTTCTTCTCTCAATGCCTTCTTCAAACCCCCCCCCCCCCCCCCCCCCCCCACACACACACACACACACACACACACACACACACACACACACACACACACACACACACACACACACACACACACACACACACACACACACACACACACACACACACGCGCACACACACACCTTGTTATATCAACCTGGAACCCTGCTGCTTTTTGTCCCCAATTGATTTGTCTTTTTTTCTGTGTTCTCTTTGTCTTCCTCTGCAGTGCTCTCCCAGAGTCATTAAACCAGAACTATCTACTGGTCATCAGTCATCGCGAGACCCAGAAGGAATACAACCTCAACTTCCCCGGCTCCAGAACAATACAGGAGGTCAGCATTGCATGCGCGCTCTCGCCCTAAAACACTGAGGTTTACGCTTCAACCGTCCAAAAAAAGTCTAGCTTAATTCTAGCTTAATTCTAATGTGCCATGGGCTGCTACACTCTCTTCTGCCACAGGGTGGAAGCAATTGTCCCCATTCTTGTTTCACGTATAATAAACCCATTAAAAAATGTAGTAATAGACTAGCAATGAATTATGACCTTCATGAGCTTGCTTTTTTCATAAATTTGCTGTTAGGCTTGGCGTATAAACCGAAAGGGATTTTAAAATGAGCATTATAATCTGGCTATATCCATCTGTTGCTTCAGGCAGTTTCACCAGGAAGTGGAGCGACGTAACGGCCAGAGTGAGAACAGCAATAGCATCCTATTCTATCCTATCTGCATTTAGGACTTTTTGATACATCATTTTACCTTACTCATTCGTGCTCATGCTTTTTAAGGTCAAGGAGTAAGAAAGAAATCTAAAAGTACTTTATATCAATATATATTGATATGATTAATATGGCCTAAGCTTTGCGCACAGATAGACATTTGGGGGAAAAGCTCAAATGGGGAATTCGATCTGCCTGAGTGACTTGATTTTAATTAAGTCATTCATTAATTCTGCCTTTATTCTCTGACACTTATCAGAGAATAAAGTGAGTTTTAAACCTTAATCTTTAGTGATGCACGGATCTTTAGTCGGCCACCGATCATTATCAGAATTTACACCCTAAACATTTCATTGGTGATCGGCCGAGCAGCTTAAAATTTCGAACGGACCACAATTATAATTTTTTTACAAGAATGCAGAATGTATTGTAACCCTTTTGAGGCAATTGTGCCCATCAATGGACGTTCTCTACAAGTGCTTGTTTTTGCCTGGCGGTTTATTATTGTGTCCAACAAAGTCTCATTCAACGAGAAGTCTTGCTCTGAACTCTCGTGAAATCTCACATTATCAAAATGAGCTAAAGATTCAGCCGTGACTATCTTTTAGATTACACTTTCTGTAAGTCCAACACAACAAACTCTTGCCAGCACTCCTCTCTAAACAAACTTATAACAAAGAAGAAAACTAAACTAATAAAAGAGTAGGCCTATACTTGTTATTATTCACACAGCCACATGTACGTATCATAGGACAAGGCCAGCAGCCTTCTGCTTTAAATGAAATTAACTGGCTACGATGCTTTGCTTGAATGGAAGATGAGCGAGAGGGTTTTGTGAAATAATGTCTCTTAACGGAAAAAATCTAAAGTATTGTGTAGCCAAACGATTGCAGCCACAGTACAAATGACTGATTTGTTTTCTCAAGCCATCAAGTAAAACAAGCCACTGCTGGTTTTAGCATCTGCCATTGGCTTTTAGTCATTCACAGACAGGGGTCTGTGAATGACTAGATGCTCTATGATGCTCTACGGTGATTTTAGCGGCTTCACTATTGCCTGCACATCCCACTGATTGGCTGAAGTCAGAGCAAATGACGGCCTCAAATGACGGCCTCAAATGACGGTAGCAGACCGTAAGCCCGACCCCAGATCAGTGGCAGTTAGACAAATTTGAATAAGATAAAGAAAAAAAAATGGAACCAGCACAAGAGACTTGCTTGAACGGTTTGTCCTCATTTTATATAACCACGGTCAGCATCTTGCGGTCAGCATTGGACACTGATAAATAAATGTGTTGTCTGTGTGTGCTGATAAATAAATGGTGGATAGATACATTATAATGTTACTTTTTGCCATTTCTACTTAGGATGGCAGTTTGTACAGTCAAAGACAAATATCCGTCAGTAGAATCACTAACAATACACTCAAAGTTGACTGCCTTAAGTGAATGCTTTAAGCGTCTTGAGTGATATTTCTGGGTCACTGTTTTAGCTACCGTCTGCTTTGGTCTGCCTTCCAAATGTAGTGTGGTGTCGCAGATGCTGATACAAGCAAATAAGGATAGCAAACTATAAAGACGTTCCCAGTGCAATATCATTTCCTCTACTAATCACAATGTCTTACCCATATCCATCTCATTGTTTCCCTTTTGTTTATGCAAATAGAAAAACAGTTTTTGCCCACTCCATCTAATTCACAAGGTTAAAATCATTCCGTTTTTTTTATAAATAATATTGACTTCTATCATTTTTTAATTGCATTTTAATTGGATAATCCATTTTTCATCCTTGTTTCATTTCTGGCAGAGAAATGCCTCGACAGCAGCGCAGCCACCCATAATGCAGCTTTCCTTCTATTTGCGAGACATTGCTAGACTATCTCAAGCCATCCATTCATTATTCAGCACAAATGATCAAA
The DNA here is from genome assembly GCA_027704905.1 of Muraenolepis orangiensis. Lineage (NCBI taxonomy): Eukaryota > Metazoa > Chordata > Actinopteri > Gadiformes > Muraenolepididae > Muraenolepis > Muraenolepis orangiensis. The sequence goes on along the minus strand of CM051004.1, from coordinate 31,624,317 downwards.
TTTCCGAACACATAATTACTCTCACAGCTGTGGTCTTCTGGTACACTCCGGTCTTATTCTCCTCGCTTTGCTTTCCCCCTCGCTCTGTGACTCTTGCCGTGGTCCCGAAGCCTGAGCTAAATGACTGAATCCTGTTTGATCTGGGCATATGTGAGGGGGGTGGGGACACGAGGGTCCGTTCATTTCCGCCGTCTAAAACTAAACAGTGGATTTGATGGCGAATGAAATATTCATAGTTATTCATGCAGGGCCCAGTGCGGCGTCTGCCGTCCTGACTCTCTAATATTACTGTCACCGCTGAAGCTCTGTGACAGGGGAGGCCGAAGGGTAAACTCACTCCAGTTCTCACTGCTTATTAAGGAGGGTCTTGAGTACATTGTTTGTGTGCTTCCTAAGAGCTCAGCCCAGTGCACTCCCATCTCTATTCAACAGATAGGAAATACAGCATGTCTTTATTACGTTCTCACTGAACATATACAGTTTCCCCTGGTCCTGGTTATTATCATAAGGTCCTCCTCCTTCGCTCTACCTGTCTTGTGTGCTGATGTAGTTTATTATTCATAGTAGCCCACAGGTTAGGGGAAACACTGACCATGTGCACAAAGGCTGACCTGGGTAACTTATTATGAACTATTCTTTGACTTAACTTGACTATTTTCCCATGTCTTATCTTTCCATCATTGACGGATCTGTGCCATGTCACGGTTAACAACCTTGTGGCAGATTCAGCAGCAGTAGGATTCTGTGTGAGTTTCTCTCCTGCTCTAGGCCTTGTGTCACTTTACCTACAACTGCCCGTTCCTGTGCCTGTGCCTGGCTCTAGTGACCATCGTAGCGGTAACAACCAGGCTTCTAGCAGAGCTTGTAACGATGCTAATTGAACAGATTAGCGCAGCCAGTGTGTTAAAGCCCACCTCCCCCTGCCTTCTCTCTTCTCTTTGCTAGTCCCCTACTTCAATCCTTCCACCACGCTGTCCCTCCCATCGCTCTGTCTCCCCTGCCTCCCGCTCTCTCCCTCTCCCTTCTTAGGCAGATGGTTTTGATGAGCGCCCACTGTGAACCTTAAGTGTTTCTGCTGGGATTACAAACACTGGGGAGTGGTCCCTGTGGCGTGGGAGGGGGGAACCAGGGCCATAGAAAGGAGCCGAGGGCCGCCGGCTCGGTGGGGGGGCCGTCGGGGGCCGCAAGCGCCCGGAGAAGGAACAATGCGGGCTCAAACGGGCCCCGTTGTCGCGGCCCTTTTCCTTACGCATGCTTGTCTTTAGGCATAGCCAGGCACCCCGTGGTGAGAAGGAGGCCCGGAACTTTAACCTGCAAAGATCTGGACTCTGTTCTCCCTCTGTTGACCATACTCTCTTTCTATTTACTCTTGCGAATACCTGCTGTTTCCTCCCTCCTCTGAATATTGGAATGTGTGGGGACATAATATGTCATTAAAGTGAGTGTACACACCATCCAGAGACTGATGAAAAGGTTCAGAAACTAGGGCGGAGAGCTACAGGTGCAGGGCAATAAAAAAACGGTTATAGTCAAGGCCGATCTTTTTGTTTGTTTCTTTTAGGTAATATGTCGTGTGTGTGTGTGACTTGTGTTTGAATTGAAAACATGGTCACAATCACACGCACACTTGGAAGGCTGTACTTCTCTCATTGAAGTGCAACAAAGAAGTAACATCATTTTTTAGCCAGCCCCGACTCCCTTTCTCTGTCCATACTGTGTCTCCTCATGGACACATATGGTCCCCGCTACAGAGCACCTTTCTCTCGCACGGCTCGCCTTTGTCTTAGCCGAGGACCAGTCGATGGTCCCTGCATGTGCATATCAATGGGGATAGAGTCCTGTCTTTTTGTTTGTCTTTGCCAAAGGCTCTGGCTTTGCCTTGTGGCTCCCAAGGAACTGTCACCCACACCCCCTCCCCCACCACCCAACCCCTCATCCCTGTTTTCATCTTTCGCTCTCCATCTCCCACTGTCCCCTCCCTCTGTCTCTCTCTGTCTCTCTGTTCCCCCCCATCTCCAGAGCCCAGGGCTGTGTAGACTGTGATTGGCATTCCCAGACAAGAGTGCGGGGGTACGTTGCTGGCTAGCACGCAGGCTAAGCTGCAGAGCAAATGTTTGCCAGGGAAGAGGAGGGTAGAATAGGGGTGGCCGCTGGGTCCGGGCCGTCCGTGACCAGACCAGTTGTCCTGGGGATTTCGCTCACTCTGGTGCCCCCGAGGCCCGGGCCCTGGGTCTCGTCCCTTCTCCACGCAGCTGGGTGACACAGAAGCACCAAGCGCACAAGCACAAGGACAACAGAGCAGAAAGAAAGAAAGAAGGATGGATGAAGAGAGGGATGAATGAAAGGCATCTGGTGCAGAGGGAAGACAGAGAAAATGAGAGAGAGAGCTTGAGACTGTTTAACGGCAACCTTTTCTTCTCTTTGATTTCCTTCCAGCGAGGGATTACAGGCACTTGGCATTTACAGTGATTGGATCATTAATGTTGCTGCGGAGAGTATTGCTCGGTGGCTACTGATCGCTGCCAGGCTAGCTCTTCTGTGCTGGAGAAACCAACTTATTCTCTCTTCATCTGCGCCTTAGCAACAGGAGGACGGAATACAACCCCCCCCCCTCTCTCTCAGTGTATTTGAATACCAAGATTTAAAGTTAATTTATTTTTTATAGCTATCAGTCCTCTGTTTGGCGCTCACTTGATGCCTTACACTATAGTAGTAGACCATCTGGTTCACACTGAAATTAAAGATATGCACCCAGAACTCTAGAGTGTTGGGGTTGTGCCTTGTCTCTTTTATCATATTCCAACCATATCCCTTTATTTCATCCGTACTGACGAAGTCTAAATTAAATGATAACGACTTGGTGAGAATCCAATCGCCCATTATAGTAATTGGTGAAATTGGTTTCAAGGCAGACAGGGGGCAGCATTGCACAGCCCAGGCCAACAGAGGGAAGTTGATGGAGCCAATGTCTCAAGGCTGCTTGGGTTTTTCACTAGGCTTTGCTCAAGGTGCTTTGTATAACACAAAAGCAAGTCAATCTGTCGTTTTTATAATGTTCAACTAAATCAAGCTAGATTCTATTGTCTATTTCGTTTCCTAAAGGTATATGACGCTGAAGCGCAATGTTGTATTTAAAAAAAAATTCTACCTTGCGCTTATCTTAATTGGGTGTGTTGATGAGTGTGCTGTGTAGTGGTGTTATTCCTCTTGTGGTGAGGTCATGTTATCCACTGCCAGGTGGGACATTGGTTCCCCTGTCTTTCCTCTCTCCTCAGCCCCCCTCGCCCTCTTCAGGGTGGCCGCGAGTTTGTTGTTTCTCTGATGCTGCTTTAACCTTTGACTGCGGCCTCTTCATTACTAGTGTTTATGCCCCTCTTCCTCTCCTTTCCGCCCTCCGTCCCATCGACCGGCGGGCCGGTCAGTGGAATCCCTGTAGCCCGGCTGGTCAAACACAGATATTACACTCTGTAATAACACTGGCCACCTGGCCTGACCCCGGTCTGCTAGCTTGGCCCGCAGCGCCTCTCTATTAGGATGGCGGCTTTGGATATACGATGGGGAGACGGAGGACAGCTTCAGCCTCTCACTCCGTACCGCGTCTTACAGTTGTTGGAGCTGTTAATTGCTTTTGATGAGCATGAAGTAAAAGTCACACGGGGGAATTTGGGTTTGGTGTCTTGTTGTTGAACAAGTACTGCTTCGCTTTTTAAAATGCGTTTCTTAATGACAGTTGCTGTTCGTGTCCCTCGCCCACACGCACAGACTCACAAAAGCCAAACAAGACCAACAGAATGCAGTTATGTAAAGAAACAAAAGGTGCGAGCACCCGAGCAAAGTGCCCGCAGCCATTGCCTTCCAATGTTTTGCAACTGCTGCTTTATCTTTTGCTTTTTTTTTTTGTTCACGGGCGTTGGCTCCGACATTTGTATTTGTAGCGTTCTTGAAGTTTCCACCTCCGTGACCAGCAGCGCTGCGTATGCCCAACGATACATCTCTCTCCCCGGTGCTGTTGACCAAAGGGCTGGATTTGACCCTGTGTGTAGAGTGAGCTTTTCAGACACAATAGGCGGTTTGCTTAGCATCAGTGTCCGGTGCTGTGGGCCCACTGGGCAGCATTCTGCCGTAATGCGCCAGAATCCGCGGCCGCCAGCGCTCAGGCGCCGGCCCCGGGGGGACTTTGATCAGCTCCCGCCGACGCACATCAGGCTGGCGTTGGGGCTTTAAACCAACAACCCCGCGGGACGCGACACTGGCTGCTCGGTGGGGCGGCGGGCTCGGCGCTTTAAGACCGCAGAAGATTATTAAGTGGTGTGCAGATACAGCGGCCGCGGCCGATGAATGAGAGCAGAGAAATACTGTTCATTTCAGAGCGGGAGCGTGTTGGCACTGGGCATTAGGCGAGGCATCCCAGGAATGCTGATAACACCGGCGGTTCTTTTCCCCTCTTTATCTTCATCCTTTTGGATGCTTTTCTACCCATTCGCTGCCTTTCTTTCTCTCGCCTGATGAGACAACCGCCAAGCAGGCACCCCGTCTGCTCCATTGTTATTATTCATATCGTAGGAATTTGAGCAATTGATAGAGTGATAAAAGATGTGATATAATTTCAACACCTCGGTTCAATTGTTGGCCATTAGTAATGCTGTTCATTTCTACGTATTGACGAGATGTTTTGACGAAATGGTTGTTACAGCATGGAACTGCAGGAGCTACTCTGGGTCCAACCTCATTCTGTGAGATGTGGTGTGAGATGTGTTACACACGCATCATAATATTTACATCCCACTAGACGGCTTGCAACACATTGCCATGTCCCCGAGCCAGAAAGCTTAATTCATGGATGACTTGCCTTTTTGCCAGATATGCATATTTATCCATTCTGTCTTTTCATTTCAAACCTGCGCTATTGCCAACATTACATGGGTAGCAACGTACATATGTAGGCAATTTATTCCAATAAAACCTTTTTGTATTGCATATTTATACCAATGGCAAGCTAATCTAATTTGGTCAATGTATATTTATATATTCCCCAGTGTTCTACAAGTGCAACACATACCAATAGTTAATAAAGTACTTGCTTTGTCTTTAACAAGAGCAAATTCATGTCAACATGGGAATGCTGAACCTGGGTGTATGAGAATATTGGACAGAATGCATGGAAATATTCCATACCCAGTGTACTTGTGGTGTTAACCCAGTAACACAACTGAAGTTTTTTCTAATGTGTTTCCTGCCCATTTTTGGCTCCAAGTTCTGCCTGATTAATTGTATTGTGATTTTCTTTACCTCCTGTTTGTGTGCAGGTGAAAAGGAACGTTTCAGACCTAACCAACATCCCTGTGCGGCACCAGCAGTGGGAAGGATGGCCAGCATCAGCAACTGATGACTCTGTAAGACACACACACACACACACACACACACACACACACACACACACACACACACACACACACACACACACACACACACACACACACACCACACACACACACACACACACACACACACACACACACACACACACACACACACACACACACACACACACACACACACACACATCAAGCACAGCTGATCTCAAGTAAATCCTAAGCCTATTTTATAGTTGGTTGCCTCACGCTGATACTGTCGTCACCAGGATCAAGCGAGCTAGCTATCGTCCCGAAGGCTTTTGGTTTGTTTTTCCTTCAGTGAGGAGAACATCTCTGAACGGCCACTGGGCTGTCAGTGGCCCCGACGTTCTGCCACATCACTGATTTGTCAACGCTACTGTTCCGCAAATTCCGTCCGCGCTGTCTGCATCTGTCCCGAGCAAGACGTCGAAGCTAATTAAGACGTCAAAGAGAGGGGGGTTCCCTTCGCCACGTCCTCTTATCTGTGGACCTTAAAGCTCACTTCATTGAGTCTTGCCGACCTCTCCCGGCCCCAGGGGTCGCTCTCCCCGGCCATTCACTGTGGCACACAGTCAAACTGATCAGAGGTGGCTCTCACACAGAACCTTCAGGAACCCCTGACCCCCCATTGTCCCCGGCCTTCTTTGACAGCATATGTGTTCCCATGCTAATTGTAAGGGCCGGTTTATTATGCTACTTTGGGAAGCTGTTGCGCACACATTCTTGTGTTACCGCTTAGCTTTAACCCCCCCCCATCCACCACCACCACTGCTACCACCCCCACACCCACCCCCTACTGCTACACCCCCCCCCCCCCCAACTCCCATCTTTCCCCGGCCTCTCCATCTCATATCACAAAGTGATTGTTGTTTGCTTTGTAGCACTTTTTGGTGGTGGTGGTGGTATTGGTGTTAGACTGGTGTTAAACTCTTCAAGTATCACAGTTGTTTTGCATCGAAAATGCATTGACTAACGATGCATTTTTTTTCTTTCCTGTGGCTGGTCACTTTACATTGGCCTGTTGTGCTGTATACTGTTTTCCTGGATACACTATTGTATCTGTGGCCTATTATACATTGAATGCTCTGTGAATGGGAACTAGCTGCACCTGTTACGGTTACAGTTTCAAGTAAAGATTTCCAGTGGACGTTAATGTCCCTGAAAAGAGGACAAAAGCTTTTGCATGCTTTTATGCTTTGGAAAAATAAATGTTTGCTTTGCTTTGTTGCAGCAAGTATCAGGTTATTGTGACGCCTGAAATGAATCAAACTGCCGTGATGTGGATGCATTATTGTTGGGTTTTGTCTTTTCAGTCCGTATACCAGCCTGCAATTGCAAAACATAAATACAAGTCTCTGTGCCCATCGAAAAGCCCTTTTGCGGCTGTTGGGGTGTCACTATTGAGTACAGTTCCTGATTGACACTAGTGTTGCAACATCACTTCCTCTACCCATCGTCAACTGCTTCCTCTAGTAGCTATCGGAGACTCCTATTCACTCCTCTGGAGGGAGAGAACTGCCCACAGCCAGGATGTTGGGGTTGCAGTTTTGAAATAGAATTGACTCGTGAATCGTGATCCCTATCCTGTGTATACGGATGAGCCAGAGTCTGTTGCAAATAACACATACCGCCATTCTGTGCTGGAATGTACTGCCTCCATAATGTAAGATATATTTCTATATCATTTAAATATTTTTCCCATGATGTATACATCATGGTTTAAAATATTTCATATTTTACCATTAAAAAAAACAACCAAAAAAAACAAAAAACAGAACATCACAAAATATGACCAGTGTATTATTATCCAGTTGTTTTAGACATTTTTCATTTAATTATCCACTTACTACAGACCGTTTTTTTTGTGACCGTGGCATAGACCCTGCAGTCAGAAGATACGATTGCCTCACAAATGATGTGGACCTGTTTGGCTCCTGGCTCACCGGCATCTGCAGTGTCTTGTGTTTCTGGGATGAGAAAAATATTAAAAAGCTCAGAGAGGGAAGAAGAAGTGTAATAATGGCCTCCGCTCCAGCCCCCCTAGCGCCCTTTATTGAAACGAGTGTGAGGGTATTAACGGGCAGAAAGGCCCACGGCCCGGGAAGCCTAGCAGGCGTCCAGTCGACCAGGGAGGGCTGTGCTCGGTGCCTAGCTCATTAGCCTAGTCTAATCTCCTGGGGTTTGAACCAATAAACACTGCAGCCACTCTTCCACTCTTCAAGATGAGCTTCACACACTGGCCCCGCTCGCTCGCTCAGAATCGATTCACGCCTGGGCCCCGGCTGCCTTGTTATTAGGTGTGTGTGTGTGTGTGTGTGTGTGTGTTTATTCATGCGTGTGTTTGAATAGGGTTTGTATTCAAATGAGCTACGGACGGTACTGTACGTCTGAAGGTTTTACAGCCGGTGCTGCAGCAGCTGATGGGAGTTTGGTGTTTGGAGTTCGCAGCCCCGGCAGGACGCCACCGCTGCCTGCGTCTCCTCCTCAGCCTGTTTTTTGGCACATCAATTACTGCAGCATGCTCTCATGCGGAGGTGATGGAAAATCCATTTTTCACACACCAAGGGGATGCATGTCTGTCTAATTATAGTTTAGCTAATTGATTAACCATGGCAGAGGCGATCTGTGCTTTCCGTCGACTGGTCTGCTGAGAAAGCGGGTTTTGTGGTAGACCATGTGCTCCATCTCCGTTTGTATTGTGTGTCGTCTGAACAGAGAGACGTTTGTTGGGAATTAAGTCGTTGACTTTGAGAGAAACTAGCGCACCGGAATTGCTCTTTGTTGTGGATTATGGGGAGCAATTGGGTCGGAAGGAAATTCTCACTTTTGGAAAGTGAGAATTTTTTTTTTTTGTTTTGTTTAGCGTCACCTGCCCTGATACTGTCCTCCCTGAATGTGTTTCATTGTTTATTATGCTCCAGGAGCATTGAAGGGCCACATAAAGAGAGCTGAAATAGGATCGGGATTGGGAAAAAAATAGTAGTAGTGCCATACTGCAGAGTTTACTCACCGCACTGGGCTGTTGTGAGACAAAGGGGTCGAAATGTAAATGTGAATGGGGAGAAAAGAGGTGTGTGTGTGTGTGTGTGTGTGTGTGTGTGTGTGTGTGTGTGTGTGTGTGTGTGTGTGTGTGTGTGTGTGTGTGTGTGTGTGTGTGTGTGTGTGTGTGTGTGTGTGTGTGTGTGTGTGTGTGTGTGTGTGTGTGTGTGTGTGTGTGTGTGTGTGTGTGTGTGTGTGTGTGTGTGTGTGTGTGTGTGTGGGAAACGGCTGCTCATTTATTTCCACATCATAACTACGGCAGAATTATGACATTCGATAATAGAGGAACAAGGGCTCCAGTGATTCGCGTACTCCACCAAAATAAACAATTTGGTATTTTGTTGTTTAGTTATTGTGGAAAAGTACCACCATCTAAAAATAACTTGACAACATGATCTATTAAGGCTGAAACTATCTCGCCTTATGATGCATCTAGTTCACCAAAACACCCTTTACAACGGTCTATAACGACAGTGAAGAGATTGTTTGTGCCGTTTAAAAGTTTAACAGGCTTGCCCAACGGCATTTAAATACACATATACAACACATGTACAATAACATCACTATATTCCAGTTGTGTCTTTGTCATTATCATCTTGTCATTCTTTTCCACAAAGTGTAATTTCATGATAATAATCGTGAACACACATGGACACATGATTAATTATTTACTTCTTGCTGATGTTAATAATGGCTGTAATTTATTACATGACAAATGTGTTTTTAATTTGTAAAATTAATATGCAAATGATGTCATGCAGCATGCTTGCTTGATTTAAATGATACAGAATTTAGAGATATACAGTTGGCTGATATTTAGGATTATTATAACGTTACTATTATACAACAAATCAAGAATGTCTTAAAGTTGTGAAGGTACCACACTACTGCAAGACAACTGGATAATGCATCCGTTGTCGTTGCCCATCTGTTCTTTTACCTGGCTACTTATACACTTTACTTATCTTCCTGCCATACCTGCACTACAAATAGAAACCACCTGAAGCTTTGTCCAGGCAGACTCAATCACATTTACAGTTCCAGTGACTGACAGCCTTTCCTCCTGTGGGATTGATTGGCAGGCATTGGGGTATACTTATTACATCCCCACATCTCTTCATCTCGCCCTCCCTCCGGTCCCGGCCTTCCATCTCTTTCCTCCCGTCCAGTAAATGCTGACATTTTCTGCAGTGTTTCATGGTGTTTCCTAATACCCCCATCACACCAAACTAGTTCTCAATACGTTCGTGAAAATGTTGTCGAACGGGCTCCAACTGTGTATGAACGTAGTAGCAACTATTTACGGTCTGTTTACGAACTTCATGGACGGGCTCCGACAGGGAGGGTGCTCCAGAACTTTAAGCCTGCTCAAAATTGTATCCATCCGTCCAGCCAACGGGATGGACGGGATTGACAACGTATTTAAAACGAGATAGACGGACTACGAACGGAAATTTGCGTACTTCAAACCTACTAGGGACGTGTTACGACGTGGTGCAGTCGGACATACATTTTATGAAACAATGTTGTTTAAATCACTTTTTCTAGAATAAACTTGGCATTGTAAGTAAATTGTCCAAGAAACATGTCATTTTATTATTTTATGTAGAGGGCCAATAAAAGTTATTACATTCTTTTTTTTACTCGTAAATGTCACGAAAATGGGCAAGGTTATTTAAAAATGGTAATTTTGCAATGTTTTGGCATGCTTTCTGTTTCGTTGACATAATATAAGAATTTCTTGATGATCGGAGATTGTACATATGTACAGCTCGGAGCCCTGAACTTGAATGAGGATTCGGTATTCATAGGAGTCGGGCCAGGACACGAGTACACCCACTCTAGGGTCCAGATGAGGACGATTTGGTCGGGTTAAGAATTAGTTGGAACTGGCTTGGACATATAGGTAGAACGAGGTTGAACTGGATACAAATGGATTGTAGACTGGCTAAGAATGAGATAGACATATTGAGTGACTGCTTATGAACGAACTAGCATCGTATTTTACGCCAAACTACGCATTGTAGCACGATCACAGCCCGTTTTAGTATTTGATTTAGAACAGGATAGAACTGCTTTAGTGTGATTGGGGCATGATGTATTAAAGGACCTTCCATGAAAATACTCAGGATATTTAAATGGTGTTGCCTAACAAAAGGCTAGCCTACTAATTAAAAAAAAGTTTTATAACTGTGTTCTGTGGATCAAAATACCGCTAATTTCATTCCCCGTAATGTCCCGGCAAATGGATATTTTTTTCCCACTACTTCCGGGATTTCTAAAAACTACAAGCGCTTTCCCTCCCCTCACGGCAAAATCAACCCGGCCAATTAGCTTGGAGTTTGGCTCTGTGAGAATCACTTCCCTTGTTGTTGCCTGAAGAACTTCACAAGATTTTAGCGTTTGTTAAAGATTGCAGTCTGGCATTTATACTGTCAAGACGAGGGCAGATACAGAAGACCGCACAGACCGAAGAAGTGGAAGCGGGACCAGGAACAATCTGTTATCAACTGCTACAGACTGAAACAATGTGGACAGGATTGAAGAAGGTCAGCAAATGTGTTTTAAAGCACAAGAGTTTAAACGCCGACTTTCTTTTCTCCAGAGGCTTTCTTTATGGTACATCTTGGCTCTGGGACCACAGTTTTACAACGCTCAATGGCAATGTGAAATGTGGCCGCAATGTTCCGTACAACCAAGCACAGAATAGTGAGACGGCATGATGTTATCCACATAGTCCACAGGTTGGGGTGTATACAATACTAAACTCTAAACAAAAGCAAAAGCACCTGCGTCTACCTCTCGGAACAAGTTTCCGAACACAATATGGCATGGATGTTGTTGTAAATTGACAATATTATTGGACTTGTGTCTGCTGTTCATTCTGAGTGTTTTTGGGTGCACTTTGACCCCATGATGACACTAATATGAGTTGATAAAAACGCGGCAGTGCCGGTGGAACGTCACTTTGATGCTAAGGGCTCTAGCCATGTGGACCCACACCTCCCTGTGGCTTGTGTGGAATCCTCCTATACCTGACAAGCTTATAAAGGGAGTCTGCTGGTTGCTGTAGCAACAGGGCTCAGTGGTAAACTCTCATAGAATGTATCCCCCCCCACGATTGGCTGTCATCAGGTGACATAGTTGATCTCTGTATTTTTTTTTTAAACATTTTTTTTTGCTTTTAAAACATCTTTCATTGTTTCTGGGCTTCTTTATTCCCCTTTCAGTTTCCTTTTGAAGTGCCTTCAAAAAGGGTGGGTGTGTGTGTGTGTGTGTGTGTGTGTGTGTGTGTGTGTGTGTGTGTGTGTGTGTGTGTGTGTGTGTGTGTGTGTGTGTGTGTGTGTGTGGTGTGTGTGTGTGTGTGTGTGTGTGTGTGTGTGTGTGTGTGTGTGTGTGTGTGTGTGTGTGTGTGTGTGTGTGTGTGTGTGTGTGTGTGTGTGTGTGTGTGTGTGTGTGTGTGTGTGTGTTCACACTAGTGTTCAGTGTTCCTCCCCATTAGCCCAGCCACCTCCAGGACCCCCTCCCTTCCCCGTGGGCCCCCGCCAGCATAGCCCCACAACAACCCCACTGAAGGCAGGAGAAAAGGACCACACCCGCCCGCTGTTTGCGGCCCCACTGATCTAACTGTCACCTATGCCTACCTTGGCTTTTCAGCCTGTGTTTGTTGTGTGTGTGTGTGTGTGCTTGTGTACGTGCTCTGCCTGCCGGTGTCTGGCAGCCTCACGCAGGACCCTGGCTCCTAATATGAAGCGACAACAAGTGTTCAGCCAATGCTCAGAGGAGCTTGGGGGAGGGAGGGAGGGAGGGAGAAAACCAACAGGTGTTTAGGGCGGGGCACGCTCTGTTCTTTTCTTCTTTTCTCTCTTTACCTTCCATTCATATTTTTCCAAATAGTTTTTTTCCCCTTGTTTTTGTACCGTCCCTCTCACCCCTTTTTTTTTCTCGACTTGACTTGCTCTCTCTCTCTCTCTCTCTCTCTCTCTCTCTCTCTCTCTCTCTCTCTCTCTCTCTCTCTCTCTCTCTCTTCCCCCCCCCCCCCATCAAAGAGAGTGGAGTAAGGTGGTAGTGGTAGCCACCAGTGCATCTGTCGGTAGTAATTATCTCACACATACAGCCAGACACCTAATCCAAACACTGCCCGCACTAGAAAAGGACGAAATGAAACACAGGGGGAGAATGAAGGGAGGAGAGAGGGAGGAGAGGGAGAGAGAGAGAAGCGGGCTAGAGAAGGGGAAGAAAGGCTTAGCGAGGAGTTTTGGAGAGAGGCGCAGGGGTTAGGAAAGAGAGAAAAATTCCATTCCCCGCGTCAGCCCCTGAATGCGCATGGCCTCAATGCAAGTGTTAATTAAAAGAATCCAAAAAAAAGAGGAGGCAGTCCCTTTGTGTGGAAATGTGTGAGGGGGGGGGGGTCACTCTGGAGGTTAACCTCGCCCCCGTGCCCTGGGGCGCTGCAGCCTTGTTTTCGCGTCTCGCCGCTGAGCTGCAAGGCTGTACTTGTGTACCTCAACACTGGGAGAAGCCAGAGGGTCAAAGCAAGGAAGAGGATTGAGAGGCACTCAACTCTCTCGCTCTTGCTCTTGCTCTCGCTCTCGCTCTCGCTCTCGCTCTCGCTCTCTCTCTCTCTCTCTCTCTCTCTGGTCTTTTCTCCTCACCTCTTTGCATCCATGTCAGCGAAAGCCCTCCGGGCATCCATTGACGGGGGAAGTGATCAACTTTATTTATACACTCATTTAGCCCTCAGAGGAAAGCCTGTCATTGTGAATATTGGTGTGGTGGGGTGGGGGAGGACAGCCGCCGCTGTCAAGATTCTCACGTTTGATTGCTACTCGATTGGAGAGAATAGCGCGGCTGGGCCATTCCTTAACATCTCTTTGAGCCTTGGACCCTGTATGGCTTTGTGTTGCTCAATGGCCAGGGCAGTCCTGCTCTCAATGGCCCCAAGTCAACCCCCAGGCGACGCGTACATCATCTCCCAAATGAACATGGCTCTTCCTCAGGCCACTGTTGTTCTTTCTGTCTTTCAACAGGGGGAGTGTTGTGAATGGACCCGGTTTACTTCCACTGTTAAGGGGAACGCCGCTGTTGTTTCTACTTCCAAGTTGTACTTGCGTCAAGGGGAAAATATGAAGAGGGCAACCAGTTGAATGGCCGCTGTGCCTGATGCATGAACACAGCCACAATGATGTTGCGTGAATGCAGAGGAGCCCGTCCGTCCGTCCGTCCCCAAGGTGTTGCATTGACGCAGGGTTCTTCCGCCTGTTGCACTGTTAAACCTACCGTCGCAAAAAGTGAACTTAACTCTAATTACTAGTTGGTGGGGCACCTAAGCTGTCATACCTGTGTATTTTCCGATTGGCCGTTTGAGCTGAATCTAAAATCTGCCTCTTTTAATTAAGTTAAAAAGTTATTTAGTTAATTCCATTTTGATTTAATTCAACCTAATACCTAAATATGATATAATGTATTATGGAGAAGGAGGAGGCATTTGCAAGTGACACCGTGTGATTGTTATCACTGATGTCCTTTCTGTTTATTTATTTATTTTGGTACATATTCTGATACTAGCAGTTTGTTATTCATTCACAATCTGTCGAGGGAGATACTGTATTACTCATCTCACTCCATCTCGGATATTGTGCCGGAGGGACTTGAAAACACAACGGTCAATATTATAACCTATTTCTGTGTTCTGCAAGCTGGCTTTCATTCCCCAGACTCCAGCAAATCATAGAATGATTGTCTATCCTCTGGGAGGAGAGTGTGGGGTGGGGGGGGGGGCGTGGGCAGAAAAGAGATAGGGTTTATTATCTTCTCTCGGAAAGGTCTCTATGTAAACACTGCTTTTTAATTTAAAAATGACAAGTGCGTTTATGAAGGGCATCATCATCCTCCTCCTCCCAGGGACACCCAGCACGGCTCTGTCTGCCGACGGCCCCGAGCTCTTTCCCTTTGCACCGTGACATCATCCACGGTTATAGTATAATAACACAGCCCAGCCTGGTTGTCTTTTGCTTTGGTTTCATGGACTGAATCAGTTGTTCCACAAACATACGGGGGAGGAGACAACAGTGTTTGACTTTGTTATATGTTTGGCTTCTTATCAGTAATTGCCTCATGCGCGAGACATACAGAACTAAGTCTGTTTTGCTGCTCTGTTGGGTATGCCATTCACCACCGCTATACAAGTGGAAGCCAGCATGAAGTCGTCGTCTGCCCCCCCCCCCCCCCCTCTCCTGTGCCTCTCTTTATAGAGATAGAAACTCCTGCAGTCTCTCTGGCTCCTTTTCAGACTCAATTGGCGTTGCATGTAATCGTCTCCTAATTCAACAGTGTCCAGCTGCTCTTTGTGTGTGTACGAAAAGCCCAGCACCTGACAATGGTGCAGATCACAGCATCTCTGAAGGAGTGACGTGGTGGTGGTGGTGGTGGGGGCACAAGCAGCCTCCCTGCCTTCTTATCTGACCTGACCTGCCAGCCCCTGGACCGGTCGCGCTGTGTGGAAGTTCACTCTCCCAGAAAGAAGCATTGGCATCTGTAGCCTTGTGTTTCGTCTGGTCACAGTTCGTGGCTCGTGGTTCAGGGGATGCCGCTTTAGTGTGGCGGCCGTGCAAGCAAAGATGTGTTCTGTTCCCTGGTGGGTGATTGTCCTCACCTTTTTTCAGTGAAGATATACAAAGTCAATATATATATATATTTCTTTATATATATATATATAACTTGAGATTAATATCTAAAGTCTGATGGCAGTCGCACGCGAATATGGGTGAACGGGGCGTTTCACTTTTTTGCTTTTGCTTCGTCTTTGTTTTTCCCCGACCGATCGGCGGGGATCTTGAAACGCGTAATTGGCAAACACTCGGCCAGCAGTAGTTAACTGTCTGTCAAATCAACACTGTGTAGACTGGCCACTGTCGAAATGCAGTTATTAAAATCCCTCTTGCTGGTTCTGTTTCCGGCCCGGGTTCTGTGCCGTCTCCCCCAGAAGTTATGCTGTAACACAGTAGGACTTCTGGGTCTCCAGATTAGGCTTCACCTGACGGTTACATTGTTCATCTTTTCGTTGAATCCTCGTCCTCATTTAGGTCTCTCTTTGGGTTATTTATTGAAGTAACTGTGCCCTACATTTGGCTACAATTGGTATTAAAAAAAAAAAAACATAATCCCACCGATTGATCAATTATCTACAAAGCGTTTTGGATGTCATTAAGTGTCATTTTATTCAAATAACCTTTTATAATTGACGTAGAAAAAATGAAGCTATATCATAAGGTTGGAATCAGTCCAAAAATGTGGTTGTTGTACCACTGGAGCAATCGTCTTGGTTTGGGTCTCTTTATACCATGCTGCTACCTGTGCTGATGCTGCATACCCCTCCAGGGTATAGACATAGGGTATAGTGGTAATGAGTCCCTACTGAACGCTGATATTTTCAGTCCTCATTAGTCAGGCGTGCACCTGCTACAAAAGACCACAGCCACCCACCTTACCTGCGTCTACAGGTGAACTTACCTGGGATTGGCCTTGATTGGAGCAACGACACCGGCGCTGTTCTATAATTTCATCTAACAGCATCAGCTCCTCTTGTTCAGCTCCCTCTTAGCGCTTCCTCTTGGCACTTTGACTAGCTTTACTAGCATACCAGCGTCTTAGAGATTCAAGGTTCAACATTTTAGTTTGCCATATGCAAGAAGTACAATGGAATGCTTACTCCCCATTCCCTCCCACAGTATGAATTTTCTAAAACACGATACTATAATAAAATTAAAATAACAAAGTGACTGATGACTGATGATTTTAAAGTGTTAGTAGATTGTTTGCTTGTTAGTTGTATTGTTCTATTGTTTGCCAACTTATTGTACTTATACCTAAACACTGACTTCTGGTGACGAGTTCTCCTCTTTGTTAAACGCTGCCTGTTTATTGCAGTTTGAACTTGGTCTATTTTAACATAACTATACTATATTATTATATTATATATAACTATTATATTATATTGAGCATCTCTGTGACGCTCCCTTATTAGGAGATGGCACAAGCATTTTTGTAATCTGATAGCAGGATACATTACAGATGCTCACCAAAACTCACAGACAATATACACTAATGGTCATAAGATTTATACAATAATAACATAATCTTGTATAGGATCTTATGCAATAAAAATAATAACCTATCATAGGGTAGATCATATACATATAACATAATCATAGTATAAGATCATATACAATAATAACAATCATAGTATACGGTCATATACTATAATAACTGAGAATAAAAAAGTTGAACTGCATTTTAAAGCTTCTATGTAGGCGATTTGCATACAATAGTTATAAACTGATGTAAATTGAGCCAGTTGGTGTGTTTGTTTGCAGATGACACTCGCAAATTCTGGGATAAACTATCCCTGCCATCACCTCAGTGTGTGTCGAAGATCTTCGCCAGCCAATGCCCAGGAGCCTACAGAAGAGGTAAGCGCACACACACACACACACTTGCAGTTGCAGTTGACTTATGCAATATTACCCTATGCAATATTAATGTGTTAATACATGTTGCAATGTGTGCGTGTCTTTGTGTGTAGTGTGTAGACGTCCATATGATCAGCGACAGTGAGGGGGATGACTTTGAGGACGCGTCGGAGTTCGGGGTGGACGATTCCGAGATGTTTGGAATGGGCACCTCCGCAAGCAGTCGGAAAACACCTTTGAGTATGTGTCAAGGAAAACATGGGTTTCTCATCCACCATATTTACCTGTTTAATCTATTGTCATTGTCCTGTTGTCGGAATTAGAGTGCCTTTATTAGCATCGTAAAATGACAACTAATTTGTCAAGCAATCCTCAAGACACTCGTGCAAACAATACTCAATTCATTAGTTACTAACACTCTGTTAGTGTAACGATAATGAAATTATTGTTACATAGAAGAATCCACATGTTGCTCAATGCTCACAGGGTTTGTAATACACTGTGGAAACTCAAGACCTCAAATATATACCACATACCATTTAGTCATGAAGACTACTGTTACAGCCCCAATGTACTTCAATCACGTCAATTAAATGGTGTTAATTGAAAGATTTTAATTAATTAATTTGGCCAATTGGACTTATTTAATGAAAACGAATTGATGCCATGTGTCTCTTTGTCTTTGCAGTGCCAGAGAATAGTGAGAATGAAGGTGACGCCTTATTGCACTTTACTGCCGAATTTTCTACCAGGTGGGTAAACCATCAAATACATCTCCGGAAATACGGCTTTGGTGTCTTAAGAAAATGGATGGATGACTGTGTGTGTGTGTGTGTGTGTGTGTGTGTGTGTGTGTGTGTGTGTGTGTGTGTGTGTGTGTGTGTGTGTGTGTGTGTGTGTGTGTGTGTGTGTGTGTGTGTGTGTGTGTGTGTGTGTGTGTGTGTGTGTGTGTGTGTGTGTGTGTGTGTGTGTGTGTGTGTGTGTGTTCCTGTAGGTATGGAGACGTACATCCCATGTTCTTCATCGGCTCTTTGGAAGCAGCATCTCAAGAGGCCTTCTACGGCAAAGCCAGAGAAGTAAGTGGACTTGTTTTGCTATCACTATGTAAAAAAACAACCGAAAAACCCCCCTCATCAAATCTTCATGCTGACAGCTGAGGCTTTATATTTAGCCTTCTATTTCCCCCCCTTGCTTCCCTGCCTTTGTCCTCCTAAGGAGCCTTGTATCAACTGACAGCTTGTGTGGATTATTGACTCATTAGACAGCGAGGACGCAGCAAGATGTTATGGGGGTTCAGATCTCCAGCCGGGGGGGGGGGGGGGGGGGGGGGAGAGAGAGAGGCGAGAGAGAGCGAGAGAGAGAGAGAGAGAGAGAGAGAGAAAACAGAAAGTGACAGCAATGTTGCAGGGAGGAGGAGAACAGGAAGGAAGATGGGAGCATAGCAGGAATACGAATGACATTGAGATGAAGGGTAGAGAGAGAGAGAGAGAGAGAGAGAAGGTTGGCGCCTTGGCTGCTACCCAGCGGATCTCCCTTCCCTAAGCCAGAGCAATATGGCCCTCATCCCTGGCGCTCACACACATGCTCGCCACTGACACATCCGCCCCCAAAACAACACAGGCTGTCAGAAATAGTGCTCAATTTGATTGTGTTTTAACTTGCTTTCTTTTTTTTCTGAGGGGAGCTAGATTGAGTCTGCCAACTGTGCGTTGGTGGTAATGGGTTTAAATAAAGCTTTAGGGGGGGGGGGGGGGGGTGGAGAGGTAAAGGAAACAATTTGATCTGTAGTGTCTGTCCCCTGCTGTGCTGAGGCTAGCCATCATGTCAACAACACATTGTGTTATCGACTGTTTCAATGCATGGTGGGCAGTGTGTGTGTCTGTGTTTCCCTGGTATTCATCTCACATTCTCCCTTCTCCTCCATCTATCTGTGTCTCCCCATCTAGCAGTCTGTGTGCAACCACAATTGTCTGTCCGTCTCGATCCCCTTGTCTCGATCTCCCCGTGTCCCTGTTGCCCCATCCTCCTCCTCCTCCTCCTCCCTCCTCCTCCTCCTCCTCCTCGCTTGAAAGAAGGACCAGAGCTAGTTGGTCCCCGTCTCATTAAGTGGGTATAGGAATGAGGCGGGTTTTGACTGCAGTAGGCGGACACACTTGGGTTTATATACAGGGGAATCAGTCTCACTCTTACAAAGGCCTGTGGAGGCTAATCACTAAGCAAAACACTACATTTGATGAAGTGTGTGTGTGTGTGTGTGTGTGTGTGTGTGTGTGTGTGTGTGTGTGTGTGTGTGTGTGTGTGTGTGTGGTGTGTGTGTGTGTGTGTGTGTGTGTGTGTGTGTGTGTGTGTGTGTGTGTGTGTGTGTGTGTGTGTGTGTGTGTGTGTGTGTGTGTGTGTGTGTGTGTGTGTGTGGTGAGTCTTGAGACTCAATCCGTCCTTAATGAAAATGCTCTGGGCTGCTGAGCGGAACCCTCTTGGGGATCAGCCGGCCAGTCGGAGCGCACAGACAGATAGGGCCACCCATCACTAGCGGCCTCCCCCCTAAATCCCCATCGACGCTGCGGTTAATCGCACTAACCCCCCGCACTCCTCTCTTCCCCGCCACCACCTCCAGCCCTCCGCCACACACAAAGACGCATCAAAATTCATAGGCTTGTCAGGGAACCGAGTTCAAGGGTTTATCGCTGCCAAGTAGCCTCTTCAAGGCCCGCGCCGGGGCTCGACGGGGTCTAGAGGGAAAAGAGCAGCCGGAGGTTGAAGTGGGAGACTCGAGGAAACGTTAAGAGACCCGGGGTTGAGATGTTGGCCGTTTACTGCTCAGTCTGGTTGGGATTACGACGACACACTTTTGGCCCGTCCAGCCTGGTAGGCCTACCTCGGTGAGCAGGAAGCAGGGTTACCGCCAGAGGAGCGGGGCCTCTGGAAAATGAGCTGATTCTATGGAGTATGACTTCACATCATGACGGCGGCGTTATGTTACGGCTCACTCGAATAACAAACACAGTCCTAATTCTGCGGTGTCTGACATTGTTATTTTGTCTAAAGCAGATGACAATCAGTTTCAGTTGAAGCATCACCTCCGTTTATTTCTTCAGTCCACAGACCTGTCGAGAAGGAGCCACTTTCATTTCAACTGAATTGTGGTCATGATGGCATAATTAATAGTATATGGATGTATTCTACTATTATTGTATATTATTGTATATTCTTCTATATATTGTATAGATGGATGGCAGTTGGAAGAAAGGGTTTATTGCGGCGTTATGTCGCTTTTCTTATTTTCTTTTTCTTTTTTTTTACCAATCTGACCATGTACCAAGCATATGAAACATATGGAAATAACATTTTAAATGTACCAAACGAAACAAAGCAACAGCCACAGCTGGCGTACGCAGGTTCAGAAAGTGTCCAAGTAAAGTGTATGATGTGTAAATAACAAAGAGCCCCATCTCATCTTGTCGTAAAGAGGTTGAGTGTTTTCAGTAGGGGGCCGCTGGGAGCCCCCCATGTGGCTTATGTGGACCTTAATGTGTTTTCTGAGAGTGTGCGTGTGTGTCTGTGCATGTGTATGTGTGTTGGGCAGTGTGTGTGTGTGTGTGTGTGTGTTACTGGATCAGTCATCTGAGCTCTTCATTTTGAAGTGTTTGCTTTTCCAATGTGAGCTTACCATCCGTGGAACCAAGACTCTCCATCCCCGCTCTCCCTTTTCCTACCTCACCCCGAGCCCTGTTCAACATAGTTATAATTAAAAACTGCCTCCCAACAACACAGAGAACATCTGCCAAACAGGGCAGGGCTAGGGGCCCTAATGGAAAAGAAAGAAGAAAAGCACCGATGTTGGAAAAAAGGTTCAGCAGTCGTATCTATAGCAGTTAGAATCTGTAGGTTGAATTCAAATGATTGATTCTGAGCTATGGTGTGAGTAGTAGAACCGTCCCGGCTCTTTGATTATCAAGCGGGTTTACATCGGCGCGTGTCAAGAATGCACTGGATATAATACACTGTCGTTCTTTAGATTCAACTTCGTGTCTTGGTTGGTACTGCGTTTTATGCTTTAATATTTATTTTGTGTGAAAGAAAGAAGGAGAGAATTGAGAGAAAGAAATCTCTCAATTGTGTGTCAGTTAGCAGGGAATGTTTACTGTACGTTGGCACCAGCAACAACGCTTTCTGGATTTACTTACAAAGCAATGTGGCACAATAAGTTAGCAAAATAGTGTCTCATCAAATACATTTCCTGAAGATATACAGTAAACAACATGCTAGTTGGCATTTCAGTATTGCAGGTGCTTATTAAAAACACGTTTGCTTTTGTCAGTTTCATAATAGTTTCATATCCTTGTAATCTTTAGTAATCTACATTACATTTACATTTAGGACATTTGGCAGACGCTTTTATCCAAAGCGACTTACAAGGAGTACATTTGTTGAAGCAGACAATAGCATAACGCTGAGGTACGCGAACATAAAAATAGAGCAGTTCACAAGCATTCATATTAACAAGATGAATAACACTATTTCGTGCTGCCAGGTCACCTGCTTAAGTAGCTGTGATAAGAGTGTGTTGTCAACATTAAGGATATACAATCTAAAGCATATACTTCAATTATATTTTGCTGAAACGTTTAATATTCAGTTGCAAATTTAAACCTAAAGCGGTTATTTTATGTTTATTTTATCTAAGGAAAACATTTATTCAAAAGTTCATTGCTCATTTTTTTTAATTGAATCATTCAATCTACGAAATACACAGGGTTTTTTTGTCTCACTGTAAGCAAACAATTGGTTTCCTGTATTGCCACAATTTGGATGTCAGTGACACTGCTCTCACATTAGCCTTGGGAGTAGTATGTGCTTTCCCCTCTGGCCTTGTATATATTGTATATTGAGTACCATTGTTTCCGTACCTCCCATGGAAGTGGCTGGGACACTGGGAACGCTGGTTTCACAGACGGCAGGTTTTTCACCCTTTATGCGTCCATGTCATAGCAGACAAGGCTGAACATACACCTGCCTGGCCCTGTGGCCCACAGAGCACAGAGACTCCTATGTTGGAACCAAACAAATGCTTGTTTCACAGGTGTCATGTTCCCTTAACAAAGCAAACTGGCCATGTCAGGCTAAATGAGGTGAAGGCGTGTGCGTAGATGTGCGTGCGTGCATGCATGCATGCGCGGGCATGCATGTCCCGTGTGCTATAGTTCTTTTGAATTTTTTTTATGTTTTTGCACCCAGAATTGTGTGTGTGTGTGTGTGTGTGTGTGTGTGTGTGTGTGTGTGTGTGTGTGTGTGTGTGTGTGTGTGTGTGTGTGTGTGTGTGTGTGTGTGTGTGTGTGTGTGTGGTGTGTGTGTGTGTGTGTGTGTGTGTGTGTGTGTGTGTGTGTGTGTGTGTGTGTGTGTGTGTGTGTGTGTGTGTGTGTGTGTGTGTGTGTGTGTGTGTGTTCTAGCGGAGTACAATATGTCAGTGGTCAGTTATTGGCGAAACCGTTCTGACGCTCTGAATTTTGTCATGAGCGCCTACCACAATGCTACACATGCACTATTATAGTACACAATATTGTGTTACGAAATGTGTATAATTATACATGGGAAGAAAAGTATACCTCCCCCACAGAGATAAGATAATCAATTATTAAGATAAGGATGAAAGGTGAGATTCAACACCATGTTCATATTAATAAAAATGTGATTTGCGTGATGTACCTATGCAATACTATGAAGTTTGAAACCAGCTCTAAAACACATTCAGCAATGTAGACGCTAACTTTAAGCCGTTAGCCATTGTCTTTTACACAAGTTGTACTTTTTTTGGATTTGCTATTGACTTCAGCTCCTCAGTGAACTTCAGAAGAATAATGTTTATTCTGCAGGAGGCCCTAGGCCGAATCAATGCCAACACTGTTCTGCTTCTGTGACAAATGCACACACGCACACGCACACACACAAATGCACACACACACAAAGCAAGCTCCGATTTAGGTGAACAGGTGTGGAAGGCTATGGGGTCACTATCTAGCTCAGGTTGGACCTAGTCATTTAGTTGAGCGGGGGATTTTCTCCTCCCTGTTAAGGAAGGCAATACAAAAGATTCAACTTGAAAGAGGAGAGGGGAACACAGGGGTATGGACAGTTTAACTAAGATGAAGGACGGTGTTATTTGAACCTCCAGTCGGGGGAAAATGCCCACTTTGATTGGTCTTTACATTTGGTCTAATTGAGCATGTGTGCTAGCGCTAGTCTCTTCCCTTGTGCATGTCACACAGTCGGACATTTGTACGCCTGCACATGCGTGTCTCGTATGTGTGTGTGTGTGTGTGTGTGTTGGGAGTGTGTTCACTCCCAACACACACTCTCCTCTCTCTCTCTCTCCCCCCCCCCCCCCAAGAGGACTGCATTTCTCTCAGCATGAGTGTTTAATCTTTTCAGGCCGTCGAATTGGTCTTGTGAATGAGTCCCAAGCCCTTTCTCTCCAGGAACCCAGGAGATTATTCTAAAGCTCTAATCGCTGAGCAAACACAGCAGTCCTCTCTCCCTCTCCCATGCTACACGGGCCACAATATAGCACAACTCTTTTCTTTTTCCTTTCTTTCTTTTTTTTTTTCAACTTTCCTCTCACTTTTTTAAGGGGGGTTGTGTGGATTTTTCGCTTTTGGGTGTATGTAGCCTTGCTTACCGCCCTCTCTCCCCCCACCCACCCACCCTACACCACCACTACCACCATCCTCACACCCCCCCCCCCTTACACCACCCCTACTGAGTCTACCAACCAACTTACGTCGGGTGGGAGGGACACGCGAGTGTTCTGTCTTCTTATTTGTTTATTTTTGGTTCTTTATTTATATATCTTTATCTCCTAGCATAGCAGGAGAATTGACTTGTAATTTAGAGTGCACTATTTTCTACATCGTCCTCGGGAACCTTTTGTGTTTGCGGGTGTGTGTTTGTTTTTTAATTAGTTTGTCAGCGGGGAGAATCTGCCCGGGCTTATTATGAAGTTGTCAATAGCCGCGGACTTGGAGCTTCGTCAATATTGCCTGGCTCCCGCCCGCCGCTAACCTGTGCGGGCCGCTGGCATTTGGCGCAAAATAAATAGTGATTTGTCTGTTTTTTGTTTTCGTCCGCGGTGCCGCTTTCGCGCCTCTCCGAGAAGTTTTATTTACACCACCGTCGGTCCGTGTGATTTTGAGTGGTGTTTGTGTTTCCCTTCTTCCCCTTGTCGTCGTCGTCCACTCGCTTCTCTCCTAATGCTGTCGAGCAGGTCAGTCCATGGTCATGTAGAGAGAGAAAAGATCTTCCCAGCAGTGTGGCGCTGACAACCTTCCCCCTCCCTCCCCCACCATCACCACCACCGTCAACCCCCCCCCCCCCTCCCTCCCTCCCTCCCTCCCTCCCATCACCACCACCATCAACCCCAGCACCACCACCTCTTTTCAGCCACGTACAGGGCGGCAGTATTCAATACTGGATTTTGTTGGTTTTATTTGTCAATTTCATGCAAGTGACAGCTTATTTAAGGGAAAGCCTTTTCCAGTTTCAAACAGTTCTGCTTTCTGTAATTTTGGGTGATTGCAGTTGAACCTCATATAAAACATTAAGCTTTCTTGATTATTGTTTATTTTGTGTTTATGCAACTGTATGATATATATATTTTTGTTCAGATGGGTCTTCTGTGGTATCCATGCTACACCACTAATGAAAAGCTGTACTGTGATTTCAACAGTCCTCTTTTTTTATGTGCAATGAGATGATAAACTTTTAGTTAAAACCCCATTAACGCTCTCGCTCTCTCGCTCTCTCGCTCTCTCGCTCTCTCGCTCTCTCGCTCTCTCGCTCTCTCGCTCTCTCGCTCTCTCTCTCTGCGGCCACAGAGAAAACTGCTGGCCATCTACCTCCACAATGACGAGAGTGTCCTCAGCAACGTCTTCTGCTCCCAGATGATGTGCGCAGACTCCATCGTCTCTTACCTGAGCCAGAACTTCATAACGTGGGCCTGGGACGTTACTAAGGAATCTAACAAAGCCAGGTACCTAATGCCATCAGCAGTGGGATGTACAGCAGTGTGTGTGTGTGTGTGTATGTATATATATATATATATATATATATATATTTACTGTGTGTGTTCATACCACGGCATTGTTAAATACTTGATACTGACTGGTCAATCATGCTCCAGCCAAGTTTGCTTCATATTTCCATAATGGGACACCTCCGCATGTTAACTGTGCCCGAACCAATGCGCAACAAATCCAACATTAAAAACAAACCAATAGAACTGTCGACCAGATGATTCGTTGACCAACGGAAAAGTATTATGCTCAAAGTTTTAATGTCAGCTAATTAGGTTGATTAAAAAAAACCGATGTTATTGGAGAAAGCATCTAACATTTAATCACGGCTGGTAACTTTGGTATAAATATTATCTTGAAGATAAGAAAAACATTTTTGCGGTGCAGACAAATGTAAACATGGGTGGTTTCATGTAGAAATAATGTCTGATTTGGCTTTCAGACTTCTGCCGACTGCCAATATCGTGTCGGGCTTGAATTCCAATGGCTGTATCTATATTTGCGTTATCTTTGTGCTGCCTCCTTAACTTCAGAACCTTTTAAAGGGGGCCCTTAGGCATTTCAACAAAAGGGGTTTGCCGGATGATGTGCTCTGATTGGCCGGCCTTTACTAATCTGTTTGAATGCAGGGGCCATGGGAGATGAACCCTGAGTGTAGACATCTCTATCTCTTCGGTCAGCCCCGGGGTGACCGTGCCTATTCATTGCGATAACGTCGAGCCATGTACTGTTGTGGCCCCTGAGAGCACAACGTGCCGCAAACTTAAGAACGCATGCAAACAGATGGAACACAAGCTAATTTAATAAAAAACTTAAACTCTTCAATTCGATAACATATGCGCAGCATTTAAAAAATGTTTAACTATGGAAGTGTTTCCAGAGCACCCTTAAAAGGCATGAGCATGTCTGGACACGCTTGTTGTGACGCATGACATTGCTGAGTAGTAGTAGTATAGTATAGCATAGCATAGCATTGTTGTTGAAATTCATACTGTGCGAGTGAATGGGAAGTAAGCGTTCCATTGTACTAGTTACACATGGTTAATAAAAACATCTTGAATGTTGTTGATTTAAACATTGTGCTGGCACGAGTCAGATATTATTGCTGATATCTGCTGCTTACCTAGCTTTGGCCTATTGCTTATTATTAGACTGCCCATTTAAAATAATCAGACGAAATACACACAATTAATTGTGAAACACGCTATGTTAGCTGGCGTTAAGTTAATAGTTACTAGCAAGTAACTAAGTAAAACTACCGTTAGGTTTTACTGACATGAGTAATAAAATTATATTTTTTAATTGTATTTATCGGTTAGCATAAGTAAACATAGCTGGCGAGACTTAAAGTCACTAATCCCCAGTTGGAGGTTCGAAAAGTTTGCCTGTCGAGCTATAAAGGACGAATTCGGAGCTTCTCTCTCTCATTGTCCTGCCCCCTGACGTTGGCCGGTCTTCAGTCCCTCCTGCTGGCTCTTCCTCAACTCACTGGTGGCTTGGGGGAACCGTAAACTCAGTCCTTTGGAGACATTTCCTCCAACACGTCACCACACACACGCACACACGCACGCCACGGTACACCTAAGGATGTCCAATAGAGTAGTCTTACTTTACGTTAATCGTGTTGAAAAGCTAAACAAAAACAACTTCTTTCAATTAAGCACATTTTAATATAGCACTTTATCTAAATGAATTCTGAGTGGGATCTTCTGGTAAATCTGTCAGACCCTCTCCCTGGATAGCCTACCCTCTGGTGGTCAGGAAAGGCATACTACAGAGTCGTTAACACAGGAAACTGCTAAAATGATTCAGAAAACACAGCATTTGTTGTTTTGATACGGAGCTATGTCAGACCACCTATCACCCCCATGACCGCTACCGGAGAGGAAGCATGTGATGTGTTTCACGCAGGGACTAAAGGAGACAAACCAATCTCTTCAGTCTATGGTTCAAGATATAGAAGTAACAGAAATAACAGATGCAGTCGGGGACAAATTCATTGTGGAGATGATATCAAAGAATAGCGATTTCCAAAAGAGGCCTGTTCACAGATACACTTAAGTGGTGTCTACAACTCCATCACACTGAGATGCTGAAGGATATCATCACTCCTAGAATGTGAAAACCATTGGTCAGCTTGAGGAGAATATTGCCCACTCTTCTCAGCGGTTCAGACAGTATACAAGATACAAGATTTTTTGATTTGCCATTTGTAACAAGTACATAGGAATGCTTACTCCCCAGTATGCAGGAGGATGTATGCAAAATTGTATACCAGCTAACCCCTCGTTGGTAAGCTCAGCAATGCAAACTATTCCATGCACCTGGCCTGGCCTGAATCACACAACACAACACATATCTGCAAAAATATCGGAGTCATGCAATCACAATGTTAAAATAAACCAAAAACACTGATACTTTAGGTAATTTCCAACACCGCTGACAGACTTCAATACCGCCAAGAGTCACAAACTGTAGCGTTAACAAGCGTGTCCAGACGTGTCCATCGCTTTTCAGTGTCCTCTGGAAGCACTTCCGTTACGTTTCTGTGTATTTGCGGCGCATGTCTGTAATGTGTTGTGATCAGATGTTCTAGAACCACCTACAAAAGTGGCCCAAATTTAGATTAAAAAAGAACCGATTTCATGCAGATGAGCGGATGAACAGTTCACACACCATGTGATACCCCTCTATGTCCATACCCCTCTATAAACAATCAATGTGTTCCGCCATGTAGCCCATGGGCCCTTTTTGGATCTGAAGTCCAAAAAAATGTAATCTAAAATAGTTGTATGTCGCTTTGACTTTCACTGTGTTGAGGAGAGCCAGGGTTCGAGGACGAGAGGCCCCTGTTCACACTGAGCCACTTATTAGCCCAGAGTCAGCTCCCCTTCAGCCATTCCCCTCATTTTACCTCTCCCTTTTCATTTTAACCACTTTCTTTCTCCTTGTTCCCCCTTTACCTCCCTCCCTCTCCCCATGTTCACTCTCTCCCTCTCCCTCTCTCTCCCCCGTCTCCAGCGTTATGAATGCCCCCCGGTAGGAAGCGTTTAAGAAAAGCTCCTCGCCCTCTGACCCTTCAGTATTCCCTTTAGAGATATTCACCGCTTGCTTCATTCAAAACTCTTTCTCTCATTCTCCTTCTCTCGTTTTCTTTTCTCCTTTTAACTTTTTGCCCCAGCGGAGTCTTTTTTTATTTGCCGGCGAAAAAAAGCCAGGCAACATCTGGAGCTTTTCAAACACGCACAGCTAGTCACAGCTTCGCCGCTAACGCATGCATGCACACATGCACAGGTGCCTTGCACGCGCACGGCCACATACACACGCGCTGCTGCTGCCGCTGAATTCTCACGCTCTATGGTTGATCCAGAGTGACGAGTGATTGGCATTAGTCACAGGGGCTGTTAAGAAGGTATCTGAACTATTGTGTGTGTGTGTGTGTGTGTGTGTGTGTGTGTGTGTGTGTGTGTGTGTGTGTGTGTGTGTGTGTGTGTGTGTGTGTGTGTGTGTGTGTGTGTGTGTGTGTGTGTGTGGTGTGTGTGTGTGTGTGTGTGTGTGTGTGTGTGTGTGTGTGTGTGTGTGTGTGTGTGTGTGTGTGTGTGTGTGTGTGTGTGTGTGTGTGTGTGATGAACCTGCTGCTATTGGAATGCTGGGTTTCCCCTCTCTTTTTTCTCACAGTCCTGTTCATGTTTAATAATTAATTATGCATAACGGCAGTACTGCTGATTGCATGCTAATGTGTAATTGTCACCCATGGGAAATGCATGTGATCCATCACAGACACGAGTTTCTCTGCACATTCAAAATATTGAAACGTTTAATAAGAGTCTAAACTGATTTCCTTTTTTTGGTATGGCATTTGTATTTCTGTCACACAGTAATCAAATACTTGCATGGTGAAAACTAATTATCACTTATTCACGTGTACTTATTGTGTATGTTATTAATACTAATGAGCTTATTAGTTATTAATTATAACTATGTTGTTACTAATCAACTTCATATTATTTTAAACTTAATAATGAATAACTTATTTTGTATATATACACAGAAACCAAATGCCTACAAAATTACGTCATTTCTAAAAATGCGTATATACTTTGAGTCCAAGTGTACGCATTGTAATGCATAACAAATCTAATATATAAAAAATATATATATATATATAATTAGTTTATTGTTACACCCTAAATCCTAGTCACGTCACAACACTTCTACACAAAGAGCAAATTAATACAGCGAAATGTCGACTCGCTTCTTCTGAATTCCACCGAGACGCAAACATGATTACCATTGGTGAGAGGACATGGGCCCTCGTCCAATCACAACATGTTCTCGCTCGCTGTGGCGCAATGGAGCCCGTGAATTAACACGGTGAACACAACACACGGTGCATCCGGTTCCCATACAGGTGACTGGCGGTGCAGCGCTACTGTACCCGCCTCACTACCTGCGGTCGTCAAAGTTAACTTGACATGACGGGGGAAACATTATCCATTTTCGCTACCTGAGTGTGCTTCTAGACATGTCAGGGTGGAGCACGTTGACAAATTTGAACATCGTATTAGTCACCCCAAACCCAGAGCTAAAGGTTATGAATGTTGAGGTGGTGTGAGGTGTTTTTTGTTGTCGTTGTTGGTGGGTCTTGCGACTTCAGCGAGGCAGGTGTTTTTTCTCTACATTTAACATGTCTGGTGATGATTCGGTTGGCGTTGTTTACCGAGACGCTTTAAACGGCTGGTATTGGGAAGCGCTGAACTGTTCACCTCCGCTCCGCTCTCGGTTGTCTGTACTTGCTCCATACATGGGTCTGTATCCATATATTCATGGTCCTTTCCTTCTCCTGTATTGCTGAGACGGGCATTCCAACTTTTATTTTTGCATTCAAGGAGACAAACCAGCATCGACAATTGACTTTATAAATAAATATATAAGACAATTGTGCTGGGATGACAATTGCAATGACGGTGAATCGACAGATTGCAGAAGCACAGGCAAAAAAAGTCTTGAATTAACCCCTGAGAAGAAGGCTGGACTGTGTTTGATGAGGGGGAGGGAGATTGGGTTACCCTTCGAGTTGGGGTCCATTGTCACCCCAGACTTTCATGACGGATTAGAGTTTCCCTCCAGGCTATTGTTATGGTCGGCCTTGGGTGAGGGCTTTACAGCCACCAGTGTCAAGATCAAAATGCACTGCAGGAGTCGGGGTACCTCAACAGCCCCTCCACATGAGGTCGGGAACGCCAGGTCACGTAAAGTTCAGGGGTATGTCAAAGGTGCTGTAGGTAAGATTCAAAAGCTATTTTTTGACTGTTAGAATGGTACAGCTATCAGTCAGTTATTAGTTAGTAAAAAGCACTGAGACTGTTTTCAAAATTCAAGATTCTTTGTTTTTGCCATGTCTAACAGTACAATGGAATTGCAGATTCTGAATTGATTCAACTATACTATACTATACTACAAACAGTGCAGTTATGGTATTGAGTCCAGTAAGTCCAGCAAATAAGTATGACAGTGTAATAGTGGTGATAATGTTATGATACTGGCAGCATTCCTTGAACATGCTAGTCCTGGTTTGGTAGACTTGTGCATGCTACTGCATGGGCAAATTTAGATTTGACACCGCTCCTGCCTCATTTCTGAACAATAAGGGCATCTCTTCCGTGATTGTTTCAGGGAATCCATCTTGCCTGTCAATCACAGGTGTGTAAAATGTGACTCAATGTTGTAGTGAAGAAGGGAGCAGAGGGAGAGGGGAGGTTGGGTTGGGTTTGAATTGACCTTGGAGCACACATCTATCTGCATGGCAGAGATGTTTATTAGGGGTCTAGCAAGAGACCGTTCATCTAAACAATACAAATCTAGATTCTGAGGCCTTCATTTTCTTATTCTTCATCTCTGTGACAGAGCTGATGGCTTCGCTTGTCCAACATTTGAGATGAACGTGTGTTGAAAAGAAGAGACGAGAAACATCTCCACATTTGAATCCTGAATATATTTCAGATTTTTTTTTTTTACGTTACAGCTCTGATATTCAGAACCGATGATGATGATTCCAATTCAAATAGCACCGCTGAGCTCACACGCCCTCCATTCCAGCAGCACCTGGAACCTGGCCTGAGCAGCTCTGCTCTCAACTTTGAATTCATGTTTTTAATGAGCCTCACAGCTGTTCAGACCACATCTCCATCCACCTCCCCTCCCTCTGAACCTCTGTCACTCTCCCAGTCCTTCCATTACTCCTCTATTTTATCAAGCCAGTTATTAAAGTAGATCTTATTAAAAGGCTCCAGGCGGAGAAAAGAAAAAAAAGAAAAAGCTAATCTATATTTGCATTCACTCTATAGCAATTCATTAATATTATGACATTTACGGTGAGCTCAGCATGGGGCCCGGCTGCCTGCTACCCTTTTCCTTCTCTGAAATGTTAATTTAAAAAGTTCTGTCTTTGTAATGGAATAAGAAATCCTCTGCCTTGCCCTATCAATTCAGGGAGTCTGGTGAGGAATACTAATTTATATGCAGGTCCCTATTTAGACAGCGTGTCACTCTGATGGAATGAGGAGAAGGCAGAATTGGTTTTAAAGTCCTTAATGCCATGAGTTTTGTGTGTTTCTCCGTTGTGCTTTGCATATGGAATGCTGGACCAGTGCACCCGTGTGTGTGTGTGTGTGTGTTGTGTGTGTGTGTGTGTGTGTGTGTGTGTGTGTGTGTGTGTGTGTGTGTGTGTGTGTGTGTGTGTGTGTGTGTGTGTGTGTGTGTGTGTGTGTGTGTGTGTGTGTGTGTGTGTGTGTGTGTGTGTGTGTGTGTGTGTGTGTGTGTGTGTGTGTGTGTGTGTGTGTGTGTGTGGGTATAATACACAAACACACATGTGTCTGTAATGGAGTCAAATGTAAGTGCTTTGGCCTATCCATTTGCTTTAGTTATCTTTATTAGCTGAACGTGTTACCTTTTGCATGTCTCTGCCCACAGCAGAGAGACCAGGCTTTTGAGAATACAATGAAGTGTATGTGTGTGTGTGTTGCAGACTACTCACCATGTGCACAAGGCATTTTGGCAGTGTGGTGGCACAGACCGTACGGACCTACAAGACGGACCAGTTCCCCCTGCTCCTCGTAGTCATGGGCAAGCGCACATCCAACGAAGTGTTGAATGTCATTCAAGGTCGGTATTATCAATCATTCAGAATATGGCTTTTTATTCAAATTTTACAGTTTGAATTGAATATACGTACATGTGTGTTTGTTTGTTTTTTATATGGACATTCTTTAACCTATTTATTTAGCTTATGTTTTTCATATTATTTATATTTTTCAATTGTTTTTAAAAGTGTCAATAAAGGCGTTCTGATTTTGAATGTAATGTTTGGTCGTTATATTTTTGGTGTCTCCACTGCGGTGTCTCACCTGCGACTCTTCTTCTGGCGTTGTGTTGCTGGTGGGTCCTCAGGTAACACCACCGTGGATGAGCTCATGATGAGGCTAATGGGCGCCATGGAGATCTTCACAGCACAGCAGCAAGAGGACATCAAGGATGAGGTAAGGGAAAATCAACCTTAAGGACAAAATGCACTTCATCGAGCGATGCAGCACAGCTCAGTCTGTTGGGACTTTGCTTGGGAACCAGAAGGTCACCAGTTCCAGTCCCGAAACACCTGAGCACTGCCGAGGTGCCCTTGAGCAAGGCACTCCACACTGCTCCCCGTGGAGCTGTATAGGAACGCTTACTCCCCATTCCCTCCCGCAGTATAAATCTTAAAAACAATACCATCAAAATAAAAATTAACAAATTAACAGAGAACAGCAAAGTGACATAAATTATTTTTATTTTCATTTATTTTTTACAAAAATGTTTCAAAAACATTTAAAGTGCCAGTAGTGCAGCAGCATCATGAATACAGTGCAGTAACTGTGATGAGTCCAGAAAGTCAAGCAGTATGATAGTGTAATGGTAATGACTGTTATGAAAGTGAAAGTGGCAGTACTCCTAGCAGTTCAGTAGGTCACTGCCTGTGGATAAAAACTGTCCTTAAACCTGGTAGTACTTGTTGTACGGATGCTGCGCAACCGGCGACCGGACGGTAGGGGGGAGAAGAGATGGTGTCCAGGGTGGTTGCAGTCCTTTAAGATGGACATGTCCTTCTTCCGACATCTGGTCCTAAAGATCTCCTCAATGCATGGAAGTGCACACCCGATCTTCTCTGCCGTCCTCACGACCCTCTGGATGGCTTTCTTGTCCTGGTCAGTGGTGTTGCCGTACCACACAGTGACGCCACCCGTCAGGACGCTGTCTACGGTGCCACGGAAGAAGATATTCAATAGCTGCCCACTGCTCCTAATACTAGGATGGGTTAAATGCAGAGAAACACATTTCACTGTGTATGCATGTTTCCAATGATGAACTTGAAACTGTTCTCCAATTTAGGATCAAAGTCCCTCCGTAAGCTACATTCTGACTGCAGCCTTGTCAGGTCCTCTCAAAGTAGCCCACGTATACACAAGAGCTTTCATAAACAACCACAATGCCTCACTGTTGTACAACTCTGTGAAGAGCGGCCACTTGAGAGTGTGTGTGATGTGTGTGTGTGTGTGATGTCTGGCGACGCGGCAGAGGTGAATGACAACACGCCGGGACACATCACAAAGCCTGGGCGGAGAATGGCCGGCTCTTACGAGGAACGCAAACAGCCATTGAACTCCAGAATACAGGGGGGGCGGGGCGGGGTACAGCAGCGTTCGCCTGCACCCCCCCTCTCCTTTTTAGCGTGAGTTGACAGTGGCCTTTGGGTCTTTTGAATAGGCGCGGATTTGCTCTCTCCCGAGTCAGCCGTGTGTGTGTGTGTGTGTGTGTGTGTGTGTGTGTGTGTGTGTGTGTGTGTGTGTGTGTGTGTGTGTGTGTGTGTGTGTGTGTGTGTGTGTGTGTGTGTGTGTGTGTGTGTGTGTGTGTGTGTGTGTGTGTGTGTGTGTGTGTGTGTGTGTGTGTGTGCCCCGTCGGTGCGTTCCTCGGGCCCTCCGTCGATGGCCTTCCGTTTAATCCAATAGACCGAGAACAAACACCATTGAGGGTCCCCGTCCCCCCCCACTCCCGAGAAGAAAGACGGGCAAGCAGGCTACGGCGACGCTCCCCCGCCTTTCATGTCGGCGAGGGACAGCGACTCCTCTCTCCTCTGGAGCGGTACGAGACCGGGAGAGAGGACTTACACCTTACTCCCACCCCTTCTCCCCCACACCAATCTTTCCTTTGTGTCGGTCAAAGAGTTAACTCGCCCTTTTTTTGGGGGGGATTTGTTTGTTGGTTCATTCAAGGGGAAGAATACTGTTCTCGCTGTGCGCCTTTCTGTCCGGCAAGTCTGTTGGATATTATAGTGATGGTGGTGATCTTTTAGTTAGTTAGTTAGTTAGTTCGCTTTAGAAGAAAATCGTCTGATTTCCTCAAACGGCGATGAATCTCTGTAGTCCCGTCAGCCAGTGTGAAAAGTCAAAGTAAAATGTGTGTTTCTACTGTAGAGAGTTTGTACGTTTTACATTTTCTCTGAAGGGAATGCAAACTTCTTTCGGAGCAAAATGGTGTTAGTAGCATTAGTATTCATAATGTTGTATTAGTATTTGTAGTATATTATTAGTGTTAGTATTCCTAACATAGTATTAGTATCTTTTGCATATTATTCGTATTCATAGCATGTATTGCGTTGTATTCATTCTGACCAAATTCCATCCCTGTCTTCCATTAAGGAAGCGTTTGATTGCTTTGGTCTATAGTGTTGGGGAGGACATGGCATTGAACCCTATAACCACACTGCCCCCCCCCACACTGACTAATAAGTCACTCACAGACATCTGCCTTGCTCATGTTTGACTACTGTAGCCAATTGAGCCCAGTGTCACACACCATAGTGGGTATTTAGCTGTCTAAAATCAGCCAGTCACCTGTGCACTTGAGTCAACAAATCAGCTATCTCAACAATGCTTGCTCGTCTCGTTCCCGGGCCATGGGAACCCAAGGGGGCACGGGGTGGAACGTGTCTTCACAGCTAGCTTGCCTCGGGGCTGGACTGCTCCTCTGTGTTTTAAATGG
This sequence comes from Muraenolepis orangiensis, assembly GCA_027704905.1. Lineage (NCBI taxonomy): Eukaryota > Metazoa > Chordata > Actinopteri > Gadiformes > Muraenolepididae > Muraenolepis > Muraenolepis orangiensis. The sequence goes on along the minus strand of CM051004.1, from coordinate 31,589,271 downwards.
AGTATTCTCAAGGTGAGAGTCATGCATTCTGCTATGACTTCAGATTCACAACGGATCAAGCACGCTCCACAGACATGATTAGGGTTTGTCTGATGACATGTGTTGCCTTGTCGTGATTTCGTAGGGTGTTGGACGTTATGTCTGTTAGTGTATTCTTGTTAGTTGGGTACATAGTGTTCATCGTGTGTGTGTGTGTGTGTGTTGATCCTGCTTTGGGTACATTACGCTTGCTTAGGTAAAGTAAAAGGAAAAAGACGCATGCCTTTTATTTGTGAGCGCTTGACTAATTAGTTTCGAGTGGGTGTGACTCTATTGGAAGTGTCACAATGATTGTTCATGAAACACAACGCTATTATTCATTTTCTTTTACGTTCAAATTGAATCATACCTATTTTTTAATTATGCTTGAGGTACATTTACCCAACTTCAAGTCCTGTTAAGATCTCTCTTAGATGTATTTAGTCATTCCTGTGCCTTTTATTTTCAGTAGAATATTTTTAAAAGATGGTATGCCTTGTATTACTTTTTTTTTAGTTTGCACAATCAAATCCTTTCGTTGTTTCTCACTCAAATGCTTTATAACGTGCAACGTGTGCCAGATAATGTGTGTGTGTGTGTGTGTGTGTGTGTGTGTGTGTGTGTGTGTGTGTGTGTGTGTGTGTGTGTGTGTGTGTGTGTGTGTGTGTGTGTGTGTGTGTGTGTGTGTGTGTGTGTGTGTGTGTGTGTGTGTGTGTGTGTGTGTGTGTGTGTGTGTGTGTGTGTGTGTGTGTGTGTGTGTGTGTGTGTGTGTGTGTGCGCGCGCTGCTGGCGAAGGTCGTGAAGGCCCGTCTCCGTAATTGTGAGTGAAGTGTGATTAATTACGCAGGCATCAGGCTCGGTAGAGGGGAAATGGCTCGGGATGATGCCGTCAAGCAGAGTTCACGCCATGACGAGGGTTCGATGCACACACGGGCAGGATTATCTGCACCGGTGGGAAGAGCCGCAGGAACTCCACGATATCCTGACGAGATGTGTTCCGTCTCTGGGGTGAAGTCAACCTTGACGCACGCGTTCCCAAATCCTCTCGAGTTCTCAAGCCGATCGCAGAGTCTCGTCTTCTGCTTTATTTATTTATTTATTTATCTATCACCACTTTCCCTCCTTCTCCCCTCCTTCTCTGACTAACCCCTCTCGCTCCTCCACTTTGCTTCTTCAAAACCCAGACAGGACCGCAGACGTCTAGCCTGCTCACTCACATTCCAGTCTGAAAGTGACTTGTTTCTGTGTCTATGTGGAGCTGGAAGCAGCTGGCTACGTTCTGGAAGAGACTAGACGCTAAACCGACAGGCCCGCCGCTCAGCCGTGGTTGACTCATGTTTGTTTTGCTAGGGGTGGTGTGTGTGTGTGTGTGTGTGTGTGTGTGTGTGTGTGTGTGTGTGTGTGTGTGTGTGTGTGTGTGTGTGTGTGTGTGTGTGTGTGTGTGTGTGTGTGTGTGTGTGTGTGTGTGTGTGTGTGTGTGTGTGTGTGTGTGTGTGTGTGTGTGTGTGTGTGTGTGTTTTGCTAATGAGTTCATCGCCTATGTGTCACTATAATGGGGGCCACGGTCAGGTTGTTTTTTCTCTTATTTCAGGACATGGAGGCAATACAATGCACATACAGCCTGTCCATGAATAGCTTTAGTGGTATTCAGAACAGCAGGGCGTTTCCTTTTGATCAACCACAATTAAGATAATAGTGCTGCACAAAAAGATGATGTTTCTCGTGTGCGTGTGTGTGTGTGTGTGTGTTTTTTTACATTTTCTGTTATTGTTTGCGTGACTTCCAATTCATACATAGTCGATGGTCTTTTCAGGTTTCTCTTTGAGGCCGTCTGGCTACCATTCAACTACAGTTTCTTTAAACCGCTCACCGTATTATGTGCACTCAAAGCACTAATGTATCCTTTGCAATTTCAGACTCTAGTGCAACAATGTGGGACATCTCGTTCTTTCTTTCCTTTTTTCAATATATATATTTTTTGCCCTAACCCCAACCTCGTGGGCGCATTATCCCTCTGGTCGTCACAATGCACACGTACCTTTGCCACATCCTGGCCTGCGCCCAGTGTGGGCCCCCATAGAGCGGAGGGGACAAATGGCTGTGCGCTGTCAGCACAATGGGCCCAATTATTTAGCCTCTGCTCTTCACAAAACACCTTATCCCCACAGCAGGTAGAAGAGAGAGCGTCCCCTTCCCTCTGTACAAACAGCAAAAGAAAGTGAATGAAAGGGAAAAGAGAGGAAAAACAGATGTGGGGGGGGGGGAGCGGGTGGGTAGGTGGGTGGGTGGGTGGGTGTTGGTTGTGGTGGTGGGTGAGGGGGGGGGGGGGAGGAGGAGAGAGAGAGAGAGAGAGAGAGAGAGAGGCCCCCTGGAAAAGCAAAGGCTTTCCCCGCTTGCAACTGTATTCTACCTGGTGCTGGTGTGCCACCATGCACAAGGTCTTCCTTAGCCCCCCCACCCCCCCTCTGTGTGGCAGGATGGTCATCAATACATGATGTCTTTAGTAGTGCCTTGGTTACTAACAACACAGTCTCGTTTTGTGTTTTTGTCTCAACGCAGGACGAGCGCGAGGCGAGGGAGATGGTGAAGAGGGAGCAGGACGAGGCCTACGGCTTGTCCTTGGAGGCCGACCGCAAGAAGGTACGTGAACTGCTATTGCGTGGAGAGACGGCGAGATGCCGTGAAACAATCCGGTGATGGGCTCTGAGTCAACCGCTCAAACCCCCCACCCTAACCGCACGCTACGCTAACCTCTAGCTACTTTAGCGACTGCGGTCCGTGCCGAGTGTGGACTCGGCGGGCCGTGCGCGGCGGTGAATAATCTGTCATTTGTCGGTGGGGCAGAGGGAAGCCCAGGAGAAGGAGGAGGCGGAGCAGGTGCGCCAGGAACAAATGAGGAAGGAGCAGGAGGATGAGAAGGAGGTGAGTGGGGAGAAGCACTTCCAAGCAGATTTTTCTTATTTTCTTCTACAAAGCCCATACATTTATTTATTAATGTAAAAAAATTAAATATATATATATATATTATTATTTTATAGGATATTTTGGGGCCATTTTTGCCTTCATGCAACAAGAGAGTGGAGATTGACAGGAAATAGAGATTGATGGAGAGAGAGAGAGAGAGAGAGAATGACATCCAAAGACTGGAACCGAACCAGGGGTCGCTACAAGGCGCCCGAGCCTGTGTGGGTGGAGGGCTCACAGGCTGAACTACCTGTGGGTAACTCCCCCTCCTATACATATATAATAATAATCATTTATAAGGGGGTAGGGAATATTCCCTCGCTTATTTCAGAAGTTCTCCCCGGTGACCACACAGTGTTCCGTTTGTATACCATAGTGTCCTATCTGTGGTTGTCCTAGTTTATTCAACATGCCGTTCTGTTTCACAAACCACCTCAAAGCAAATGGCTTTCCTATCTATTTTGTATTTTTTAGCGTCGCTAAATTCTCACACTGAGGGGTTTTGGTAGCGGTGTGTGTGTGTGTGTGTGTCCCCGTTTTCACGCCTCTCTCCTCATCTCTCCTCCTACATGTGAACTGTTTGCGTTTTGAACACGGCCGGCGTGCTCCTCACACGCTCGTCGCTGGCAGAGCCAGCAGTTGTTTATCCAGCGCATTACTCTCCGTCACTGCTGCCAGGAGAGAATGAGAGCAGAATGAGACAAATATATTGCAGTATCGCTGAAACCTTTCAGAGGTGTGTGTGTGTGTGTATTGGTCCATTTAAACGCGCCTGATTGGTACAGCGTTCATATTGAAACGCAGGTGGACAAAAGGCCATGTGCAATTTGTGCATGCAGGCGCACGCACACACACACACACACACACACACACACACACTAACACACACACGGGTGCTGGCTTACACATACATGGCCACACACATGCATAGACGCTCTTAAGTAAACACACATTCACTCAAAACAATAATTGCATGTGAACAGGGCCCAAACACACACACACACACACATGCGCGCATACAGAAAAGAAAAACAATATTGTCTGTGAAAATGGCACCAGTGTAATAATGGTCCTTTAGCGGTACAGTGCGGCCCTGGCTGATTGCTGTTTGCTCAGCAGCAGTGAGCCTCAGGGCACTGAAAAGGTATCAGGTGACCCAGCAGGCTCTGGTCATTTGTCTCCTAAGTTAAAGAGGCCACAACAAAAGGTCTGCCTTCTTAATTATTTCACTGTAGTCACACTAGGCAAATGTGTGTGTGTGTGTGTGTGTGTTTGTGTTTTTGTATGTGTGTGTCTTTTTAAAACGACAAAGGACACTATAACCATGTCATTCGTATTCATGTCACTGCTGCCGTCGCAAACTCTACGGTCTCTATGGTTTGCCTTGGACGGATGACGTGGTAGCGTTGTGCTACAGTGTAGATATTTACACCGGGTCTGGCCACAGCGGTCTCTGGGAGACCGAACGAACAATGGTGGCCTTTTGCGGGTCATAACTGTGTGGGTCATGATTTCCGAAAGAGTGAAAAGGATCCCGTACCACGGTGAGTTAGGACTGCAGGAGACGATTATTGAGACAATTTTGCCATAGTGATAAATAAGTGGATCGCTATCTTTGTTTTTGTTTTTCCGGAAGAGCGAACTACATATTTTGTCAGCAAGCCACAAATGCAAAACGTTACATGAAGAACTCTCCTTTCATCACTTTAAAATATTATATTCTCTGAAAACTCTTATAACCTCTTAAATAAAGTTTTCATGTACAATAATATTTTTGTACAAATACTTTTTATATATTGTTGAACCTTTTACATAAAAAAAGGCAATATTCAAGCTAAGACTATGAGGCAATTAACGTGTTTGTGACTGTTATGAACAGTACAAAAACATAAGCAGTCGCAGGAGACACTAAAGTGCATCTGGGAGTTGTAGTTCAGTGCTTGCGTTGCACCTTTGTGCAACGCAAGGGAAGATGAAAGTAAGAGTAGATGAATTGTGTGTGTGTGTGTGTGTGTGTGTGTGTGTGTGTGTGTGTGTGTGTGTGTGTGTGTGTGTGTGTGTGTGTGTGTGTGTGTGTGTGTGTGTGTGTGTGTGTGTGTGTGTGTGTGTGTGTGTGTGCTGTGTGTGTGTGTGTGTGTGTGTGTGTGTGTGTGTGTGTGTGTGTGTGCGCGCGCGCATCACCACTGCCATGCAATGTTTTGTGTTTGAAGCCATGTGCCGATGTGGTTTGGCGTCACTTTTTGTGGCGTCACAATTTGTTCCAGTTCAGTGGGGTCTTCTGATGCAGGTGTGTGTGTGTTACTCTGTACCTTTAGCCCCCTCCCCCGTTCCCCATCTGTTTGCTCGGTCTGTGGTTAGCCTGCCTGCGAGAGCAAGGTGATCACACGCAAGATGGGATTGAGCGATGTGCTCCTCTTTGTGACCAGCAAGCCGCGGGCTGTAGTCTCTACCAGGCGTGTGTGTGTGGGTGTGCGCCATGCACCGTGCCCCCTGTGGTTTCAGTAGGGGCGCTTGTCACTCTGATGCGTGCACGCGTGTGTGTGGTTGTCTTTGTCTCAATGTGGTTTTGTGTTAACCTGCCGAATGCACTCTCCTCCTGTGTGTGTGTGTGTGTCCGTCCCAGGGGTCTCCTTTATCTCAGTCAGCATCAGCTCGGGTACCTGAGGGACATATCGTAGCGGAGCGGCACGCGCCCTGCCCTGCCCAGCCGTACACCAGGAGCTGCTAATGAGCTACTGTTGTACACTCTTATGAAATATAATTGCATTATGGTGTGTAAATAAAGCCAGGGCGTGTTGTCACAGCATATGCTCCCTGGCTGGTCCGACAGGAACAACAAGCCGTGGGGGGGGGGGGGTGGTTGTAGCAGGGGCGAGGAGGGTGGAGACGAGGCCAGAGGGAGATGCGGAAGCCTGGTCTTGGAGACGCTGGAGAGTTGATTAGCTTTGCTGATCGAGGGGACGGTAAATGGCAGAGTTGTAGTTCTGCCTAAGCTGCTGAAGAACGGTTGCTTGCTTTTGTTGATTCGATTTTTTTTTAATCATTTTTGAGTCAGCAATTAAATGACTATATTGCGTAATAGATAGTTTGTGTGCAATAAGACCAGTCACACAACACAGCTTGACTTATCCGTGTTTAAAAATGCAGATACTTTTTTGGGTTTTTATTGTAAGTAAGTGCAGGTATAAAGATTGCCAGTTGCAGTATGAGTGTATATTATTAAATTCGCTATACGATCCAGATATTGTGGAAGTGCTGAAAAGCATTGCACCTTCAGACTATTCAAACCCATAACTAGAGGGCCCTCAGTAGAGTGCATACCTCCGCCTCACCAACATGTCCCCTGTCATTCCTCAGGTTAAACCATTTTTTAAAAGGATTCGAGGTAAAGAATCCTTTTAAAAAATTCCTGGATCCGGATCTGCGAGGGTCCGAATTCGTATCCCGATATTTACCTAAATGTTAATGTTAATCATTATTGCCATTCCACCTCAACCTCACCAAGTTTTATGCAAATATGTTAGAGTAACTTTGTGAAATATTACCCATTGTGATTTTCTTTGCCCTATCTCCCAATGCTAAATAATTCCTGGATCCACCAAGTTTTGTCCAATTCCAGTCATAACTTTTTGAGTTATCTTGCTAACAGACAATCAAACAGACTGACAGACAGCCAAACAAACAGAGGTGAAAACATAACCGCCGGTCCATCTTCAAATGGGTCAACACAGTGTTTTGCAATAGGCTGTCGATGTTGACCTTTTCCACTACCCTTCATCTAATCCTCTTCTTGTCCTTTCTCCTCCTCCCCCTCTCAGGCCATCCGCCTGTCACTGGAGCAGGCCCTACCGCCGGAGCCCATCCAGGAGGCGGTCCAGCCAATCAGCAAGCTGCGCATCCGCACGCCCAGCGGCGAGTTCCTAGAGAGGCGTTTCCTGAGCAGCTGTAAGCTGCAGGTGCTGTTCGACTTTGTGGCGTCCAAGGGATACCCCTTCGAACAGTTCAAGCTGCTCACCACCTTCCCTCGCAAAAATGTACGTGAAGACCACTGCGCCGACACGCACACGCAAACAAACACACCTTTTTTGTTCACACCAACACACTTTTAAAGGGGCTGTCGGTAAGATTACATTACATTACATTACGGTCATCATTAGCAGACGCTTTTCTCCAAAGCGACTTACAGTAGTGTGTTTCAACAAAGGAAGGTGAGAGAACAACTCGTCACCAGAAGTCAAAGGTGCATTTCATTCCTAACACGTCTCCAAGAGCTGAGCCAGTGCTCAGGTAGAAGTACAATAAGTAGATCTAACGGTTGTAAAAGGGGGACAGAGAGTGGAAAAGAGCAAGGTTTTGAGAATATATATATATATATATATATATATATATATGAGAGAGAGAGAGAGAGAGAGAGAGAGAGAGAGAGAGAGAGAGAGAGAGAGAGAGAGAGAGAGAGAGAGAGAGGAGAGAGAGAGAGAGAGAGAGAGAGAGAGAGAGAGAGAGAGAGAGGAGAGAGAGAGAGAGAGAGAGAGAGAGAGAGAGGAGAGAGAGAGAGAGAGAGAGGAGAGAGAGAGAGAGAGAGAGAGAGAGAGAGAGAGAGAGAGGAGAGAGAGAGAGAGAGAGAGAGAGATGATGATGATGATGCATGGAAATGATTCAAAAGGCAAAATGGATTCTCTGAACTATTTGGGGAAGAGATGGCCAGAAATACAGGGAGTCTGAAATCTAAATTGGCTCACACAGAAGCAGCCGCAGTCAACTGGAAAAATATATTCTCACAGCACATTTCACTCACTAATGGCTGATGGACTGACGTTCGAACAAAGTACACTCAAATAATAGCAGTTTAATCTTACAGCACATTTAAGATGTCGGTAACATCACGGAGCACTGGAAGCAATTTTTGTAAAATCTGAAAATCAGAATGCCTTTATTGTCACAAGTACAACTAAATGGTGTGTACAAGTTGGAACTCCTATTCCACTCACGTCTCCCTATCTCTGTTTTATCTTGAACCCTGACACCTCCTCCCCCTCCCTCCCCCTCCCCCCTTGCGACCACAATCACAAATTACCGCCGAATTTCTGTCCTCCTTGCGGTGTGACCCGTGGCAGCGGCCAGCTGTGACGCGGTGGCTAGCGTCTCTGCTGGAGAGATCCACAGTTGTAATTGGCTCCCGTGGCCCAGCCTAGAGAGCTGAGGCTCTGCCAGGGTGTGAGCCGAGGCCCCCGACTCACTGGGCCTCCCTCCTGGGCCTCCCTCCTCGGCCTCCCTCCTGGGCCTCCCTCCTGGCCTCCTGGGCCTCCCTCCTCGGCCTCCCTCCTGGGCCCGGGCTTGTGTTGGGGAAAGGGAAAATGGGATACAACGCTAAGGGGAGCAGCTCTGTACCGGTCGTTCAGGCCCCAGGGCTGTACTTTGTGTCTCACCCGTTTTGTTAGTTTTTTGTATTGTGAGTGTTTGAGTGTTCTAGTGGATTGTGTCATGGGGCGGTGTCGTCTGTGTCGTCTGTGCTCCTACGTCTGTGTGCTTGTTTACCCGTACCTGAGAAAGGATCGGTTAAGCCCACCGCTAAATCTGTCCACCTGCCTGTGTGTCTGCGTGCGTGCGTGCGTGCGTGCGTGCGTGCGTGCGTGCGTGCGTGCGTGCGCGTGCGTGCGCGTGCGCGTGTGTGTGTGTGTGTGTGTGTATTTATATATATATATATCGGGTGAATATTAATTAGTATCAGCCCGTTGTATATACAATACACTCAGTGTTAGGATACAGTTGTCAGCACTAACGGGAGTATCCTCTATGGCGCCCGCTGCAGACGGCCGAATGCAACTTCTCATTAGAAGGGCTGAAGCTGCAGCGCTCTGCTCGCTCCTCGCTAATGAGCACTGCCTTAACTGCATGGTTAATTAGCCTTGCGGCTGGAAACAAAAATGAGATTTCCATTAATCAAGTGGGGAGTTTGCGCGCGCATGCAAGCAAGCAAGTGTGTGTGTGTGTGGGGGGGGGGGGGGGGTGTGGGTGTAGGCCTGCCCAGGCAGTGTGCCATGGTGGTCTGCAGGGAACGCTAGGCGTATAAACACCTCAAACTAACACGCGCGCACACACATCGCCACGCCGCCGCCACCGCAGCCGCACACTCTCCACGGTGCCGCAATCAAGCACTTCACAACACATCCACAAATATTTTCAAGTGACAACATGCCTCGCTCACAACTTTGTCACTTAAAGGATTCACAGTTGTCTCTTTATAATCAAGAGTAAACATGTGTTTGAGATGGAGATAAAGATGTGGCTGCATCGCAGAGGAAATTCCGGCAGAAACAGGATGGGCGGATTAAGGAAGAGAGGGGGAGAGCAGAGCAGAGGACGGTGATGCTGCAGAGAGAGGAAGAGGAGGAGGAGGGGGGAGAAAAATCCTAAACAAAGAAAACATTTAATTTAGAGATACATTCTGTGAGTATGGAAAAACAAATAAAAACAACAAGCAGGGGGAAGGGAAGGGAAGTGAGTTTGCTTCCAGGAAACAAAAGGCGAGAGATTTGGGGATGGAGGGGGAGGAGAAGGAGGAGGAGGGGGAGGAAGACTGGTGACGGGGAGGAACACAGGCCTCTGTTCTAATCCTGCAGCTCTGTAATGTAATTAAATGCGAGGGGAGCGCGGGGAGCCTTCATCCACTCCAGACGCTCCCGCTGCCGAGCTGCCAGCATCCCAGGATGGAGGATCGACCACTATTGCATTTCTTCTGCGCCACAACTGTTGAAACCTTTCCTTCTTCGGCTGCTTCCCTCGTCTTTGTTTGCGTGGGGGTGGTGTGGGGGGGTGGTGGGTGGGGTGGGGGTGGCGGGTGGCTGTGGTGGGTGGGGGGGGTTCCGTAGTGTTGCCTCCTTCCGTTGTGCCTGCGTCTCTGAATTGCCGTCACTGTTTACGTCTTCAGTAAAACATAACAAAAAAATGTAAAAAAGGTGAACGTCCCAAACAAAATGTCCCAAAATGATTGAAGTGGACCTCGCCGCACAAAACGGGCGATTCCTGTTTGTGGAGATAAATTAATAAATGATCCAACAAAAAATCAATGGAGGCGTTCTTCAAAACGCATGCCAAACCACATGATTATTTTTTTTTCCTCCTCGATTTGCCCGTGGCAACTTCCTGTGTGTTGCCCAGTGGGGACTATAATTACCCCGATTTTGGATGCGCTCTCGTTCTCAACATTTGGTGCGAGGTGGCTTAGCTCCTCTCCGCACTACAGCAGGCTGTACACTGGCAGCATGTGTAGTGGGCTTTGTTGTGCCCCCGCTAACTTAGCCTCTCTTAGTGCCTATGACTGTCTGCTGCTCTCAGGGGGGGTGGGGGGGGTGAGGGTGGGGGTGGGGGGGTGGCTGTAGGGGAAGAGTCTCGTTTAACCCCCCTCGTCGACCCCCGGGCGAGAGCGCCCTGAGCTCCCTACAGTAATTCAACATTTATGGGTCAGGCGAGGATGGGGTCTGCTGTGCGGGTTGACCACAAGTACGGCGCGTGGCGTAGAGCTGGGAGTTGAGGGACCTTTGCTGATGTTGATTTAATTCAGAAGAAGCAGCCTCATCGTGATATGAATAAATCACGCCGTAGTGCTAATTGTCTATCGGCCCATTAGCCATTCCCTTCTTTAGAAGTCGTGGGCGCGTGGGCATGTTTAGACGCCCTAAATGAGACCCGAGCTCATTATTCAACCCCTTAACGGGTTTCCTCTCCTCTCCTCTCCTCTCCGAGCAGCTTCTGTGACAACCCAAACATGGTCTGAGCAGCATATTATTCTTGGTACTGTGATACTGTACCCTCTTCCTGGTTTCCCACTCTCCTAATCTCTCCTCCAGCTCCCCGTCTCAGACAAATGTTTGAACTGCGCAAATTCAGCCAAATGCTTCTTAGACAAAACTTAAGATGCGGGGGAAAATAAACAGAGCTGTTCAAAGCGAGGCAGCGCGTGGGTCTGTGTGAGTGTCTTGTGAGATGGATCTAACATCTGCACTGAGCTGGGAGTGTGGGGGGGGGGGGAATTATGTTTTGTAGAGAGACTATTGCATTTTATTGGTGAAGTGGTTCCCATTTGTCCGTCCCCATCGTATACTGTTTGAGGCGTCAAAGCCACACACAACCCCCTTGAAGACAACAAATGTGGAAATCCCTGCCCGAGACACCAGGCAATTGATTATTGATTTACAGGCCTGTCTGTGTGCATGTGAACAGGTGCGCCTCTCACCTCTTTGCAGGAGCGGGAGAGCGAGAGAGAGAGAGAGAGAGATATATACCTCTTTCTTCCCTGAAGTCAAAAAGCCATTTTCCCTCCCCGGGGATCTCGGGTCCTCCTTAATCTTCTCCCCCCCCCCCCCCCCCCCTGACTTTCCCTCTCTCCCTGTCCCTTTTCCCCCTTCCATACCTCTGGGCCTCCTTCCACCCCTCCTGGTCTTGCCAGCTCCCTCCTCCCCCCTCCCCCCTCCCCCCTCCCCCTCTCCAAAAACCAAAAAACTCCCTTTTTCTTAATTTGTGTTCTGCTCTCCTATTTAATTCATTCTACTCTTCTTTCCCTCCTCCAAGACTGGCTAGCTGATCCCTCTTTTTCCTCCCTCTCTCTCGCTCATTCTCTCATTCTCTCTCTCTGTTCTGTGTTCTCTCTCTCTCTCTCTCTCGTTCTCTCTCGTTCTCTCTCTCGTTCTCTCGTTCTCTCTCTCTCTCTCTCGTTCTCTCTCTCGTTCTCTCGTTCTCTCTCTGTTCTCTCTCTGTTCTCTCTGTTCTCTCTCTCTCTCTCTCTCTCTCTCTCTCTCTCTCTCTCTCTCTCTCTCTCTCTCTCTCTCTCTCTCTCTCTCTCTCTCTCTCTCTCTCTCTCTCTCTCTCTCTCTCTCTTCCCCCCCCCCCCCCCCCCCCCCTCTGCCCACTCCCACCCGGTGTCCGGGTACCAGGCAGCCGTCTCTTTGAAGTGCCGCGTCCCCTAATCTGTCCTGTTGGGTTGTGTTGTGTTCACGCCCCGCGCTGCGTGTTGTCATCGCTGCTGGCAGCGGATAATGATCTCCCACTGCTTTTGTAATTGGCCAAATAAACACTTGAAAACACTAGTTTTAAAAAAGACAAGTTATTTGGTTTTAATTAACATGGCCGGGGCCTGTAATGGATTCATTAAAAAACGCGTTATTTCAGCTGCGCGTTTGATTGCGTTGGAAACGGGACATCTTTTTTTCAAGGGGGTCTGTATTTATTTACTCTCTCTCTCTCTCTCTCTCTCTCTCTCTCTCTCTCTCTCTCTCCCATCTCTTTCTCTCTCGCTCTCTCCCATCTCTTTCTCTCTTTCTCTCTCCCATCTCTCTCGCTCTCGCTCTCTCCCATCTCTCCCGCTCTCTCGCTCTCGCTCTCTCCCGTCCTCTCGCTCTCTCCGTCTCTCGCTCTCCCGTCCTCTCGCTCTCTCCCGTCCTCTCGCTGTCTCTCCCATCTCTTTCTCTCTCTCCCATCTCGCTCCCGCTCTCTCTCTCTCCTGTCCTCTCTCTCTCTCTCTCTCTCTCTCTCTCTCTCTCTCTCTCTCTCTCTCTCTCTCTCTCTCTCTCTCTCTCTCTCTCTCTCTCTCTCTCTCTCTCTCTCTCTCTCTCTCTCTCTCTCTCTCTCTCTCTTCCCCCCCGCCCCCTCTGTTATCAATGTGTTTTATTCATTTGGAATCTGCTCTGTTCCTGACACTCATTCTAAAGTTCCCTGAGAGTGTTAATGATGTTGGATGTGAGCCTTGATGACATGTGCCACACTGCGTTGCAGCCATTACACCAAGGTGATGTTATTAGCGTATTATCATATTGTGAAATGTGATGACGAGTTGTTTGAAATATATATATTTAAATATTGTGAGGGGGGGGGGGGCGGGAATTATACTAGGTGTCTTTCAATCATTTCCAGGTTTTAAAGTTGAATTTGCAAGGGAAGAATATTTTAGTGACTGTAATTGTATTGTTGTTGGTTATTCAGGCCACACACTCTCTCTCTCTCTCTCTCTCTCTCTCTCTCTCTCTCTCTCTCTCTCTCTCTCTCTCTCTCTCTCTCTGTTCTCTCTGTTCTCTCTCTCTCTCTCTCTCTCTCTGAAATCAATTCTGATTTCTAAGCACCTCACTTATGATATATTTTTAATTATTTAGCGGTGGTTGTGGCACGCAGGCTGTTCCCAGTTTACCCAGAATATCTTCGCAAATCACGTTTTCTTTAATTAGTCGCCGACAATTTCATAATTGAACAAGTAACCGAGTGATTTAATCCAAACGGGTTGATTTGAAATGATATTGACTCAAGGTCAAAACAAACCAGGGGGAAGTGTGTGTGTGTGGGGACGCCCTCGAAGAGAAGGAGATATGGCTTAGGCTGAGTGCAAGGGGGGGGGGGGAAACAACAGCTTTGTTTGTTGACAGATGCCTTCGTGCTTATGGTCTGTTAATTGGATAACAATGTAAACAATCACCGATGGCACTCGTCTCCTGTGTCAGTGTGGCATCTTGTTTCCCTACTTTCATTTTCTTAGTCAGATGCTGCCACCACCCACACCCAAACACCCCCCTATCCACACTCTTACCCCAACCACCACCAGCACCACCACCCTGCACTCTCCCCAGCCACCCCCCAGTACACAGACTGCACCCCAGTTACAGACATTCACACCTGAATTGACTTTCAGCTTGCAAGACACACACACACACACACACACACACACACACACACACACACACACACACACACACACGCACACAGCGGCCTGCTCCCACCCCCAAAGCCTCATTTACCCCTACCTGATGCTGATGGTGTCATAACAGGCTGTCGGGTTCATTAGCATGGCAGCCATTTGCAACGCACCACTCCTGAGGTGGGAATAACAAGAGCCCAGCAGCTGTGCCGGTAGTTATCGCCGCGGCCTGGGATGGATTCCCGCCGCAGCAGAAGCGCACACACACACACCTAACCTTAAGTATGCTCTTGGTTACACACGCACAAACACACACACACACACATCAGTGTGCACCGTTTGATTCCTCGTCGCCTTGCGATCTAAGGGCCTTCTCTCCGCCCCCCCCTGCGGTGCGGTGAGGCGGTTCCACTCAGACGAGGTGTGTGTGGTTGGTGTGACAGCCCGGGCCCCGCCGCCACCGGGCTCCTTAGGACCCCGCTGGGAAGTCAAAGAGCCTCCATGACACGTTGAAATGAGGACGCCTCAGATGAAAGGGAAGGAGTCAAAGATGTTGGTGCGGGTGTGATGAGGAGGAGAGGGAGATGAGAGAGGGAGGTGAGAGAGAGAGAGAGAGAGAGAGAGGAGGAGAGAGAGTAGAGAGAGAGAGAGAGAGAGAGGAGAGAGAGGAGAGAGAGAGAGAGAGAGTCTCTCTTCACCTTATGCTGGTGGTTTAGGTGTTGTTTTTTTGCCGAGGGTATTGGTGCATTTCCAGTGTGACTGCAGACACAGTATAAGGTTTGATTTGGACCGGACCCGATTGGACTGATCTGGTGTAATCTGGTTGGTCTGGTCTCATTGATCCCCTCAGGCGAGGTTCTGTCGCTGAAGCAGCCGAATACACACATGGTGGTAATGGAGATGAGATTCAAGCAGGACATGTGCCTGGAGGATAATATACATATGAAATATAAATAAAGACAGAAGCGTTGAGGATGGGGGGGGGGGGCGGTTTGGAAGTCATTGGGACAATGTGAAGCAAAGTAATACAGAGGAAACCAAAACAATGTTTTTAAAAGCTGAAACTGGCCCTTCTCTTCCGTATCTATGTGGGAAATCAGAATACGGCACGTCAGTCACTCCTCGGACTCGAGTCCAGTGCCCCGGGGTCTGACTCGAAACACAGTTTTCATCCAACATCTTGATAAGCAATTATTTAATGTGTCTGATCCACACCCGTTCACACAAGGATCCGTGTCCTCATCACCCGATAATCCGCTTGCGCTCTTACCCATGTTCCCCCACCGCATTCTCTGGGGATTTCACCCTAATGCTTTCAACAACACACGTGGTCGCTCTACACACACGCGTCACACGCTCACTGATTCACCGTCGCTGGACACAAACAGGCAAGCAGGTTTCATGATAACCAGGTGAAACATTATCATCAAGTGTGTTTCAGGTGGAATGCTCTGCTCAGCCGTGTGTTTTTATTATATTTTTAAGTACTCGAAAAACTAATTGTGGAATCAACTAACATGTAGTTCATCCAACGGCCTATAGGTGGCTTGTGGAGGTTGGATGATTTTTGCGTCAATGGGGAAATTGTGATTTTAATGACATAAGCAAATCCATTTTTTTTGTTTTCTTAGAATTATTTTTTGAGGGAATTTTTTTCAAATGGTCCCAGTTTGGACAGTTTTATTAAATTGAAAGGTTATTATGGCTTGACTATTATATTAGTTTTGGCCATGGACTTCTGCAAGGCGACCATTCAGTTCTCGTCCACAATGTCCCAAATATGGATGGCTTCCCGCCGCTGACTGCATGAACACTGAAGCAGTGTCTGCTTGTGTGATGGGAAATCCAAGACTTTATTTATATTTAAACCAATGGGTGACGGGCTCTCTACGTCCATGTTTTGAACCGTGGTCTGTGGTTGAAACGACGCTATGTTGTCAGAGTGGATATTGTTGCAATCTCCACAATCTAAATCTGGAGGATTTAATCCTCTTTATTGGTCATATACACGGTACACACACAGCTAAATCTGTTTCTCTGCATTTATCCCATCCAAGTATTAGGAGCAGTGGGGTGTAGGGTGTGGTGCCTTGCTCAAGGGCCCCTCCGCAGCGCCCAGAAGGCCAACTGCCACCTGTTCCAAAGTACCAGTTCTCACTCCGTACGGTTCAGGGACTTGAACCGGCAAACCTTTTAGTTCCCAAGCAAAGTCCCGACAGACTGCCGCTTATGCCGCCCCTAATGACGCAGGCGTTACGGATTGAATGCATAATAGTCTAATCGTACTTGACCTTGCACTATGAAAGCATGACGTGCAAGGAGCAAGTGGCCGTCG
>CM051004.1:31555776-31570776 GCA_027704905.1 Muraenolepis orangiensis | reverse complement strand
GAGCACCTCTATAAATTAACCATGGGTTCAATATTAGGATTCTCGTCGGTGCTGCAGCTCTTCTGTGAAACCATATTCATTTCAAAGACATGATACTTAGACTTGATATTCCTGATGGTTTCTGAATCTCATCATAAACCAAATAGGGTTTCCTGGTTGGTTGGCAGAAAAAGAAACCATTTAATTTCTCTGTCCAAACACTGGTGTTTACTTAAAAAGGGAAAAAAAATTAAAACTTGTCGGAACAAAGCTGCCAGCAAGCAGTAGAAGCATAGTATTTACAAAGTATTTAATATTTAGTCAAATAACATCTGTTTATTTAATAACGGCCATGACAACGCAGTTGCATGTATGGACAGTGATTCCACTTCGTTATCCATCACAGTTTCTGGCTTCAGACGAACACAAAGTGGACCCCAAGATGTTCTGGACACATTTTGTCTTGCGTTTTGATTTTGAATTATAACTCCCATTACAACGATCCAAAACAACCCAATTGAGTTTTCAAAGAGAACTCTCTCTCTCTCTTCTTTCGTCTCTCTTCTCTATCGCTCCTCTCTTCTTTCGTCTCTCTCTTCTCTAGCTCTCTCTCTCTCAACTATTTACCTGCATACTTTCCTTCCCCCTCTCCATCTCCACCCCAGATGTCCCTGGCTGCTGCTGCTGGTGGTGGTGCTGGTGGAGCTGTGTCTCCTCCTCCACCAGCACTGCTAATTTCCTTGCCTTGGTGACGGGCGGATCACGCCGGCTTAACCCTCCATCTGCAGAGTTGACGAACCCCAGCGAACCCCCAGCGGACGCCGTGCAGGAAGAGGCGGCTTCTGCCTCATTAATAAGCAGACAGACTGAAACACCAGGCAGGCAGGCAGGCAGGCAGATGACAGGGGCCTGGATTACACTGAGCCCGGCCTTTTGCGACAGGACCGAAATAGAACGCACCTCGGGTTCAAGTCAGATGTTCAACCAAATGTAGTGTTTTCACACCTGAGTTTGGGAGTCGTCTAGGGGGAGTGTGTGTGTGTGTGTGTGGGGGGGGGGGGGGGTAATATAGGCTTAAAGTGAAGTTTACTGCTCCAAAAGTAAGCTTTGTTTATATATATTTATATATATATGTATATTTACATAAATCGTTAGTTGTTTTTTGTTCTTTTATGAGCAACCAACACAGTTTGTTGTTGAGCCAAAATACCAGCCCATAAATCCTAAACATTACTTAACATGATGGTTTTTGACACGCTTGTCTTGCTGACTGACGGTAGAGAAAATCGAAAAAAAATAGAAATTGCACCTGATGTGTGAAGGGTGTCGTACATTCTGGAGTTGGTTATTTTTGGTGAATTTGTTTTTGAAACTGCAGGTGGTTACGTTGAAAAATAGGCTATTCGTTTATTTCGGGTTTTTTTGCGTTGTAGGCCTGAGGTTTTATGAAATCAAATAGTTTGGTAATAATTACGATTTCCTTTATTTTTCTTCCATTTTTGGAACTTGACTTTCTCATGTCTTATGACTTGGATAGGTCTAAGAAACCCGATAAATCATCACCATCAATCATTCATTTCGTGAATTATTGCAGCACGAGTCCTGATTGTTTGATTTCCAGTTGCTATGGCCTACATGTAATGCTGCAGCTCAGGGCGTCCATAACCACACAGATAAGTCTGTTAATCACATTATCTGGCTCTTAACTACACCAACTTCTTAGCCACCAAAACCAACTCCTTCTAAAGATGTTTAAAATAGGCATGGCCTATTTCATAAACTACTTGTATTTTCAACAATTTGTTTCGTTTGGTCGAGATTATTATTATATTAGGCCAATTATATTGACTATTGCATTTGTTGGAATGCTACTTTATTTTGATTTGTTTTACTAAGGCTTTGGTTATAACCAAATCGTAATTATCAGATGCAGGTATAACGGCACAAAAGTATACAATACGAATAAGGCACAATGTGCTTTATGGAATAAAACCACATTCCAATTAGACTAAACATTCCAATTAGGCTTCATTACAGTTGAACGGGGGCGGAGCTTGAAAGATGACAGTGCTGGTATTTGTAGTTCTATTCGTTATAGTAAATAGTAGACTACAGGTGAGGTAGAATCATGTAAAGCCCCTCAACCTTGACGGTCCCCGTGAGACCGAGTCCTGCTGCATTAATACAGGACCTTTATGCCTATACTACAAGATGTCCAGGTGTGTGTGCGCGTGCGTGCGTGTGCGTGACCTTTCACGACTCCACGTGTAATAAAGCTCACTTTATTATTATTCTCGCGAGAAGTGGGCGTGATGTGCGCTGTTCATCGAGGCGCACATCCGGATCGTCCTCTGCGCGCTGGGACCACCAGACAAGACGCATGCAGCGCCGGAGGCCGCCGAGAGAACTTCTGATATAGCTCTTATCGGTTTAGTTCTAACCCGGTTTAGTTGATGGCAGTATCATGGGCCCTCGATAGATAGACCATCTACAGGCCGGTGACTAGGCCCTAGAAAGTAGGCAAGAAAAGAGCAAAATCTGAGACATGCAATATTTCAGTATGCAAAGTGTATAGGCTACTCGGAATACTTCTCAGTTCAAAATACTTATTTACTCCCTCGCAATACACCCGAAGAATACATAGTAAATACATACATATAAAGTAAATATACCTGTATACCTGGTCATTTGTCTGTTAAACTGTTTTGGATTTGTGGGTTTACTCATGAACAACGACGGTCGGTGTCAGACAAACAGCCCCTAGGCCTACACACACACACACACCCGCACACACACACACACACACACACACACACACACACACACACACACACACACACAGTGCGTCTGAGCGGCTGCAGCGTGAGACAGGCAGACAGGTGCATCGTTGCACATGTCTGCGCGTCTCTCTGTCAGGGAAATGTTCCAGTGTGAGAATACAGTTTCAACCACGCACACATTTGACTAATTGTCTGGGCCACGTTTCTCTCCGTGTGTGACGGTAACGCAGTCGGATGTGCCTTTTGGCTATGATGATATTTTTTTCCTTTTACCTGACCAGACATGTCATTACCACTTTGTGGATCCGTTTCACTCTTGACGCCCCGGGTGTTGTTAACTCGTAAGAAAGTAAACCAGGATGACAAGCGTGTGTAAGTATAGCGGATAACAATTAATCAACTTATTAGTTCAGGAAAGTGTAGCGTTGTCAGAATTCTGAAAGGTCGCTAACATATCTTAATAATGGCCACTCCTGGACTTAAACGTGTGAAATGTGACATGTCGACCCCTATGGGCTTACTGTGGAAGTTGGCCCCCTGTCACGACCTTTCTGATGCAGTTAACGCCATCGTACGTCATAATTGGATAAAGGAGGATTTTCTATCATCGGTTGATACACACCACCCCCCGTTTAGACAGGCGATCAGGCCTAAACTCAAGCTGGACATCTCAATCTTTACGCACGGCCCTGTATGGGCATACCCTGCACCTCAATGGGACTCATGGTGAAATGAGATAAAGGAGGTGTGTGTGTGTGTGTCTCAGTGTGTGTGTGTGTGTGTGTATACACACACACTCAATGAGACACACACACACACACACACTGAGACACACACACACACTGAGACACACATACATATATGTATGTGTGTCTCAGTGTGTGTGTGTGTGTGTCTCAGTGTGTGTCTCAGTGTGTGTGTCTCAGTGTGTGTGTGTGTGTGTGTGTGTGTGTGTGTGTGATAATGAGCTTATTCCTTGCCATCCCCTGACACTATTTCATCGGTGGCAACATCAGGTTGCTGCCTTGTTTCTCCGATGACAATGAGAGGAGAGCTCCGCCGTCTTTAACCAGCTCCGCCAGGGTCAAGAATGCAACCCTTTGGTGGAGGGAGCTAAATTCTTGACACAAGTGATCACACCCCCCCCACACCCCCCACCCCACCCCCAACCCCTCCACCACACACCACCCCACCCCACCCCCAACCCCTCCACCCCACCCCACCCCCAACCCCTCCACCACACCCCACCCCACCCCACCCCCAACCCCTCCACCACACCCCACCCCACCCCACCCCCAACCCCTCCACCACCATTTAATATTGCTAATGTTTAATTGTCCATATAAGCAGAATCGACTATTCAATTTATTTTCAGGCATCATTTAAAAATATATATATACTACAGTATATAAAAAACATTTGAATGCCAAATGACTTTCTTTGTTTAAAATGAATGATCAAATGATTGTCTCCGAGTTCATCCTTAAATGGCATCACCAGTCATTGACCCAACCGAGTTAAACACACTTCACACACAGGTTGTCCCTATATCACTCATGTATTCATAAGGACGGTCGTCCCTCTCTAGTCTCAGTCTATTAAACGATGGTTAAGGGCCTCCGACGGCCGCTATTCGGATTACCAAGGGCCAAAGGATCAAATAATAAAAGCGCCAAATAAACGCTGAATAGACGCAGCGACGCGCGAGCTGAACGCAGGGACTAATTATTGCTATGTGATTGGGTTCTTTTCCCTCCTATTTTTTTTTCTTTCCAACGTCGCGCGTGCATCAGGCGGCTCGGCTCACAGCAGAGAAGAGAGACCCCAACACACACTCACACACTCACACACTCACCACCACCATCACCGTGTGGTCTGACACACATGGATGTATATATATATATATATATTGATATATTTATATCAATATATATATATATATAAATATATATATATATATATTTATTTATATATATATTTATATATATATATAGATATAGTAGGAGGGCCTCCCTTCTTCTTTTGTGGAGAAACACTTCAAGTTTCAAAAACACGACCCATTGAGGGCGGCGGAGCTCAAAGTCGCCCCCCCCTCCCCTTTGTAGGCGGACGCACTGGGTTTTGATTGGGGGGGTGAGGTGGGGGGGGGGGGGGGTGAGTGGGGGTGAGGTGGGGGTGAGGAGGGGGGGGTGGGGGGGGTGACAATACAATGGTGTTTCTCAAATTTCGCGCAGAAGAAAAAAAAAAACCCGTGCTCCATCTGTGATCTCAATGAGTCGCCATTCATCGGTTTTTCTCCTCCTTTCGTTTGAACAAGAAGGCAGATGTAGATAGAGGGAGGAGGGAGGAGGGGGAGGGGAGGGAGGAGGAGGGAGGGGGGAGGAGGGAGGGAGAGAGGGAGAGAGGGAGGGGAGGAGGGGGGGAGGGAGCATGCGTTTTAATTGGCTCCTGTAGACGTGTGGAGGGCCCATGGTGTCGCTGGCCGCTTTATTATCTTATGGCGGAGGAGAAGGCGTCGAGTGAACTTTTTTCTGGGGGAAAGTTAGTTGTGATGTGTTCAGACGAGGCCTCATCCCTAGAGAGTTCTGTGTGTGTGTGTGTGTGTGTGTGTGTGTGTGTGTGTGTGTGTGTGTGTGTGTGTGTGTGTGTGTGTGTGTGTGTGTGTGTGTGTGTGTGTGTGTGTGTGTGTGTGTGTGTGTGTTGGAGGGGGGGGCGGGCGGGCGGTGGATGAATATTTGTAGCTCTCACTCTTGTAACCCGTTCAATAAAGCAAAGATAATCCATGGCAACCTACCTTGGAGGCACGAAGAAACAGGTTTTACGTGTGTGTCGGTGTGTGTGTGTGTGTGTGTGAGGCGCATGTGCGTTGGAGGAGAAAGAGAGGGAGGGACGACAGAAGGGTTCCCCTTATTTGAAATATTCATATGCCATCATGGGTTTATCCCTCATTCAGGAGGAGGGCTCTCTGTGTCTGTATGGCAGGACCGAGAGAGAAGAGGCCTCCTCCTCCTCCTCCTCCTGTCTCCTCCTCCTGTCTCCTCCTCCTCCTGTCTCCTCCTCCTCCACCTCACTGACTGACTGACTGACTGACTGACTGACTGACTGCTGGAGGAGTGAAGTGGATATATACTCTGGCCACTCTTCATCCTTCATCGCTCATTGAAACGGATCTCGGGCTGTGTGTAAGATGGCCCCTCTTTAATGGCGACGACGCTGGAGTGGAGGCGCTCAATGAACACGTTACGGAATTTCATTCAGTCAAGTGCTTTCCTCCTCGACGTGCAGTGTGTGTGTGTGTGTGTGTGTGTGTGTGTGTGTGTGTGTGTGTGTGTGTGTGTGTGTGTGTGTGTGTGTGTGTGTGTGTGTGTGTGTGTGTGTGCGCGTGTGTGGGGACACTGGACTGGAGTGACCTTTGGGTTTTATCTGCCTTGCGCTCCTAAAATAAATCATTAAATAGGCTACACGTTTGGGAAATAAAAATGAGTTAATTATAAATGAACTGTCAACTGTCATCCTTTGAGCGTTTGTTATAAAGGAATTTCTCCGTGCGCGCGCATTATTCTCCCCCTTTTTACGCATCGCAATGGAGCTGCGCGCATGCGTGAACTTCAGGTTAATAGCCCCGCGCGCGTTATATAAGTGCTGCTGTAACCTAATGGACTGCAGGGGGGGGGGGGTGAGGGCCAGAATGATGGCAGGCCGGGTATATAGCGGAAACATGCTGTTACTAAAGTAAGTTGCGTCAAGCATATAGCTTCTGTTGGCTCCCCATAAGGGTATAACCCCCCCCCCCCCCCCCCCACACACACACACACAGGAACACACACACACACACACACACACACACACACACACACACACACACACATACACACACACACACACACACACACACACACACACACACAGGAACACACACACATGCACACACACACAGGAACACACACACACACAGGAACACACACACACACACACACACACACACACACACACACACACACACACACACACACACACACATACAGGAACACACACACTCACACACACACACACACACACGCGCGCGCGCACACGCACACATTCATTTGTAAGTGGTCATGAAAGAAGCGACAGCATTTGATGCAAAGGCCTAATGAGGTGGTGTGATTAAAAGAATGCTTCTAAAGGTAATACGGAGCTGGTTGATTGGATCTAATTGCGTCGGGGTTATTCAAAAGTAAACATTCTCGTAACCTATATATATATATATAGCCATGCTCAGTGGGGTTACTTATCCCCAAATTATAAACCAGAATAGCCCAATTTCCTCACAATATAGCTGTATATATATAGGCTGCAATATAGCCTATATGTCAATTGTTATGTTATGAAGTCGTTGGGTCAACGGAGATATTCGGCATAACGGAAGGATTGTGGATAGAGCAATTTTTCACTTGACTATATGAGCCATACAGAAGATAAATATGTTTAATGTCAAAAATATGTAGTTTTAATATCATCTCTATTAGCCTGTTGGTTAGGTAATTAAGGTGCAGCTGACAGCGGCGAGGGAAACAGATGGCATTTACTTACAGTGATTCAGAAGGTAAACAAGAGAGAGAGAGAGAGAGAGAGAGAGAGAGAGAGAGAGAGAGAGAGAGAGAGAGAGAGAGAGAGAGAGAGAGAGAGAGAGAGAGAGAGAGAGAGAGAGAGAGAGAGAGAGAGGAGAGAGAGAGAGAGAGAGAGAGAGAGAGGTGAAGTAAGTAAGGGAGGGAGGTTGAAGGAACTCAGCTGATAGCGGGATGTGTTATAGCTGGGTTAGGGGTAGGGGTAGGGGTAGGGTTAGGGGTAGGGTTATGGTTAGGGGTAGGGGTAGGGGTAGGGGTAGGGTTAGGGGTAGGACCACTACACCTCGTAGGACAGTCTCGGTCGTTAGGAGAGAAACACACAGTAGCCTGTAGTTGATGTGTTGTCACATTCCCAGCTGTTGCTTAGCTCTTCGCAGGCCGGTTCGTTCTCCATTGCATCGGGGAATACCGATGCTAATACATCAAGCCTATACTATATATATATACTATATATCCTATATATATATAATTTGAAAAACGTCACACATTTTCGTTAAAATCAGCAAATTACAATCCACATTTGTATGTATTTATGTATTTTTTTTTATAAACAGACCCCTTCTTCTTGTTTCTAAAGTATTTACATAGCTATTTTATTTAAATATTACAATATGTTTATATCAAATCAAAGGCCTGTGTATGGATAAACAAACGACATGGAAGGGGTCCTTGTGCTGATTTGTGCCCACGACCCGAACTCGTCCCATGGCGACAGGACCGGACCGAGAGGCCCTGGAGTGATGGAGGAACCAGGGACATGTCACATCAAACATTAACAATAACAATAATAATAATAATACAATCAAATTAATTACATAATAACAACAATAATAATAATAATTGTAATAACAATTACAATATTAATAATAATACAATCAAATGTATAACATAATAATAATATTATCAATAACAATAACAATAATAATAGTAATAATAATACAATCAAATTAATAACATAATAATAATAATAATAATAACCTCTAGTTAAAAATACAATTAATAATAGTATAAAATATAACATAATCGTATAATAATAATCAGACACAAGGTTGTCAATTAACAATTAATTTACAATGTTTTCTACGTGGTTTCCCTGTTGCGTTTTAAGCTCCGATCTCTAAGGCCCATAATTATGAATCAAATCTAATCAGATAAACAACAACTCCCCTAGTCCCTCCCAAATGACCCAGAGGTCCATCGATTAACAGCATATCGAACACTTGACAACTAAATAATATAATTCATCGTTTTAATTTTTTGTTCATTTTTCCAGTTCTGAACACTACGACATAAAGCGAATCAACACGAAACTCAAAATATTGTCTGCTAACACTTTAGCTAAAAACACTGAAATAGCATAAGCGACAGTTTATGTTTATCCTCAAAATGGACCAATGCACATAAATCATGAATAAAACCTACATGTTTCATTTAAATTAAAACAGTCACCGCAGTCCTATGATTTTAAAGCGATGGTAAAGTTCAACATAAAGTAAATAATGTTTTCCACAGAAGCAGAAGGAAATAATAACAATAATAAAAATATAAATATAAAACAATGCAAATCTCAGAATATTTTTGCCATCACAAGTCGGAGATTAATCGATAACTACCATTGACTGATATGTTTTTGTTGTGGTTGTAATCAATCAAATCAATCATACTCACCACATCTGGACTGGATTAAACACCAACAGCATATTTATATCTTATCGCCGAATTAAAAACAATTTAATAAATAAATAAATACAAATATAAATAATAAAAAAAGAAACTTAAGATTTTAAAGAAGAAATATATATATATATATTTATATATATTTTAGATGAATGAATGCATGTTCAAAGACGATGGGTCGACCTATCCTACCTGTATAAATGACCTTATCTTCTCCATGATGAGATGTTAGGTCTAACGAGTTTTCAAAAAAAAACAAAACATCTTTATAAAATATTGGTATCGATCGAAGCTTCCCAGGTTGCCCCCCCTCTTTAGAGTCTTACAAACTTGATATTTGAAAAAAGATCTAATAAGGTGGACACAGTTGGAAAAAAAAACCCCTCCCAGCGAGCCAATCAGATCGCTCCCTCAGCCCTCGGCCAATGACAGGCGCCACATTGTTGTCAAATTGGTCTAATGAAACCCGAGGAGCAACAATAGAGAGAGAGGAGAGAGAGACCATCTGTATCCACTGACTCTCCCCAGGAAGTTAGTGTCTCGCGCTGCGTCGAGTAGCCACCTCGTCTCCCTCGCTCTCTCTCTGTCTCTCCTTGTCTCTCTCTCTCTCTCTGTCTCTCTGTGTCTCTCTCCCTCTCTCTCTCTCTGTCTCTCTGTGACTCTCTCCCTCTGTCTCTCTGTCTCTCTGTGTCTCTCTCCCTCTGTCTCTGTGTCTCTCTCCCTCTCTCTCTCTCTGTCTCTCTGTGTCTCTCTCCCTCTCTCCCTCTCTCTCTCTCTGTCTCTCTGTGTCTCTCTCCCTCTCTCCCTCTCTCTCCGTGTCTCTCGGTCTGTGTCTTGCAGCTTGCAGAAAGAAAAACTAACTTTATAAGTCAAGCAGTCAGCGTGTGAATTCTCATCTCGGTGTTCACGGTTTTGGGATTTTAATGTGACTCTAAAGTTTTTGTTCCGGTGTAAACCTGTCCTGCGGCGCGTGCCATCCTCGGGTGCAGCTCGGTTAGTGTCACACCTCTTAGACCGAGACCGATTAGGCTTCACTTTACTGCCGAGCGATGTTGAGAACGGTCCAGTCTGATCAGCATTAGCAAACCAGAACGAGGCTATATCTTTTGTAAATTTGCAATTTTTTAAAAACTTTAGATCGTTACTGAAGTCAGACACACACACACACACACACACACACACACACACACACACACACACACACACACACACACGCACACACACACACAGAGACAGACAGACAGACAGACAGACAGACAGTCCGTCGTGTTGTCAAAGAATCCCAAAGGAAGACGGGCATGGATCTTAGACCGGAGCTCCCGACGGTGTCCTCGGCGTCTCAGGTGCACCACCACCACCACCACGGGTCGTCGTCGGTGGTGACGGGGTTGGTCAGCGGCGCGGGGGGGGTCTCCATCCCGGTGTCCATGGCCGGCGGCCTGCTGCGCGGCCCGCCGCTCCTGCTGCGCGCCACCGAGAAGTACCCGCGCACCCCCAAGTGCGCCCGCTGCCGCAACCACGGCGTGGTGTCCGCGCTCAAGGGCCACAAGCGCTACTGCCGCTGGAAGGACTGCATGTGCGCCAAGTGCACGCTGATCGCCGAGCGGCAGCGCGTCATGGCGGCCCAGGTGGCGCTGCGCAGGCAGCAGGCGCAGGAGGAGAACGAGGCGCGCGAGCTGCAGCTGCTGTACGGCACGGCCGAGGGGCTCGCGCTGGCCGCCGCCAACGGCATCATCCCGCCGCGTCAGAGCTACGAGGTGTTCGGCTCCGTCAACAACAACGACAGCAAATCCGGTGAGTGCATGAGAGCCACCGCTTAAACCAGAGCTTAAACCAGATCTTAAACCAGATCTTAAACCAGATCTTAAACCAGAGCTTAAACCAGATCTTAAACCAGATCTTAAACCAGCGCTTAAACCAGAGCTTAAACCAGAGTTTAAACCACAGCTTATATCGGTGGGTTAATGAGTTTAAGATGTGCGTAATGTGCTGTCATTGATGTACTTCTGATGGGCGTCATTCGCTCTATTGGTTTGTGGTGAGTGTATAATAGCCATTCGGATCAGAAGGTGGTGTGTGTGTGTGTGTGTCTCAGACGCGGCTCACGTCACAATGTTATACCGCGTGTTCCTTCCAGGCCCCCGGTGAGCCCCCCCGTACTGATGGGTCATTCTGTTGTCTTATAGATCTGAGCATCCATAAGTACGAGCTGTTCACCAAGAGCCAGCTGTCCGGCTCCGCCACGCCGCCCCAGGGCGCGGGGAAGACGGCCTCCACCGACAGCGACTCCGCCCCGGGCGTCTCCTCCCCAGACGTCCGGCACGGCGGCTCCGGCTCGGAGAATGGCGACGGCGAGTCGTTCAGTCGCATCGGCTCCCCGGCGTCCAAAGCCGTGAAGGACGGCGAGGACACCCCGGGGTCCGTCAGTCCCCTGGGCTCGGACTCCGGCTCCGAGACAGACAAGGACGAGCAGGAGCCCTCCCCGTCCTCGGCGGCGGCCTCCAGACACATGAACGCCATCGACATCCTGACCCGGGTGTTCCCCAGCCACAAGAGGAGCGTGCTGGAGCTCGTGCTGCAGGGCTGCGGGAAGGACGTGGTGCAGGCCATCGAGCAGATCCTCAACCACGGCGGCGCGCACATGACCCACAAGGCCGCGGGGGGTCCCGAGGCCGCGGACACGTGGGCTGCGGAGCGCATGCTGCAGAGCGCCGCGCACCAGTCCTCCGTCCTGTCGTCCTCGTCCTCCGCCGGCGGCGCGGCCCCGCGGGCCCACATGCAGCTGGGCCCGGGGGCCATGACGCTGAGCAACCGCTCGGCCTTCTCCCCGCTGCAGCCCAACGCGCCGCACTTCGGCGCCGACCCCAGCGCGTACCCGCTGGGCACCCACCTGGGCCTCAACCCGCTGCGGCTCGCCTACTCCGCGCACAGCCGGGGGCTGGCCTTCATGACCCCGTACTCCACCGCGGGGCTGATGCCCGCGCTGGGCTTCAGGCCCCCCATGGACTACGCGTTCAGCGACCTGATCCGGGACAGGACGCTGCTCCACAAGGACCAGGGCTACACCTCCGGCCTGTACGGGCCGCTCGTCAACAGCGCGCCGGACAAGCAGTGACCGACAGACAGATGGCATAAGGAATTCATATATATATAGCCAAGCAAGTGTTGAATGTGTTATGAGATATAAAAAAATAAGATATATCGTGTGATTGTTTTTGTGTATATAATATTCTCTGACTTGTCTAGTCACCTTCTGTTTCCTTGTGTCCATATGTCCATATGTCCATATGTCCATATGTCCATAGTCCTCTCATGTATAAAGTGTTATTACGCCATGTTATGACGTGAGCCCTCGATAAAAAAAAAATGAAAGTTGTTTCGTTGACCAATCCATAAATCCTCGTTCTATTCCTGTACAGAGAAGTTTAAACACGTCAAGACTGTCCTGCGTTGACTTATGGTCTCATCTCATCTAATTCTTATTCTATTTGTTTTTCATTTAAAAAAAGGTTTAATTCCATAATTCCTCCCTCCCCTTATTGTATTATTATTATTATTATTATTATTATTATTATTATTATTATTATTATTATTATTATTATTATTATTATTATTATTATTATTATATTATACACTATAAGAATGACCTTCGTTACAGAACACTAAATAGAAAAGGACTTTAAGAACTTGCACTTCAGCCTATTGTCATATTCATCAACTTTAACCGACAACAGAAAACCTGCTCTTCCAATATTCGATTGTTCGATTTGATCGGCTAATCGATAACATGTATTTAGCTGATGTTAACCCTACGAATGCACCTGTGTTGTGGAAGTTGAACGGATGACACGTGATGCCCCACGACCCACGTGTCCCTCATGTTCTGAGTTACTTTACACGTGGCTGTATTATATATTGCATTCTTGTAATATTGGCCTATACTTATATATATATGACTGATAACCTTCATTTATAAATTGATAGCCAGCTGCAAAAATGATGGCATTTTTAAAGTCGAATGGTCTTCTTCATGTACATGTCTGTACATGTCTGTACGCTGTATGAATTTACTGGAAATAAATGTTATTTTAAAGAAATCCTAAAAAATACTAGACTATTTATTAGGTCTATTTATTAGGTCTATATATATATATTATATATTATTATCTCAAAAATATGAGATATGCTAATAGAGATATAAGCTCTCGCCTTATAGGAATAAGGTTCACACGACCAGTACTAATAGTACTATTAGTACTATTAGTACTATTACAAATTTTTGTAACTGCTTCTTTAATAATTCTAATTATTCTAATCATTTTTATTATTGTAATTATTATACGTCTTATACTTATACTTATACTACTTATATATATATGTATATATATTATTATTATTATTATTATTATTATTATTATTATTATTATTATTATTATAATTATTATTATATCGCGTTCTTTTAGCCTCGGAGTGGCCAAGTGTTGGCTAGCAGCAAGCTAGGCTCCCTGAGTTAAATGATCTCCCCCCAATGTGTCCTTAAGAGTTAATTAAGAGTTAATTAAGAGTTAATTCCTCTTATCCAAAGTACAGACGGATGAACGATGCCCAAAAACACCTTCACCTGGACTCTCCTTAATCAATGATCATATTAACAAAATAAGAGGCCTTATACCTAAACAATGAAGTGTAGCCCTCCCTACATTCTAATGTAGGCCTATAATCAATAAGTTGATTTATTAATTAGTGTTTTTAGCTGAGACACTGAAGCCGCTTCTAAGCGCGTGGAGTTGGAGGAGGAGAGCCGCTAGGGCCTCGCGCGCTTCTGGTCTCAAGCCTGTTTCAAGTGACAGGGTCTCCAGAATGAACTAGACAACTAAAGTAGTAGCCTACCAGTGATGTGAGAGCCTTGGGGTGGCAGTCTGTTATGGACTTGGGCTTGGCTTGGGAACCGGTAGGTCACCGGTTCAAGTCCCCCGAAACACCAGTTCACTGCCGAGGTACCTATGAGCAAGCTGCTCCCCGGGCGGTGTATATACAAAAGCTGCCCCCTAATAGCAGGATGGGGTTGAACGCAGAACAACTCATTTCACTGTGTGTGAATGTGTGTGACCCATCAATTCGATTCAATACTTTCGATTTAGATGGAATTCTGGGGAATGGAATTGCCCAGAAAAGTACTGTTCTTCATACATAGATATATGTATAGGTATAGATAACATGTACGTATTCAAGTAGGATGTTTATCGATAAGAGTCACTTGTTAAGCCAGTACTAGTAGCTATGTAACTAACCCATGTCACTCATACATTAGGCTTTAGCTGACTGTTAATAGCAAAGGACAAGCAGGCCACATGTGTCCATATAGCTTTATAACACGAACTGATGATCTTAACGAGGATATGACGTCACGTCGGCAATTACGATGGGTCGTCGTTTTGTTTTCGCATTTAGGGACTTATTCCAACAGGTTGGCCTCTATTTAACGTCCGTATAATAGGTTTAGTGCTCAATTTCGGCCAATAAGAACCTTAATGGGACGCTGGCCTCTACAGTCATAGGCCTACAGAGGGGTTTCTGCAGTGTACATGGTTCCAAGACGCGACATGGAGATGTTGTGTCATTAGAGAAGTTCATAGCCATTTCAAAATAACTCTGTAATAGGGTTGCATTTGATGTTTTTCAAGTGCTATTTTTCTTTCTTCTCGTACATCCAGAGTCAGCACGGTGAGTTCCTCAGGGCCAAACCGCCACCTGCGCTCTCGGACTCTCTGGAGTCCACATCATTAAGTAGTCTAAATTATTTAGCTTTTCTCCACATCACGACAGTTTTTGTCTTTGAAGAGTTTGTAAAGAGTCCATGCCTTTTTTAAATCCTGCACGGAACATGTCAAATAAATCCTCCTAACCCCGTATGTCGTTTCTAATGATGTAGGCTAAAGGACCTATACCCGTCTATA
>CM051004.1:31543276-31548276 GCA_027704905.1 Muraenolepis orangiensis | reverse complement strand
ATGAGTCACTGTCTGACACCACAGCCTCACCACCTCCTCACCACCTCCTCCTCACCCCCTCCTCACCACCTCCTCCTCACCGCCTCCTCACCACCTCCTCCTCACCCCCTCCTCACCACCTCCTCCTCCACCGCCTCCTCCACCACCTCCTCCTCACCCCTCCTCACCACCTCCTCCTCACCACCTCCTCACCTCCTCCTCACCGCCTCCTCACCGCCTCCTCACCACCTCCTCCTCCACCCCCTCCTCACCACCTCCTCCACCACCCCTCCACCACCTCCTCACCACCTCCTCACCACCTCCTCCTCACCACCCCCTCCTCACCGCCTCCTCACCACCTCCTCCTCACCCCCTCCTCACCACCTCCTCCTCACCCCTCCTCACCACCTCCTCCTCACCCCCTCCTCACCACCTCCTCCTCACCACCTCCTCCTCACCCCCTCCTCACCACCACCTCACCACCTCCTCCTCACCACCCCCTCCTCACCCCCTCCTCACCACCTCCTCCTCACCACCTCCTCACCTCCTCCTCCACCCCTCCTCACCGCCTCCTCACCACCTCCTCCTCACCCCCTCCTCCCACCTCCTCACCACCTCCTCACCACCACCTCACCACCACCTCACCACCTCCTCCTCACCACCCCCTCCTCACCCCTCCTCACCCCTCCTCACCACCACCTCACCACCTCCTCCTCACCACCTCCTCCTCACCCCCTCCTCACCGCCTCCTCACCCCTCCTCACCGCCTCCTCACCACCGCCTCCTCACCACCTCCTCACCCCTCCTCACCCCCTCCTCACCACCACCTCACCACCTCCTCCTCACCACCTCCTCCTCACTGCCTCCTCACCCCCTCCTCACTCCCTCCTCACCACCTCCTCCTCACCACCTCCTCCTCACTGCCTCCTCACCGCCTCCTCACCACCTCCTCACCACCTCCTCCTCACCACCTCCTCCTCACCACCTCCTCACCACCGCCTCCTCACCGCCTCCTCACCGCCTCCTCACCGCCTCCTCACCACCGCCTCCTCACCACCTCCTCACCGCCTCCTCACCCCCTCCTCACCACCACCTCACCACCTCCTCCTCACCACCTCCTCCTCACTCCTCCTCACCGCCTCCTCACTGCCTCCTCACCACCTCCTCCTCACCACCCCCTCCTCACCACCTCCTCACCACCTCCTCCTCACCCCCCTCCTCACCACCTCCTCCTCACCACCTCCTCACCCCCTCCTCACCACCACCTCACCACCTCCTCCTCACCACACCCTCCTCACCACCTCCTCACCACCACCTCCTCACCACCTCCTCCTCACCCCCTCCTCACCACCTCCTCCTCACCACCTCCTCACCCCCTCCTCACCACCACCTCACCACCTCCTCCTCACCACACCCTCCTCACCACCTCCTCACCACCACCTCCTCACCACCACCTCACCACCTCCTCCTCACCACACCCTCCTCACCACCTCCTCACCACCACCTCCTCACCACCTCCTCCTCACCACCACCTCACCACCTCCTCTTCACCACCACCTCCTCACCGCCTCATCACCACCTCCTCCTCACCACCACCTCACCTGTGTTTAGATGGAGACGGGAGGAGGAAGAGGAAGAGGAAGAGGAGGAGGTGGGGGAGGGGGAGGAGGAGGAGGAGGAGGAAGAGGGTCAGCAGGTGAAGGCCCGGTTCTCTCAGGTGCACGCAGGTGAGTGACCCGACACTGACTGTACTGTCAAGAGGAGACCGGGTCGTGACACTGTCTGTGCAGTGAAACACCATGTTATACAACACGCACGCACACACGGAGACGCACACACAAACACACTTACACACGCACGCACACACGGAGACGCACACACAAACACACATACACACGCACGCACGCACACACGGAGACGCACACACAAACACACATACACACGCACGCACACACGGAGACGCACACACAAACACACATACACACGCACGCACACACGGAGACGCACACACAAACACACATACACACGCACGCACACACGGAGACGCACACACAAACACACATACACACGCACGCACACACGGAGACGCACACACAAACACACATACACACGCACGCACACACGGAGACACACACACAAACACACATACACACGCACGCACGCACACACAGAGACGCACACACAAACACACATACACACGCACGCACACACAGAGACGCACACACAAACACACATACACACACACACACAGAGACGCACACACACGGGTGTGCACGCACACACACACACACACACACTTACACACACTAATTTGCAGACGTGCACACATACTCACGCACGCACACACACACACACACACACACACACACACACACACACACACACACACACACACACACACACACACACACACTCACTCACACACAGACATTGATAAATTATATTGTTTTGTTCCGTGAATCTTTCTAAATTGAATTGAGAAAAGTGAAGTGAGATCAGGTTAAGTGAGAGAAAGAGAGAAGAGAGTAGAGAAGTGGTGTGTGCGTGTGTGTGTGTGTGTGTATGTGTGTGTGTGTGTGTGTGTGTGTGTGTGTGTGTGTGTAAACTGGGTCAGCCCACAGAGTGGGGAGGTGGGCCAGAGACAAGGAGGACTGCACAGTAAAAAAAATGATTGGTCCTCTCACCCCAGCCACTGGCCAGCCATCACACCCTCCAAATGATGATCTATACGTCTGGGGGACACCTGACCTGTGGACGGAGATGGATTGACCCTTATCTCCTCCCCCCTCTTCCCCCCCCCCCCACCCATCCCCAGCACCCCACCCCCCCTCTAGGTCTATCTCTCTCTCCCACCTTCTCTCTCTCTCTCTCTCTCTCTCTCTCTCTCTCTCTCTCTCTCTCTCTCTCTCTCTCTCTCTCTCTCTCTCTCTCTCTCTCTCTCTCTCTCTCTCTCTCTCTCTCTCTCTCTCTCTCCTTTTCTCTGTGGTTGCCAATGGAGACAGATGAAGCTGGGCCCCGGGCCTCGGCCCCTGCAGATTGATTATTGATCAGCAGGACAGAGATGGATAGAGAGGAGGAGGAGGGGGAGGAGGAGAGAGAGAGAGAGAGAGAGAGAGAGAGAGAGAGAGAGAGAGAGAGAGAGAGAGAGAGAGAGAGAGAGAGAGAGAGAGAGAGAGAGAGAGAGAGAGAGAGAGAGAGAGAGAGAGGGTGGGGGAGATGGCTGGCGGTGGAGGAGCAACATACAGATAAGTGGGAGGATTTGGAGGAATTTTTATGATTTCAGAGAGACCCTATAGGTACGAGGAGGAGGGAGGGGGAGACGGGGGGGGGAGACGGGTGGGGGAGACGGGTGGGGTAGAGGTGTTGGAGGATGTGTCTGAGGGTGGGGGGGTGAGGCGGAGATGGGGGTGGGGGGGGGGTGGGAGGGGGGAGAGGGGGGAGGAGATAAGGGTTTAAGATGTTGCTCCTAAGCCATCACCTTGAGAGGGAGCTGTTGACTTTCCTTTCAAACTTCCCACCGAACAAAACTCTCTTTTTGTTGTGTCCTACTCAAGGGAGGGGCGGCGCAATGAGCAGTTACCTCCGTGTGTTGTTTCTTTAGCGGTCGTCGTCAAAATGTGATTTGGTTTAATTAAGCACAATTACACACAGATTGTGTAGGTTTTTATTTTAAAAGAAAGAAAAGAAAAAGCAGAGCCTTGTAATGTGCAGCACATGAGGAATAATGCGTTCTACCACCAGGAGATGGAGAAAGTGATGGTTTATTAGTCTGCACGGCGGAGCCTGCTGGCGGTGGGTAGCGTTTGCTGTAATGGACTTGGTGCTTGGCAGAACCATCTTGATCTGGGAACGCTCATACTACTTCCAGCATGGGCATGATGTCGTCAGGGGAGCTGGAGAGAGTCTCTTTATGGCGGAGCCAACGGGGTTAAGCTGGAATCTCCGATGACTCCCTTGGCTTTTCCTCTATACCTTCATATCTATCCCTTTGACTTTGCGAATGTGTATGCGCAGCATGTTATCGAGGCACAGCGTGCTATCCGCTGTTTGGACAAATAGGGTGTGTGTGTGTGTGTGTGTGTGTGTGTCTGTTTGCCTGTGTGTGTGTGTGTTTGTGTGTGCGTGTCTTTTTGCCTGTGTGTGTGTGTGTGTGTGTGTGTGTGTGTGTGTGTGTGTCTGTTTGCCTGTGTGTGTGTGTGTGTGTGTTTGTGTGTGTGTGTCTGTTTGCCTGTGTGTGTGTGTGTGTGTGTGTGTGTTTGTGTGTGCGTGTCTGTTTGCCTGTGTGTGTGTGTGTGTTTGTGTGTGCGTGTCTGTTTGCCTGTGTGTGTGTGTGTGTTTGTGTGTGTGCGTGTCTGTTTGCCTGTGTGTGTGTGTGTGTTTGTGTGTGTGTGTCTGTTTGCCTGTGTGTGTGTGTGTGTGTGCGTGTGTGTGTGTTTGTGTGTGTGCGTGTCTGTTTGCCTGTGTGTGTGTGTGTGTTTGTGTGTGTGCGTGTCTGTTTGCCTGTGTGTGTGTGTGTGTGTGTGTGTGTGTGTGTGTGTGTGTGTCTGTGTGTGTGCGTGTCTGTTTGCCTGTGTGTGTGTGTGTGTGTGTGTGTGTGTGTGTGTGTGTGTGTGTGTGTCTGTGTGTGTGCATGTCCTCATATCTCGTTGAGTGGAGTTGGCTGCAGAGATAGAAGCAGGCCCCGGGTAGAAAAAGGTAGAAAGTTTAGTTTAGTAAGGAGCATGAACCATTTGGGGTTCAGGTCTTTGTATGTTAGTATTGGCGCCATTAATTGTATACTGAGTCAAGGTTTGGTTAGACAAGAAAAATCGATGTAAGAAAAAAGTCAATCATTTACCAATCTGCTGGCGGTAACTAATCGGTGAGTTGACAACACTATCATTAGTCCTGGTGATTAATACCTAGCCATCCTTAGGTCATTATTAAAGTGTGATTACATTCATCTTCCCAGTACCATCACATTAATTCAAAACAAAAAGAATCGCTTTTGAAAAATGTCATTGATGGATCCCTTTTCTCCT
>CM051004.1:31523276-31538276 GCA_027704905.1 Muraenolepis orangiensis | reverse complement strand
GGATTAAAAATCCTGTCATTTTGCAGTTTTCAGCATTCATAACCCCCCCATCCCCGTCCAAAATGCCCCCCCCCCCCCCCCTGCCATTCGCCCCCTCCCCCTCTGACTGAACCGCTATCTGCAGGGTTTGGCAGAGTGCCGTGACAGGTTTGGGGTAGAGAGGCGGATTTGCCTGTAAGTCACACAACCTGTTTGTACCAGCCTGGCTGCTGCTCTGTTTGCAGCTCGGCATCCGTCTGAGATGTGACAGGATCTGGAAGAATGTTGGCCTCTCCCGCTCTCTCTGCCTCTGTCTCTCTCTCCATCATTCTCTCTCTCCATCATTCTCTCTCTCTCTCTCTCTCTTTTGCTCTCTTCCTCTCTCTATCACTCTTGCTCTCTCTCTCTCCCTGTCTTCTCTTTTCTCACTCTGAAGATGTTCTGGGCAGCTGGCTGGTTCAGGGAAAGGTAGCAGTCAGTCAGAGGGAGATAAAGAAAGCAATAGAAAGAGAAAGAGGGAAAGAGAGAGAGAGAGAGAGAGGGAGTGAGAGATAGATAGATAAGAGAGGGAGAGGGGGAGAGAGAGAGAGCAAGAGAGAGAGAGAGAGAGAGAGAGAGAGAGACTGTGCTGGTATACGATGATCTCCCATTGCCCCGATGGACCTTACTGTATGATAGACTGAGTCGGTCTAATCTCCAATTTCTCCTATCTAGTCCTCGGGGTTACTAAGCCTGTTTGATATGATCTGAATGAGGGGATACCGGTCCATCTCAAATGCGCGCCCTGTCTTGATTTGCTCTAATCCTACGTCTTATTTCCATAGCAGTGTTCCGGTCTGAAGTCTCATCTCCTTTGGGTTTTTTTTCAAAATAAAATGCCTTATGCTTTGCGCTGTGCATGACAAATTGCCGGACCAGGTTCGAGTGGCCCAGGAGAACTGTGTATACACTGTGTTTTAAAGAGCAGGCCTCTATCTGAGCCCTTAGGGAATATGCCTTGCAACATTAAGCTTGTGTGACGGCTGGGAGTTTGGGTCTGAAAGTCTGTGTGTTGGGTCCACATGGTTTCAGATGTTCAGCGGAGCACATGAGGTCCACACCCACTCAGCTGGGGAGCTTTGGTCTAATCCCAATGTGTTGACTTCTGTGTCTGGAGTTGCTGGTGGACACGGACTCACACACATTTCCCCGTATTATTCACTGTATAAATGTGACGCCACCCCTATTAACTTCTTACAGTCTCTCTAAGGAGTCTTGTTTAAACTGTACATGAACTCAATGAGTCAAATGTTTTTTAAATGTTTAAAATTTTAAATGGTGTCTGGCTAATTGCGGCTGGATGCCCCGCCTCACAGGCAGGTCACCGCTGTGGTTCTGGGACTAACAACCACAACAACACGGGTTCAACATGACGGCAGACAGCCGCGCGTGACCAAATCGGGAATAAGGGTGTTTAACTTTCAATCGCTGCGGTGGTAAGAGGGTATTAAGAGCAGCCGAAATTGAGATCACATGGTGTGCAATGCTGTGGTGTGTGTGTGTGTGTGTGTGTGTGTGTGTGTGTGTGTGTGTGTGTGACAGGATGGGACTTTGCTTTGGCGCAAACAGGTTGGATGAAAGCGACAACCCCAAGCCGCCACCCTACCCCCCCCCCCCCCCTCTCAAAAGCATGGACAAACTTAAAGGGACCATCCAATTACATTTTGGAAAGCTTAATTGTTTACATTTTGGTATATATATACGTATATATATATAAATATACCTATATCTGCACATATATCAAAAATATACTGTTTACACACCTAGTAGACTGTTTTTACATCCCATTTAACCACTGTACATTTTAGATTACTATGCACTTTAATGTTACTTTGCACTCGGTTTGGTGAGATGCCAAATGATTTTCGCTGTACTGTACTTGCTGTGCAATGACAATACATTTGAATGTAATCTAATCTAATTTGGACATTAAATGAAGTTATTGCAATGGTGTCACCACAGTGTCACAAAGCCTGGTAGTAGCTTTGCCACAAACATTGACACAATCAATTGTACGGTGTTCACTTCACGTGAATGTATGTATGTACATTCTGTATAGGTAAACATCTCTTTTAAGGATGTTTAAAAAAAAAGAAAGCACATGGCACATTATCATGGCACCCATTAAACAAGTATTCCATCTGGCTGGATTTTGCTGAGCAATATTTTGACGTTTGGCGCTCTGTTTTCGTCATTAATCCTCCATCTGTCTTCAATATTGATATGAATATAGATATGGAGGACACACTATTCTTCTGAAAGTATTCACATGAAGGACAAAGCCTAGCTTTACTATGACAGCCGCGTTAGCTAAGGGCTGCGACCCGCCAGCGCTAACAAGACGGATGGCCGAACGACACACTAGCAAGGAATACACGAGAGCGCTTTTCTGCACATATGGCACATTAGCCGGTTTTTGCCTGCTTGTTTTTTACGGCTGGTTTAATCTTTTTTAATCCGTCAGAAAATCAATTTGCCCATGTCGCTGCCACGTTAGCGGCGGGAACACTCCATCACCCGTCCGCGGGAGCGGGGTGTCTGCCTGGACAAGACTGAGAGACCGATGGTGGATGCTAGTCACCAGGAAAAATGTGGCTGATGGAAAGATTAATAGATGCTTCTGGAAGGATGGCTGGTTCAGACAGGTTGAGCGCTCACCCCATTCACAGTCATGATTTCAAAACAAAGCGCTACCGGTTTTTAAAGATAAATACAATTATATATAACCGACCGTGACAGAACTGCCACTACAAGCTATATGTAAAAATGGGGGAGCTCAGCAATGTGTCCTGACTACGGCTGGAGCCTACAGTCAGGGTGCAAAATACTGGGGCACTCGGGTCCCCAGAGACCTCTTGATTGACACTCCAGGCCCTCCCTCAAAGCCCTAACAGCTAAATTGTAATAAAATGTAAACTTTACCACCGGGTCTTTTGCACACTGCCAGCTGCGCTTTAATGCACGGGTTTACATGGGCTGGAGCCCAGGGGGCCCCTACTGATCAGGAGCCCAGATTGGCCAGCAATATTGGCCTGGTTGTAGTTGTGCCAGTGAGCGACTCATTCACTTGAAACAATATGTCGTTGTTGTTAATTGGTTGTCTGGTGAGATTCATTGCATTTAACTATTTATTTATTTATTCATCCATTTATTTATTAATAAAAAGCTAAAAACATTCACACCGGTAGTTTTGTCAGATTCACGCAATGGATTCGCAAAGTCACGTTAAGGTCATTTGATGGCCACGCCCACCTATATGTGTTGATTTGGTCAGAAGTCAACGTCGTCGTTCCGAAGGTACAACAGCCGGTCTCGGAAACGAAAGGCGAAAGAAAGAACATTTATTCGTAGACATTCCCAAACAAACAAATAAACGGGGTTTTTCAAACCTCCCAATGACATAGAGCAGACTGCTAACGTTAGCAGCACGCTCCCCGAAAGTAATGTAGCTCGTCCATCAGCAGCTGACGTTCGCTATGGCGATGCCAATGATGTCATCGATGAAGACCATCGATAAAAAACATTAACCTTATAATAACAGCGGAGAGACTGAATCACCTCACACTGATGTTAATTGAAAGCGACATCCTCCGTGAACTGGATTTTACGGACATAATCAAGGTCTTCTCTGCCAGGAAAACAAGACGAAAGCACTTCTGAAAGTAGGACCATTGCTTTTTATTGTTGACCCTTTTGCTTTATTTTATTAATCGTGCATTGTCTTAGGCCTAATTGGAAAACACTTGACGCAACTCCACACTGTGTTTATCTCTATGCAACATACTTTATTATGGAGGCTGAGAGCATCAACACATCAGACATGTCTGTCTTATAGACCAATGTGTTAAGCTTGCTGTTGTCTAAATATTAATTCCTTAGGCAAGAGAAAGAGAAAAGTTAGGCCCATAGTCGAGGAGTAGATGATGACCAATCTCGCAACCAATTAAATGGGTTGTATGTTGACTTGGTGCTGAAACGTTTCTTTACATTTCAACATCACATAATGAATTGACTTTTGTGGTCAGTCAATTTTATATGTGCTATCCTTCGTAAATTCATTAAAACCCTAACCAAGCGATCCACAATGCATATAATACCGTATTTGACGTTTGAAGTATGGCTTAAAAAGCGTAAACACAAGTGATGGAATTTAAATCGAATGGCCTTACAGAAATAGATATTTCAATAATAACTCATCAATTTAACATTATTAACGGCAAATGAGAGGGACTGGGACTAGGTGGTCTGAGGATATCGTCTAGTTTGTGAAGTCTGCATATTTTTTTGGGGTTTCTGTTGTGTGAATCTCTGTGGAGAGAGGAGTAGACTCAGTGATACAGAGGCACGGTGCATCTGGGAGATACAGTAAGCTCCAGCACATTTATAACAGAGAGTTTAAAGCCACTCTCTTATTATCCAG
This sequence comes from Muraenolepis orangiensis, assembly GCA_027704905.1. Classification (NCBI taxonomy): domain Eukaryota; kingdom Metazoa; phylum Chordata; class Actinopteri; order Gadiformes; family Muraenolepididae; genus Muraenolepis; species Muraenolepis orangiensis. The sequence goes on along the minus strand of CM051004.1, from coordinate 31,533,838 downwards.
TATTCAGAAGATATAAAAAAACAACCCCACTGTAAGTCCTTTAATTCCTCCAAAGGGCCGGGGCGCACAAAAAAACTAATTTGACAGAACAGTAGTAAGACTTTTTTTCTTTTTTCTTTCTCCAAAATAATAATTATGGGATTTAGCGGCAGAAGAACAGGAGGGGGATACCTGGGATAACGCAGGGGTTTGGCTGAAGCCATTAAAGCACTAGCTATGGGACTATTAACACGGCTAGGAGTCACTGGGCCTGATAAATACTCACTGAAGACATGGCTAGGGCAGTGGTATGTGTCGTTTCTCCTCACGACAGCAGGGCTAAGGCGTTGGAAAGCCATGAGAGGGGGGGGGGGGGGGGGGAGGGCCGGGGGGGGGGGGGGGGAAACATTAAAGTTACATGCAATTTATTTGTCGGCTTAGGAGGTGGCGAAAAAGAAGGAAAAGAAAAATCTATCTTGTAAAGTAGTTTTTTTTCAGGGAGGCTATTTTCTCCTTGAGCTGTTTGGAAAGGGAATACGCCTTATTAGTCCCCGGGATACACACAGGGTTATTTGGTTATGCACTCAAGCCTTAAACTGAGTTGGTGTTTAAGCCCTCGTCCGTCCCTCCATTCTACTGAGTGATTACCTCTGTCAGACCTTCAACCAAGCAGGATGCCTTCTCTCCCTCCCTCCCTCCCTCCCTCCCTCCCTAGCCATCCCTTTCTCCCCTTCTCGTGCTGGTCCTACACACACACACACACACACACACACACACACACACACACACACACACACACACACACACACACACACACACACACACACACACACACACACACACACACACACACACCACACACACACACGCACACACACACACAGTTTACATATACAAACAATATCCATTCAAACACAAATTGAGTTCCATACACACCAATATGTATGTACATGCATTTGCACTCTCTCTCTCTCTCTCTCTCTCTCTCTCTCTCTCTCTCTCTCTCTCTCTCTCTCTCTCTCTCTCTCTCTCTCTCTCTCTCTCTCTCTCTCTCTCCCGGCACGCACACACACACATGCACGCGCACGCACGCACACACGCACACACAAAACACCTGTCTCCCTGGAATCCCTGAGAGGGCTGTGCTTGCCTCACCGCCACACCTCAATGTGCAGTAATTCTAGAGAAAGGGCCTCTTTAAGATTCATGGCCATAAAATCCAGCCACAAACCCAAACCATTAACAGTCGGCTGTGGGCACTGGAATGGATCTGGCTAGCTCGGAGCAAGGCAACACTCACAGGCCATTAGTGGAACACTCAGATCTCTAGACAACAGGAAGGGAGCTGCCAATGGAAATGGCCGTTTGATTCTCTGTGATGCAAATGGAGTAAATGAGAGGGAATGGGTTCCGGGGGTTTTGCCGATCAAAGCGGCCGGCGGAATGAATGAGAATGATGCGGTAAGTAGCGGAGAAGAAAGTAGCTAACTTAGCACACCGAACAAGTTGTGCTGTTTAAGTGGGAGACAGCTGGCCTCTCCTGGCTGGCTCCCTCCTCAACACTTCCTTATTTATTTTTTAACAACTCAACAACTCTGAAAATGAAAATGAAAATAGTAAACGTGGAATGGTGGATGACTGCGAGAGGCAACAGATGTTCAGATTCTGCGTTGTCCTTAAAGCTACTTGTGAGTTGAGATGAGACCTATCAAACAAAGTGGGCCTACTGGATATAGTAGGCCCACTGATCAACTGGAAGGTTATATTGTCTGTTGAATGGCATGTGTGTTTTTATTTTTAGCGATAAACCTTTGTAGGGATATAATTAGCATATATAATAATAATAACATATAAAGCATTTGACACATGGTAAGATAGTTTATACCATTATTGTGTTAAAATTGTACACATTTATTTCCAGTCACTAGAGGGCAGAATGTACTTTTTTTTAGCAACCTTTTACAAACAGGAAACTGTGTTCACCTATCTCTTGTAAAACACAAATAAACATCCACTGCCTTATGCTGTAGGTACCATTTAAGAGGGAGACTTTTCATTTGTAAGAAATACCATAGCCTTTGTCAGTTATTATAGGTGTGTGAATGTACCACTTTAAAATGGTGGAGGGGGGGCGGGGTTTGGGGGTTAGTTTAGCTTTTGAGATGATAACATGACCACATTACCAACATGTCGGACTGCTAACATGCCACATATATCCGTTCACTACAGATTTAGCATTTTTTAGTTTTTCACTGACAAAATACGTTTTATTTCACTGCAGGTTAGGGATCCTCTGGTTATGCTCTGTGTCATGCCCCTAGGGAGGGAGAGAGAGAGAGAGAGAGAGAGAGAGAGAGAGAGAGAGAGAGAGAGAGAGAGAGAGAGAGAGAGAGAGAGAGAGAGAGAGAGAGAGAGAGAGCAATGGAGAGAGAGAGAGGGAGGGAGAGAGAGAAAGATAGATGGATGGAGAGCTAATTAACAAGACAGGAGAGAGAGAAAAAATGAAGGACAAAATGAGCACAGACACCACCATTAATGAGCTGATTTCCATCGAGTCACCAGTGATAATCAACACCCTGAAGTATACCGCGATGCAAACAAGTAAACACAGCCGTACCTTACGTTACAACAATACAACTACCAGACACGCGTGTGTTGGCGCGGCGTTGCCCCGTGTTATGTAAGGCGATGGATCACTTGAACAGTATCACAACAGACCATGACCTGACGGATGTGAAGTACAACACAAACCAAAGGAGTTTACAGCTGGAAAAGACATTGGAACAGAGCTGGAAACACCACAGCCAAAGTGGATCGATAAGACATCCAATATTTCGTATATAAATGTCTTCCTCTCCATTCATATGTAAATCACCCCCTCCACTTTCTGCACTCACTCTGCAGATGTATTCAATAGCATGAAGTGAAATCCCGTCACACTTTTGACTTGCATTAAAAGGACAAGTGTGAGGGAGAGTTCTGCACAGGAAGTGGCAGAGTGTAAATCCTGTCTGTTCTATAAGGTTCGTGGCAGGGCTAAATCAAGGGGACAGGGAAAAATGAAGCTTATGAAGTCAATTCCCTATTGGTAACCCGTAATTTGTACAAAAAAAACCAGCCCTTGGCTAAAGCGCAGTTACAGTCTTCTGTGAATATTTAGCTACACTCGCTTGTCGCAATTTGTGGGTCCCATTCCGCCCATTCTGCTGTCAAACACCACTTTTCAGCTTTCATTATGAGGGCCTCCATGTGACCCCTAAGACTTTGTGTGTTGATACATTGAAATAAAGCGTCAGCTCTCTTGCAAATCCTCAGAGAGAAACTTAGTAGAAATGTCCTTCACACTAATCCCCACCCACAATAGCAGGCATAAAAGGCTTGTGTTGACGATTTGTTTACTATTACACAGTAATGGTGAGCAATCGTACAGCGTCATAGTTAACACTAATAGTAGTGATGCATTTGCCTCTTTAGACGTGCATTTTGAACTCATCGCCGCCCCAGAGGAGCTGACTGCGGCTTTAAGAGGAGGAACATTTGTGAGACTGATGAATCAGCACCGCATTCAGCAGCCAAGCAGATGTTGTTCCCCTCCTGTTAGCAGAGAAATGCCTACAGTGTCCTGCATGGGACATTTGGCACCCTGATGTCTGTCATTATTCATTGTGCGAAGGGTTTCCAATAACCAGGGGCAGAGGCGGGGCATCTTTCCCAGCACACATTATCCACAGGGACGTGCGTGCGTAATGCATGGCGCTGCCACTGGACGCACCATGAGGCCGCAGACGCAGCACAGCACGGCTGGTGTCTGGACAGCCGCTCAAGCGCTGCGGGGGGGGGGGGGAAGGAACGGTCCATCAGGAGATATTCTTCTCCTTCGCCCCTGGATGCTCAGCCACCATGTGCCGGGGGGCAGAAAGTTGGACCAAGGCCTGCTGAAGGTGAAAGACATTAGCAGGGGAAGTAGCAAAGTGGGGAGGAATGAAAAATCATTGCCGTGAGAAAAAAAAGAAAAGTGAACAGGGCGGAAGCCATCATAGTGTTTAAATCTTACTACTTATGGGGTTGTTTATCGGTTTTTAGGCTGACTTAACTGATTGACGGAATGGCAGACGACGCAAAACACTCAGCCAAGCGCCTACATAAAATGGTCATTTGAAACTTTATACGGTGAGACTCCGTGGTTTAGGTGAGTGTCCTGAAATTGCAGCAGATGACGTGAAAGAAAAAGCCAGAATGAATGTTTCAGTTCTTTAATCTAGGAACTCTCTCTCGTGGGAATATAGAACTACTTGCCTTTTCACTTTCTCAAAGTAAAGAAGGAGAGCACTCCAGAGTGCCATTAGCATTCGGTAATGGGTACATATTCCACAGTCTAATGTAGACTTAAGGCATTCAGCTGACACTTTTATGACAGCGAATGAAAAGGCAGGCAATCGTGGTAAATACTTCAAATCTGAGGAGCAGATGATGGCGATGTTGTTGCCATTACATTCAACTCTCTTATAGGCCCGCTGCTATTCTATTCTAAACGTATCTCGGTGGAACTTTTTCCAATGGGTTATGCTGTAGCCGTACCAGGCTATGCTGCTTTGTATTACACACTTTGATCCACGGTCATTGACTGATCTGGGCCTGATAAGTGATTCATCCTACCTAACGTGCCTCAGCATACCCTCACCCACATCCTGGCTCCCCTTAGCCAGACACACTCGAGACATTTTTCCACCTGATGAGTCTAACCATTGACCATTTGGGACAGGGTCATCTTCCAGGCCCCTCTTCCATGTATTCCTGAGATGCACATTGTCCCTCATATAATAATCTTGTGACCATCTTCTCTCTCTACTGAACCGTCAAATGTTTTAGTTTAACATTTATTAAAATTCAAAGTTCAATAAATGCATGCTTTATAGGTGTTTTCCAAAATCATATATTGTGGTAAACAACATTAGGTAATTATTAGTTATTGTGAATTGTGAATTGACTCGTGAATTGACTCGTGGACTAAAAATTGTTAAATTTCAGAAAGTTTAGGAAATTATAGCAAAAGTCGACGAAGAAGACGGCGGTTTCCCGGGGATCCTGATTCTGAATTCAAGAGACGGTCACTGGATCAACGTGATCCCGGCTGGGACTGGAGATTTCTAGGAGAGATCCGACATCTCCAGTGAACAGACAACAAACCAGTCCAAAAGCCTTCAGAACGCACAACCACCGTCGTCTAAAACGTCCAAGTAATCCGCTGTTCCTTGTTTCTCATGCAAGGTCATGCAAACTTAGTTCATAGGTTAGGGAAATTGTCAATGGAGAGTTTAATACAGCTATTAAGGTTAGGGTTTAGTACATCGTCAATCAAGTTAGAAGTACAATTATAATCGTTAGAGGTTATCCTTTTATATCAGTTTAAGCCACTTAATCATGTTACAAAGCTGTTGAAAGCCTAGCATGTATCGCTTTCAATGAATAAGTCAGACAGTGTGGCACCAAGAGTAGTGTTCATTTTGAAAACCCTAATACAACCCTGAATATTTGAAAGAAAAAATGACAAAAAAAGTTGGTCTGCTTTCTGTACCTGCAAAGTATAGTCATACTTCTCCTGCCGATCTTCACCCACATTTCCCATTGTTGCTCATTCTCCTCAACCCATGGGCCACTGAAAGCCTGAAACCCCAGCCCCACATAAATAGGGCATTCCACTTAATATCTATGTATTTTGCTGCAACATTTGGCCAGCTTAAGGTTGTGGTGCCCGCAGGCTCTCATTATGGCCCTCATTGCTGGGCATGCAGGAGGTAGTCTGCTCCTTGTTCCTGCTGACTCTAAAGGAAAGAGAGTTGTAAGGCCCTCTTTAAGGCCATACAACACTTTCCTGTGTCCACAGGGTGAATCAGCTTCTCTTGCCATTGTTACACCAAGCCATAACAATGGGTGTCCACATGATGAAAGTAGTGTATGGGTGAGTGTGTGTGGTTTGGGGATGTTGTATGGTGTAAATGCAACATAAAATCAAACGTAGGACTAAGCCCAAAACCATACAGCACAAAACCAACACAAAAGGAACCAGAATCGGCCAACCTGCCGGAGGTAGAAGAGGGGGAGAATGACAGAGGTGGTGCCACACCTTATGAAGGTGCACAGGTGCAGCACATCAGCTGTTGCCCACTGGCTACCTGCTCCAGTTAGGCCAACACAGGGAGAGCCTCTCAGCAGAGAGAGAGAGAGGGATGAGAGGGTAGTCACAGCATTCAGAGATCTCCTTCTCAAATATCAATTCCTACTATTTTGAAGACTTCTGGAAGATATAGAAGATAAAAGAGACATTTAGTGAATGTTTATTGGCATGAATGGGGTCTTTCATTTGAACCTTGATTTTGGCTGTGCACTTCATACTTGCAATACAGCCTGTCTTTCAACCTAAACAACAGAACCGGTTGTTGGTCAAAACGACCCATGTGGTGCAGCAATACGTCATGACTTCGTCACCATAATACAGATTGACGAAGAGAAAGAGCCAACTCTTTTAGGCTAACCAGAAAGTCTGAAGTCAGCACACATTTCTTTATTAAGCATTGGACATCTACATAATCAAGTCAATTCAAGTCAATTTTATTTGTATAGCCCTTAATCACAGTTACAGTCTCAAAGGGCTTCACAGGACACATGTTTACAACCCCCCCCCCCAAACCCAAGCCCCGCTAAGGGCAAGAAAAAGCTCCCTTAATTATGAAGGAAGAAATCTTGAGAAGGAACACAGAGTGGAAGGGGATCCCTCCTTCCAGGGATGGTTCAGGAGTGCAATGGGTGCCATAAGTGACTTATATTTTTTTGTACATAGTAAAGTACAAAAAATATATATATACATATAATATACATAATATACAAATATAAAAATGAGAATATAATTTGTGTGTGGTGCTGGCCGGTATCACAGGTGGGGATCACAGCGGCACACTGGAAAACAGAAGCAGACTGTGGTATGATTAGATGGGGTAGGGTGGACATGGAAACATATGGAGAACCTCTAGTCTAGTACCTATCGCCAGCAGGGGTAGGCTAGTGCTGGCTAACAGGACGATTTAGCTGTAACGAGAGCTGAAGTGCACTCCCAGGCACCAAACAACAATGTAAAAAGTTTAGATTTAAATATTTCAACAGAGTCTGCTTCCCTGATTACAGGTGGCAGACTGTTCCACAAATAGGGCGCATGGTAGGAGAATGCTCTATTCCCTGCTGATTTCTTTATGACTTTTGGGATTGATAGAAGGGGGGCTGAGAAGGACAATAGGGAATAATAAGGTCCTTCAGGTATGAGGGCACTAATCCGTGTTGGATTTTATAAGTAAGTAGTAGCACCTTGAAATCTGACCTTGCATTAACTGGAAGCCAGTGGAGCGAGGACAGAATTGGAGTAATGTGGTCAAACTTTCTGGTCCTCGTCATAAGTCTAGCAGCAGCATTCTGCAGGAGCTGGAGGCTTTTCGTAGCAGAGTTTGGTAACCCAGAAAACAGTGCATTACAGTTATCTAGTCTAGACGATTATAAACGCGTGGATGGCATCCGCGGCACATAATTGGTCGTATTCTAGCAATGTTTCTAAGATGGAAAAATCCAGTTCTGGTTATACATTTGACATGTTGATTGAAAGATAGCATCGGGTCAAACAAGATTTTTAACATAAGAGCTTTGGGCCACAGTAGAGCCCTAAAACAACAGTGTGACATCTTCAAATAGTGGTCGTTGTTGCTTCGGGCCGATGATTATCATCTCTGTTTTTCCTGTGTTAAGCTGCAGGTTGTTTTGGGACATCCATCTTTTAATCGCAGTCAGGCAGGATTCAACTTTCTGGATCTGGGAGGAGTCATTTGACTTGATAGGAATATGTATTTGGGTGTCGTCAGCATAACAGTGAAAACTTAATCCATAACTGCGAATACTATCACCAAGAGGGAGCATGTAGATTGCAAAGAGCAGAGGACCAAGGACCGTCCCTTGGGGAAGACCAAAGCTTTGGTTACAGTGATTTGAAAGAACAAGAACAAAGAACAAATGGCTTTCTATTTGTGAGGTAAGAGCTGAACCAGAGAAGAGCCGAACCTTTAATGCCAACATAGTGTTCGAGACGATCAAGGACGATGCTGTGGTCGATTGTGTCGAAGGTGGCACTAAGGTCGAGCAGCACCAGCAAGGAGCTTGCATTGCTGTCCATTGTAAGGAGAAGATCATTAACTACTCTAGTCGCAGAGGTTTCAGTGGAGTAGAAGGTTCTAAATCCAGACTGGAAAGGTTCAAATCAATTGTTCACCAGATGATTGATGGTTTGGTCAACTAGAATTCTTTCCAGTACTTTTGAAAGGAAAGGAAGGTTAGAGATGGGCCGATAGGTGCTAAGTACTTCTGGATCTAGGCCGGGCTTCTTCAGAAGAGGTTTTATCACAGCAGTCTTGAAGGTAGATGGAACTGTTCCAGTAGACAGGGATAGGTTCATGATGTTGAACATAGTAGGCCCAACGACTGGGAAAAGTTCTTTAAGAACCTTGGTGGGGAGAGGGTCCAGCATACAGGTAGTGGGTTTAGAGGCCTGTGTTAGTTTAGCAAGTTCATCCGAGGAGATTGTGCTGAACTGCAGGAGGGTTGCTTCAGGAGGTACAAATAGTGCTCTTACATGATGTTCAGGATGATGGGTAGGGGAAGCCGAGAAGTTACTAGCAGAGAGTGAGGAGTCGACTGTTTGAGGTTTATTTTTGAGTCAGGCTTCTTACAGTGTTAGTGTCCTGGAAGTACTTAATGCAGCTTTATCGCTGAGCAGGCTGTCATGCCATGCAAGATGAAAGATTTCAAGTTTTGTTGAACGCCATTTGCGTTCTAGTCTTCTGCAGCTTCGTTTGAGGGTGCGAGTCTCCTCATTGAACCAAGGCGCTGGCCGTTTTGTGGTTCGCTTTTTAACAGTAAGAGGAGCAGCAGAGTCGATGCAGACAAGGCCGTGTTAAAGTCTTCGGTAAGACTACCAACAGAGCCACTAAAGTCAGAGAGAAGAGTGAGCGAGAACGGTAACTTAGCTGCCATGGATGCAGTAGTTGCAGGGGTGATGGGCGACGTAGAATGGATATTCTGTGACTATCACAAAACCGTGGATTTCTCAGTATAAAAAAAATAGAAGGTAAAACAAAAAGTAACACATTTGTACACAAACTGGGGCTGTTGCTGGTGGGGGCGTCTACCCTGCCTTCACAACCTGCCTGGTCGGAGACTAGTTCCACTGAGGTCTCTGAAGGCCTCCTGAGGAGGCAGCGGTTTAGCCGTTCGAGACACAGCTCTGGTGTCTCTTGTATATGAAAGAGTACAAAAGTATCCATTTGTTGGCTCTAGCCCTACAGGAAGTGATGCAACTAACTAAATTGAAGGTCATCAGAAGATTAAAAAACAAAACCAATAATCAGGGGGCACCTTGGGATAAGGCTAAGGTCCGGTGGGGGTCCTAGCCAGGAGGCCCTGGAACAAGGTTGTCAAGTCCCAGGGTGGTAGGACCTTCCCATTTCCAAAACTGCCTTTCACACCACAGTCTGATTGACTAGGGTAAAGCTTCTGGCCTGTTTTTCTGCAAGAGCGAGAAATCCAAATCTCTGATATGATATTCCTGGGACCGGAACGCTTGTGTGGATTTTGGCATCTATAGCCATCTCGAAAGGTCACGGAAAGGGACGGGAAGGGTTAGGGCCGAACATGGTTTAAAATGCCCCAATTTAGTGGGATGGAGATGGAGACTTGTGCCTTTGGGCATGTAAACCAGGCATGTGGAGTTTTTCAAATTTTGTCGAAAGAGGCCCAAGAAAAATATAAAACAATAAAAATGCATATTTCTGGCTACAAATTCTTTAAAATGCATTCTAATGACAAATGGCATCCACGCGCTTGACACGCGTGGATGCAATATTATTCAAATAGCGCTGAACAATGTTTGCACACTTGCAGACAGCGTACGATTATTATAATATAAAAAAAAACATTCAACACCTATTTGTTTTCTCTGAAGAAGAAAATAAATCCTCATCTTTAAAAATGTATGAAGGATACATGTTTATCCCACAATCGTATATGTGGATTTCTGTAAAGCCGAAGCCACAAGTGCTGTTTGGGTTTTGATTAGGCGCTTTAAATAAATAAATAAATGAATGAATAAATAAATAAATAACTAAACAACCCGCCCTCTTCCAAATATCAAATAAATGTCACATCCATGTGTCCTCCATAAAGGCCCTGTACGTCACTTACGTCCTCCCGAATAACGGATCGGACAAACGGCTAGGTTCACACCTAGCAACGTTACCATGGCAGCCCTAATGATTTGCCATTTTCAGGGACACAAAGTAAAGATGACACGTCGAGAGTGTGATTACATCGGACACTCGTCAAAGTGTCCGATGTAATCACAAGTTTGTTCTCTAGTGGAAAATGATGAGTCTGAGGTACAGAATGCTAGGCCTAGTGCTGTCAACGGCAGGTCAAAAGTAGGGAGTAAGTACCACACTTAGTAATTCGTCCCCCAAAAAAACAAGCCCTTCTGAATTGGGTTTGCCTCGTGA
>CM051004.1:31478276-31520776 GCA_027704905.1 Muraenolepis orangiensis | reverse complement strand
TCCTCCAGCGCGCCCCTCCCGGATCAGACCAGTGTCTTCATGACCTTATTATGGGAGGAGAGGAGGAACACTGGCTATTTGTTTACTGACCATATGGCCTCATTAGTGGCGTAATGACCCCGGCGGTCCCTCCAGGCCCGCGCGCGCACACACACACACACACACACACACACACACACACACACACACACACACACACACACACACACACACACACACACACACACACACACACACACACACACACACACACACACTGCCACCATCTCAACGTGTGCATCTGTAATAATTGAAAGCCTTCCGCAAATTAGCTGCTGTGTGTGTGTGTGTGTGTGTGTGCGTGCGTGCGCATGTGTGTGTGTAATGTAATGACCTTCGGGCCCACCAGAACACTTACCGATGCGCCTAGTGGCCACTTACACTGACAAAGCTTCTCTATGCACCATTTCGCCTGGCTCAACTGGCTGGGAGCTCTTTGAGTCATATTTGAATTCACACGGAGAGACGACACACACCACACACCACCACACACACACACACACACACACACACACACACACACACACACCACACACACCACCACCACACACACACCACCACACACACATTTGAAAGACACTGAGGTTTATTCTTTTTTTCCTTCAGATCAGAAGACATGTCCTGTCCCATAGTGTGGGTAAGAAGAGTTGTGAACACTATTAGTTTCTGGTTTCTCATGCAGCAGGGGTAGAACCCTGCAGGTCAGCGGGGACTGTGATTCAAAGAGGATTGTTTGATGTGTGACTCATTGCGATTCCCATCTGCGGTCGGCTGACGCGCAGCACGAGGGACTTTCCTTTTTTCGTGGATCATCTCTGGGGTTTTTTTTATTAAAAAAAATAAAAGATTTTATTTTGTTTAGAAAACGCAACGTTCAGCAAAATAAATCATTTCACTTCACGCAGAAGTGGATCAAGGATCAAAACAATTCAAGGTTCATTTGTTTTTCCTCGACGGAGTGAATGACAACTCCCTATATGAGAGTGAGTCGTTTTAACCAGAGATAAAACTATATATATATATATATATTTTTTTTCTGCTGCCATTGAAATACACATTACAAACCAGGCAGAAGCAATTACACTCAGGGTTTTTTTTATATACGGTTCCATTAGTTCTTCAGGACAGAACTGTAAAAGTAACTCTGGACTGCGGTGGGAAGGGAAAGAGAGCGAAACACACGGTCACCTCATCCCAAAAAACCCAACAAGCGCAGGGACGCCTATGAAGGACCAGGGAATAGATTTAACATCATGGGCTGCAAAGATTAGCAGTGATTAATGAGCTGTGACGTTGGGATAATAATGTCAATATTTCTCAATTCATATTCACGTTCGGTGCCAGTCCAGCGCAAGGCAAAAACAAAATGACTAATCACCATAATGTCATAGGCAGAATTTAATAGATGTATTAGCACTGCGATTCCCCACGGGGTGAACGGGGGTTATCACTCATAAAGCATATTCATCTGCACCAAAAAGAAGTCCCGGCAATTAAAATCAGATAGCATTGCACTCTAATTTTAAGAGACTCCAAGATAGTAGCCATAGAGAAAACGGTTAAACGCATGATAATTACCAGAAAGACTCCGCCGATTTGGCCCGGGGAGACGTTGCAAAGCTTTATTTTCATGTGGCTGTCCATCTGGAAGGTGATGGAGAAATATGAGTTGTACTTTGTATTTTAGATATTTTTTAAACGGACTCAAGCTTCAACAAAAGTTCAATCATGGTAGGAAAACGGAAAGAGTCTGTTAAAGCTAGAGCTGAATGAGTTTTGGTAAAATGGCCAACCTTAAGCTACATAAAGTACACCGTCTCCCGATGTGAGGGAACTAGTCATCCAGTTGTTGGTTAGGGAACAAGAAGAGCTGTCACACACACACACACACACCACACACACACCACACACACACCACTTCTCACACACACACACACACACACACACACACACACACACATTCCTCACACACACACACACCACACATTCCTCACACACACACACACACACACACACACACACACACCACACACACACACACACACACACACCACACCACATCTCCCATAATCTGTTCTACTTGCAGATTAAATCCTGTTTTCGTCAATTTGCTCTCCTAAATGAGGGAGGGTCCCCCGTAGACAGGAACCTCCAATATTCTAACAGCTACGTCAAATACTAGCGTGTGTGTGTGTGTGTGTGTGTGTGTGTGTGTGTGTGTGTGTGTGTGTGGTGTGTGTGTGTGTGTGTGTGCGTAAGCTTGCCTGCCTGAATGTGTTAATCTGTTACGGTCACAACACGATTGCCCGTTGTTCCTGACGTGTGTTTTTAAATGATATAATGAGGTCAGGCTGAAGCATGCTCATCCCTTTGTGGTGTGTGTGTGTGTCTGTGTGTCTCTCGCCTTCTTCTTCTTCTTCTTCTTCTTCTTCTTCTTCTTCTTCTTCTTCTTCTTCTTCTTCTTCTTCTTCTTCTTCTTCTTCTTCTTCTTCTTCTTCTTCTTCTTCTTCTTCTTCCACTTCTCCCCCACATCCCTGCTCCAGCAGTCCTCCCACACACCTTGTGGTTCATTTCATGGCTGGCCAGTATAGGAGACACACGCCAGCCTCTAGCTTCCTGCTGTTTGCTTTTCACACCAACTCCCTTACACTCACTGCTGGACAGTTTGTGTGTGTGTGTGTGTGTGTGTGTGTGTGTGTGTGTGTCTGTGCATGTGTTCCTGTGTCAGCGTGCACGCGTGTGTGTGTGGGTGGGTGGGTGCGCGTGTGTGTGTGTGTGTGTGTGTGTGCGCGTGCATGTCTGTGTGACATGCCAGCAGCCGAAGCAGCAGATGCAGCAAGCAGCACTAGATTACATTAGCAAGGCATGAGGCTGCAGGAAGGTCAGTGAATCAGATAGCCGTTCAATACAACAGCACAACAGTGAGGGCCGCCAGTGAGCTACCAGCTCCTCCTCCTCCTCCTCCTCCTCCTCCTATATACAGTATGCGTTTAAAGACATTTGACCACACTGGAGACAGAAGAGCTGACTCCCGGAACCACTTCCAGAACTTTCCCGCTGAGTAGATAGCTATTACCAACAACAAGGTGGTTGTGTGTGTGTGTGTGTGTGTGTGTGTGTGTGTGTGTATTTATTTATTTATTTATTTTGTGCTGAATTGTAGGGCAGAACAGATTTGTACGATACATAGTGTCTGCCATTATCATAACATTGTCACCATATTACATTACACTGTCATGCTTATTTTGCTGGACTTTCTGGACTCACTACAGTTACTGCACTGTTCTGCACTGTATTCATGATGGCACTTTAAAATGCATTTTGCACCATTCGCCATATGTATATATACTGTATTATCCATCAGTCACTTTATTGTTATTTTATTGTGTATAGTATTGTTTTAGTATAGTGTTTATAGTTTATCGTATACAGTGTTGTTTATAGGATATAGTATCGCATATCATAGCTAGTTCATAGTGCTGTTCCATGTTACTTATTTGCTGTTGCGATGATGTGTCATGTGACAAAATGATACCGCCGGAACGCCAGAACGCCGGAAATGGCCGCTGAGAGTCTCATAGATCAGGTGGACGTGGAAGATAGGCACCCTGTAACTTTTTAATGGCTGCCGCGCGGCGTGAATGAGTGGTTGGGCACTCTTGGCAATCAAGAGGGTCAAACGTTTACTCCGTGCTCCATCAGTGAAGTGCACTCCTACTCCGTCGGAATCTATTGACCCGGTGGAGGACAAGCGCACTGGCTAGCCCTCACACCGTAAAACGGTAATAGCAGCTAACTGTTAAAAGTCTCCACCAGGACAGTGCGATCCGGGCATCCCGACCTTGAGACATAAAATAAGCGATGAAGCCGTTTGAAATATAGGTCGAAGTTAGTTGGTACCAAAAAAAAGCTAAAAAACACAAACATAATTGTGTGCGTGGTTATTTTATTTTATTGGTTCCATTTAAGTTGTCTTTCGATATGCTTCCTGATTTTCAAATTTCACGGATTGGTTCTTCGCAAAGTTTTGACGTGAAGGACAGTCAATGGCATTAACAACAACTGAAGACATATACATGCACACAAACTTTTTTTGGGGAGGACTATTCAGTTATGAACTGTTCAATAATACGCGCATTTGACACCCATTTGCTTTTCTAAATCGGAAAATGTTACAACTTAGTGTAACACCCCCACCTCAAGTCTGCAACCCAGATGGTGCAAAAGAAGAAGAGTTGGATTTGTGTGAAATGGTTCAGTGGCAGAGGACTCTCTCTCTCTCTCTCTCTCTCTCTCTCTCTCTCTCTCTCTCTCTCTCTCTCTCTCTCTCTCTCTCTCTCTCTCTCTCTCTCTCTACCCCCCCTCCCTCTCTCTCTCTCTCTCTCTCTCTCTCTCTCTCTCTCTCTCTCTCTCTCTCTCTCTCTCTCTCTCTCTCTCTCTCTCTCGCTCTACCCCCCCCCCTCTCTCTCTCTCTCTCTCTCTCTCTCTCTCTCTCTCTCTCTCTCTCTCTCTCTCTCTCTCTCTCTCTCTCTCTCTCTCTCTCTCTCTCTCTCCCCTCTCCTCTCTCTCTCTCTCTCTCTCTCCTCTCTCTCTCTCTCTCTCTCTCTCTCTCTCTCTCTCTCTCTCTCTCTCTCTCTCTCTCTCTCGTCAGGACAAATGATGAGCTTCAGCAGACCCTGACTCTGGTCTGCCAGCATCTCCAGATGGCCTCAAAGTAAAACCAAAGGGGCTTGGAGGAGAGGTGAGCAGGATTATTCAACCAAGAGGTAAAGGGAGATGAGGCCTGAAGGACCCAACTAAAAGTTTTTGAGCGTGGAAAATATAACTACACAGTTTTCGTGTGTCTCTCGGAAGCGAGAGACAGTCCAGCGGTTACGGTGGTTAATGACTTCTAGCCGAAAGTTTTCCGTGTTTGAACCCTAACGCCTGCACTCTTAAGTGTCCTGAACAACATACATTCGTATTGAAGAAATGTACCTGCAAAAAAAAATCAATAAATCAATGCATTTCTCAGAAGTGTCTGGTAAATCACTGAAGAAAAAAATGGTATTAATGGAATTACCATGGTAATTCAGAGGCTGTAAGTGTGCGCATATAGTCTTGACTACTGATGGCCATTGAAAGACCTTTAATTGACTTACAGACGTGTTAGCTCAAACATGTTGGCTTTCAATCGTGTGAACGAGTTGAAAGAGATAGCCACCGCCGTTTATTATTTCACAAATATTCATTTAGAAGTTCTCTTTACATTCTGCCTCCTTATGCAAATTTCCACTAGCGTATAAAGTGGCGTTTGCCCGAGCCTTACATTTCAGCTCCTTCCTGTCTCTCTTAAGAACCACCTTCTGGCTGAATGCAAGAGGTTACCATATTGTTATTCCACATGCAATCAGGAAATAAATATGAAAAAAATAACTGTGATAATAAATAAAATAAAATTTCAGGTTTGCTGTTAAAGATTGATTTCATCCTTTTACTCTGTGCTTGACACGGGTTTATGGCTACATTTTATTGTGTGTGTGTGTGTGTGTGTGTGTGTGTGTGTGTGTGTGTGTGTGTGTGTGTGTGTGTGTGTGTGTGTGTGTGTGTGTGTGTGAGTGTGTGTGTCTGAACGTGAGTGTGTGTGTGTGTGTGTGTGTGTGTGTGTGTGTGTGTGTGTGTGTGAGTGTGTGTGTGTCTGAACGTGAGTGTGTGTGTGTGTGTGTGTGTGTGAGTGTGTGTGTGTGAACGTGAGTGTGTGTGTGTGTGTGTGTGTGTGAGTGTGGTAAGAGCAGGTCATAGACTTTGTCATTGTCACTGTATTTTGAAAGGTGGTTTCTGGCGAGCCGTCCTGTCCTGCCCTGACGCTGGACAGTGAAGCCAGGATTTGAAAATCTGTTGGAAGGACATGATTGGCGTCGGAACACGGAGGGCCCTCGGTGGCAGATGGTAGCGTGCTGGGCTCTCGGAGAAACACATTCCCCCACACGCAAAGCGCGCACGCACACACGCACACACACACGCCAACACACACACGCACACACGCACGCTTGACGCACACACGCACACACGCACACACGCACACACGCACACACGCACACACGCACACACGCACACGTACAGGCACACACATATATATGCAGGCTAGTACATGCACAAAAAGCGTGTGGACACATGCGAGCACTCACTCACACACACACACACACACACACGCATTCACACACACACACACACACGCATTCACACACAAGTGCATGCACCCACGCACACGCACAGATTATTTTTGGGACATTTCCATTAGGCCTTGGAAACAACTCACTAACCAGATGATGATGATGATGATGATGATGATGATGATGGACCAACTGAAACCATAAGCATGCTTTATGTTTTCAAATAGAAAGAGCGAGACGGGGGCAGAGGCAGACGGCTAAGCAGACATTCAGACAGACAGCACAATGGAGGCCAATGAAGGGGATGTGATGAAAACAGGGGGGGGGGGGGGGTACAATAGGGGGACGGACGAGAGGGTGGCCACGAGGATTAGGAAAATGGCATGAAAACAATACATGACCTTTTCCCGGGAGTCGGAAGCCGGGGGTTGAAACCGTGACGCTCTGCAGCGTCGGTTTTTTTTTTCTGAACAAACGGTTTAAAAACCCCCCACCCCCCACCCCCCCCCCGCCCGCCGCTACCGTTAGCCACGCCAACGCTCGCTCTTACCGCCATCATCGGCAGCTCCACACGGGTTCCTGGCGCTGAACGCCGTCACTGCTGTGTGTTTTCTGTGGCGCTGTGTGTTAGCTCCCGCCCAACCGCCGGGGGCTCCCACCCAACCGCCGGGGGCTCCCACCCAACCGCCGGGGCCCCCAAGTAGCCAGTGGAGCCGCTATTGCGACAGCAACAGATTTTCCCCGTCATTAAGTCCATTGCCTCATCATGTATGAATGAATGAATGAGAGACAGTGTGATAGCGTACATCATGTATGAATGAATGAATGAGAGACAGTGTGATAGCGTACATCATGTATGAATGAATGAATGACAGACAGTGTGATAGCGTACATCATGTATGAATGAATGAATGACAGACAGTGTGATAGCGTACATCATGTATGAATGAATGAATGACAGACAGTGTGATAGCGTACATCATGTATGAATGAATGAATGAGAGACAGTGTGATAGCGTACATCATGTATGAATGAATGAATGACAGACAGTGTGATAGCGTACATCATGTATGAATGAATGAATGACAGACAGTGTGATAGCGTACATCATGTATGAATGAATGAATGACAGACAGTGTGATAGCGTACATCATGTATGAATGAATGAATGACAGACAGTGTGATAGCGTACATCATGTATGAATGAATGAATGACAGACAGTGTGATAGCGTACATCATGTATGAATGAATGAATGACAGACAGTGTGATAGCGTACATCATGTATGAATGAATGGATGACAGACAGTGTGATAGCGTACATCATGTATGAATGAATGAATGAGAGACAGTGTGATAGCGTACATCATGTATGAATGAATGAATGAGAGACAGTGTGATAGCGTACATCATGTATGAATGAATGAATGAGAGACAGTGTGATAGCGTACATCATGTATGAATGAATGAATGAGAGACAGTGTGATAGCGTACATCATGTATGAATGAATGAATGAGAGACAGTGTGATAGCGTACATCATGTATGAATGAATGAATGAGAGACAGTGTGATAGCGTACATCATGGAATGAATGAATGAGAGACAGTGTGATAGCGTACATCATGTATGAATGAATGAATGAGAGACAGTGTGATAGCGTACATCATGTATGAATGAATGAATGACAGACAGTGTGATAGCGTACATCATGTATGAATGAATGAATGAGAGACAGTGTGATAGCGTACCATCATGTATGAATGAATGAATGACAGACAATGTGATAGCGTACATCATGTATGAATGAATGAATGACAGACAGTGTGATAGCGTACATCATGTATGAATGAATGAATGACAGACAGTGTGATAGCGTACATCATGTATGAATGAATGAATGACAGACAGTGTGATAGCGTACATCATGTATGAATGAATGAATGACAGACAATGTGATAGCGTACCGTCATGTTCGTATGTATGTGAAATTATCTCCTTTTTTTTTTTTGCTCTATATTTTTCACGCATTAGCCAGATATCTGGAGTCATTTTCTGCATTCGTATCAAGTCGATATGCCCGCTGAGAACAAAATGAGAGCTCTTCTTAAAAAGGACCCATTACGCCACAATCCAATGTTTTACAGGAGCTGCCAGCGCCGCATTATAGCAGCCATTATCGCCGTAAAGACCGACATTGGATTTGACTGAGCGGTCAAAGAACTGGCCCCCACCAACACCTCCGCAGTATGTTTGGCCACCAGGGCTAACAATCATCATTACCGCTGCCGGAATCCCCCTGTTATTTTCACAGTCTCGTAATGTAATATCACAGACTATCTAATTTGCTACTGTCCTAACAACGGCGGTTGCCAAAATATCTGGATTGTCTTGTATGAGAGGAGGAGGAGGAGGACGCGGGGACTGATTAATACTGTCCCCCGGGGTCCTTGGCACAGAAGGAGTCTATTACCAACACCAAGTCTCTGGTGGAGGCTTCGAGGAACATTCCAGCGAGGAGGACCGAGGCATTGTCATTGCCACTAGTGGCCCCCCAAAAATAAACACCAGTTAGTCAACTCTATGGGGTGCTGCTGGAGTCTGGCCAAGCTTAGCATACGCATATGGCAGATGAACATTGTGAGGGGAAGTCTAATTATGGGAATCATCCCTTTTATAAAGGGTAGCGTGTTTCACGCTTGGAGACACAGCAGACTGCCATGCCAAGCAGTAAGGTAAGGTTAGGTGAGGTAAGATGGATCAGGTACGGTAGGTAGGTAAGATAAGGTAAGGGAGGTAGGGTAAGGTGAGATAACATAGGTAGGTAAGGTGAAATAAGTTAAGGTAAGGTAGGTAGTTAAGGCGAGATGAGTAAATGTAAGCTAGGTAGATAAGGTAACGTAAGGTAGGTAGGTAAGCTAAGGTAAGCCAAGGTTGGTAGTTAAGGTGAGATACGTTAAGGTAAAGTAAGGTAAGCTATGGTAAAGTAAGGTAGGTAAGGTAAGGTAGATAGGGTATGGTAGGTGTAGGTAAGGTAAGGTTGGAAGGTAAATATAGTAAAGTAAAGCAGGTAAGGTAAGGTAAAGTAGGTCAGGTAGGTAAAGTTGGTAAGGTAAAGTAGGTAAGTTAATGGTAAGGTAAAGTAGGTAAGTTAAGGTAAGGTAAAGTAGGTAAGTTAAGGTAAGGTAAAGTAGGTAGATTGAGGTAAGGTAAAGTAGTTAAGTTAAGGTAAGGTAAAGTAGGTAAGTTAAGGTAGGGTAAAGTAGGTAAGTTAAGGTAAAGTAGGTCAGGTAGGTAAAGTAGGTAAGTTAAAGTAGGTAAGTAGGGGTAAGGTAAAGTAGGTCAGGTAGGTATAGTAGTTAAGGTAAAGTAGCTAAGTTAAGGTAAAGTAGGTAAGTAGTAAGTAAGCACATTAAAGTAAGCACAGTGAAGTGTCTGTTGTGGAATAGCCTCCTGTACCACGCAAAGGAACTCAGTGGGAGGACGTCTTCCTGACAGCCTTGTTGTTGTGAGCCTCCTTCCTTCCCCTTGACAGTATTTACAGGAGCATAACCGGCCCTCCCATGTCCACTCTGTAGCAGAGCTGTGATATGTGATGGACCATGAGGGTCATGCCAGCAGG
The DNA here is from genome assembly GCA_027704905.1 of Muraenolepis orangiensis. NCBI lineage: Eukaryota > Metazoa > Chordata > Actinopteri > Gadiformes > Muraenolepididae > Muraenolepis > Muraenolepis orangiensis. The sequence continues at coordinate 31,510,965 of CM051004.1, read as the reverse complement.
GAGGCCCCGCCGGGAGGGGCCGTGAGCGTGGGCAATGTGCAGCATTTGATATATTTTCACCTCACTGTTAGCACAGCATGCTCCGTTTCCCCCTTACGGGTAACTAACCCCAAATGAACACATACTGGGGTTGAGTGTTCAGGTTGAAAATCGCAGTGTGGAATATCAAGCGTGTATATAACGCTGCTGTGTGACGTGTCATCCGTGCATCCGTGTCAGGGCATGGCGTGCAAGCCAAGGGTAAAGGAGCGTAGCTAGCATCCTGGCCGCAGATTACAATGCTTTGGAAAACGACTAGCGGCGTCGGCGGCGTCGTCGCTAGCAACATAACATCCCTCCGACTGTGTGGCTCCCAACTTGTCATTTGGCAGAAGCGGCTCCTATATATGGCAGCCCTGCAGGAGGCTGACATTCGCACGGCGGCGCGGGTGTGATCAGCTCTCACCTAGGCCGGGGGAAAGCTGGTTTATATAGACACTGAGAGGCAGCATCATATGGTCGCACCTGGCGGAGGAATATGGTGAGAAATGTTAACCCCCCTCCCTTGCCACTCTCGTTTTCGACATGTTTAAAAAAGAAAACAATTACCCTCTCTCTGCTGTGTTTTAGTTCTATCGTGCCTCAAGTTCTCCGTTTTTGTTTGGGGTTTGTTTGTTCAGTGCATTTCCAATACGTCCTCAACGGATCCCTGTGTGTTTTCTTTCCTTCCTGTCTGTGTTGTCTGTCCTCTCTTGAAGCGGACAGTGACTTGCATTTCTTACAACCTACTTTGCCCTTGATTGGAGTCTCTAGTCATTAAGTCCCTAACAAGAGAAGATAATGGAGCGGCCCACCCATCACATCCTATTAAATAACATATCCCATCCACCACCTTGCTAATGCCCCGTTGTTACTTAGCCGGATTACAAAGTCATACGAACGGACTCATGTCATTGGACAGCGGGCAGGTAACACCATCAATACTGGACAAGATGAGGCACTGCTTGTTTTACAGGGCAGATATTCCCCGTTATTTCAGACATTGTGTCCAAAAACCATTTGCAAAAGTCTCAGAAACTGACAGCCTCGGGTACACCCTCCGTCTCTGTCCGGAGACACGTGTCCCTTATCGAGAACCTTCCGGGAAAGAGAGAGAGAGAGAGAGAGCGAGAGAGAGACCTTACGTTTGAGACACAAAGTGGCTCTTTATTGAATTTTGGCTGGTAGCAGGTTAGTTACAGTGCCTGCTGCCGTTCCATAGGGGGCGCTGTTATCTCACCCATTGCTTCCACTGTGACTTTCTATAGCTGGGAAGGAGGGGGGGGGGGGGGGGAGGGGGGTTCAGGGCTACTGGTTTACGTTAAGACAATGCTTTGTGTCAGAATGCTTTCAGTCTCGTTTGATGTGCATAGTACGGACATTTGCACGACGATACGTGTCATGATAGAGGAACATATCTATCTGATACTTACTCTGTTCCTGTTTGAACAGAGTTACAGTACACACAATTGTCTTTATTGGTCACATACATGCACACACACACACACACACACACAGTGAAATTTGTTTCTCTGCATTTAACCCCATCCTAGTATTAGGAGTAGTGGGCAGCTATTGTATACACAGCACCCGGGGAGCCGTGTAGGGGGTCTGGTCGGTGCCTTGCTCACGGGCACCTAGGTGTTGCACCACGGGCGCCCAGGTGTTTCAGGGACTTGAACCGGCGACCATCCGGTTCCCAAGCCAAGTCCCAACAGACTACAGCTCCTGCCCCCCCCCCCCAGTGTGTGTGCGTCACGGCTGGAAGGTGGGCTGCCAGCATATGCCGTGTGTTCCGGTCCATCTCAAGACATTACGACACAACACAACCAAACTCTTAACACCTCATTTTATTGTCCCAACATTCAAAAGTACAAATAATTCAAACACAACAGTTTTTATGAAAAAGAAAATAAAACAAACATTTACAGCAAGATTTTTATTTTGTTTCCAGTTTCAGAAATGACCTAAACTAGCAAGGATAACATGAAGTCATTCATCGCAGTAATTGGATTAATAATAAGAATAAGAATACTAAGAATAATAGCAATAATAATCATAATAATCATCATTGATAATAGTTAAGTAATAACATAAGCAGGAGTAGATAGAGCCACGGTCACATGGCCCTGTGAACATTATTTTTTTTTATAATTATTTTTTGTCTTTAAAGATTTAGTTTATAGATTTTTTTTCAGATAGTAAACAAACACGTCTCAGGAGGAAGATTTAAAAAAAGAAAAAAAACCGAAACAAACGCAAAAAAGAAGAAAAAAGAAAAGAAAAGAAAACCGACAAGAAGAGCCTAGTTCCTCTGTTCACCTTCCCCTCCTCCACTACGACTGGCTGAGTTGTTCCTACCGGCAGGCCTGCCACTATAAGGCGCTACAAGGGATGGTGTGAGCCCACACGGGGTGGTGGGGCCATGGAGCGAGAGGTGACGCAGCCCCACACACATGCACACGCACTGGCACACGCACAAACAGCCGCTTTGAACACCGTGACGTCCCTAACGACAGAGGCACGCACAGACACACGCACACACGCACACACACAGACGCAGACACACCAATGTTTCAATCGCTGTTTCTGTCTCACGTGCACACACTCATACACACACACACACTCACACACTCACTCACTCACTCACTCACTCACTCACTCACTCACTCACTCACTCACTCACTCACTCACACAGGGTCTAGCCAGAACACAGGCATGCTTAGACGTAAGAGTTCAAAAGTCATACATGTAGGAAATTTCTATTCACACGTCAGGACAACATTCTACTGGGGTCGTTGCATAATTCAAGCTCCCTCAATGCAGGTGGGGGAGCATGAAGGGGTCTAAGTCGGTTTTGATTGGTTGGTTGGAGTTCTGAGGTCAGAACGCTAATGTGATTGGTATGGCGAGGACGATGACCGGCTAATGATGAGGCTCGCTGTCACGTGATGTGGCCAATCGGATGGCCGAGGTGTGGGTGACACGCAGGAGGCGGGACAATGGAAGCATGCGTCTGAGTGTATTTCAAATGTTCGCTACACACACCTCCTTCATGTTTTCATGTCTTAACAACAAACAAACGAAAATCCAAATTCAGTATATTTACTTCTGGAACCATTCCTTTACCTTTTTTTTACCTTTCAAAATATATAATATATATCATATTAGAGTATATAAAATATAGAATGGGTACAATCCCTTTTCTTACCTCCAGAGTACTTTGTAAATATAACAACAACTGCAGTAACCCGCAGTTAGTGTGCAATGGTAAGTTTCTCTACTTTTTAAATATTTGTTGGTATGTCATTTGAAAACATGATGAATCATTTTAAAAATACGATTTTGACTCTTAGGTGAGTTTGACCGATTCAGTCCAGTGCATGAATGACCCTCAAACCATAACGGACGCTCGCTCATTTAAAACGCATTCGGCCCGAGCCTTACTAGAGCTGAATGTTATATAAAATGTTTTCTTCTTTGAAAAAAAACGTAAAATGATGCTTTCAGACCCACATTTTGCATAAGGTTTCATCACAAAGCGGTAGTTAGTGGAGGGGGAGGGTGTGGACGGAGAGGCTTATAGAACTACACAAACTTATCACAGGTTTATACTGAACCAGAACGACTGTTTAGAACATTCTATTAAGACTAAACTTGATTTAAAAAGATCTAAAGATTTCATTTGAACAAGACAAGAAGAAAGCAATAGCAAATTGTAACTATTAACTAGGTTATGCATAGCGAGTAACTGTTTCTAGTAGTAAGGGAAGAGCGCCCCCCCCCCCCACCCCCCCCGGCCAGCCCCCCCTCCCGCCCAAAACCCTTCAGACAATCTTTTGTGACCTTTCCGATATATTTTTTTCAATTTTTTTAATTCAGTCATATTGTAAATTTTGATATACTGGTACAAAGCACGGACGACATACTCGAAAGTTCTCTCTCAGTGCAGTGGACCTTCTGGAAGAAGGCCTCTCCTTCGCCGTTACCCCCTTCCTGCTGTGAAACGCCCCTCCCCCTCCCCTTCCGTACCAGAATTACGCAAATACACGAACAACGGAACAAAGAAATACGTACACAGAGAGACACAAATAAATAAATAGGTTAATAAATAAATAAATACAAATAAATAGAAAAATAAATAGCTTTTAACACAGATCAGGTAAATAAATAGGTAAACAAATTACGGTTATATTCTAAGCTTTTGTTCGATTTCTTTTGCCGCAGTTGTTAACTAAACGATAATCCCAATTATTTTTTTTCGTTTTTTTTTCCACAAGCGACATGACAACAATTGAACAGGATTCCTCACAAGTTTTTCTAATGAACTTAACCACCACTTCATAATAAGTTGTCATATGAAGAAGACAAGCTCAAACAAAATAACAGTGACAACTCAGATAATACAGTAGATATTGTAAAACAAATGTAGACTATATATATATATATATATCATCTTTTTGTACACAGCAAATCAAGACACCGTTGTCATTGCTCCTCCATAAGGAAACAAATATCTAGACTAACAGAACTAGCTAATCATTAAATTTTGACAAACGTTTCACGCTAAGCAAGTAACCTAAATCAGCAAGCCAAAAGTAAAGTTTTAAATGAAGCCCATTAAGTGATTCCTACAAGGCCCAAGTTCATCAAACTGGTTTTCCACAAATAATTAGTCAAACCAGATTTCAGGGCCGACAATAAACAAATAAACAGAGAACAGCAGCTCAATTCAATGCCAACATCGAGTAAATTTTTTTTTTTCTTCTTCAAACAACACATAGAACAACAAACTTGGATATTTAAGATATGTGAGTAATGTAGTATAGCACCTACTGTTGATCGCTAAAAGGAAGTTAATTTCAAATGTTAAGTTCACGAACGCGAACGAGTGAAGGAACTGATAGATAGATCACCTATAGGATGCTCTCTAAATGGATAGATGTGGATATACCTATTTACTGATGTCTCATATCGACGGATGACGAAAACAAAAGAGGAAAACTAATGGACAAAGGGTCTTCTTCTCGCTTTGGGCTCCGGACTATAAGGTTGGTTAGGCCATTGGTCGGACCCCTTTCCTGTCCCTTTTGGGGTATCGCTGTTGAATAATCACACACTAGTATATATATGAAAAATTTACCAAGATCACCTGCCTCAGTTTGTATCCCTTTTCACAAAACCTTCCTTCTACAAAATCTCGGCCAACTCGAGTTTTTTTCCCCCTTAAAAACAAACGACCTCTGACCTCTGAAAAAGTACCACGGCAGAACAAACAAGACAAGGTGGCACCCCCCCGATCCCGCCCGGCGACCCCCACCCCCCCCCCCCCCTTTAGTTAGCCAGTCAAAATATTTTTCTCTTTTTTCAAATCCAGATTCTTGTAAAAATTCTTCAATAATTATCATTTGAATTATCATTTATAAAAATAGATCTTTTTTTCTCTTCTTTTTATTTTTATCTTTTTCTAAACGTGTAGCTTTTTTTTTTTTCGTTTTTTTCCAAGCAAAGAGATCGTCGTCCTCTTTGGCAACAGTGATATTTATTTCATTTTTTTCGTGAGGAAAGCTAACCCGTCCCGTCCCGCCTGTTCCCCTCGTCTCCCTGAACCCACGTGAGGAAAGACATGTGTTTTTGTTTTTGCGATACAAAACAAAAACACAATGTTTTTAGAAATTCATATTTTTTTAGTTTTCTTCTGCATCGGTCGGTTATCGTGGGGACGATGCCGTCCCATCTATAATCTATTATGGGGGTGGGTGGGTGGGTGGGTGGGGGGGTGGGTGGTGGTGGTGGGGGTGGTGGGGGTGGGGAGGAGGAATTCAAATACGTACAAAATAAAAATAAAAATGAATGAATGATTCACAAATTTTTGAAAAAAAAAGCAAAACTAAAACCGTAAGGTTTTTTCTGAACCACAGGGAGGTACGGAACCGTTTAACGACAGTGGATCCGGATTTGGAAAAATAAACGCCAATCCTGAATCAAGACAGGAGAAAAGGTTTTCAATCTAAAACATTCTCTTCTCTGAAATAAGGGGGGTACAGAGTACAAGGGGGGGGGGGGTGGGGGTTTGCTACTGTGTGCACAGAAGAGAGAAATCATTTTCTAGAACAACCACAACAAACAAACAAACAAACAATCAAACTAACAAACAAACCCAAAAAAATTACACATCAAAGATAGAGAAGCCTGTTTTATCACAGGAGCTTCTGGAAAAAACATATGGACATATTTCATCATTTCATTTTTGTAATACTTAGGCAACATTGGCTTATAGGTCCAAAGTTATAATATAAGCCAGTTCAATTGAGGATGATATTTAATCGGTTGTGTTGGAGTTGAGTTTGGGGTTGAGAAGTTGTGGAGTTTGCTGTGTCGGATGGCTGTAAGAGAGAGGGGTGGCAATAGAAGGTTGTGACCAAAGGGACCAGGGGCAGGAAGGGAGGAGTTTGGGGGGAGGGTTTGGGGGGAGGGGTTAGGGTGAGAGGCGTTGGAGTCAGGAGGTGGGGGAAGGGTATTTGGACCGGACCAAGGAGCATGGGGAGGGGGGGGGGGAGAGGAGAAGGAGAAGGAGGAGGAGGAAGGAGGAAGGAGGAAGGAGGAAGGAGGAAGGAGGAAGGAGGAAGAGGAAGGAAGGAAGGAGGGCAAACTGGTTTCACACCCGGGTCACTGGCTCAAGACTTGTGCGTCTTGTTGGTCTTGAAGGAGACCTGCAGGACGCGGTCGCCCAGCCGGTAGCCGTTGAGGCTGGCGATGGCCATGGCCGCCTCGTCGTAGTTCGTCATGGTGACGAAACCGAAGCCTTTGCACTTGTTGGTGTTGAAGTCGCGGATCACCTTGACGTTGTTGACCGCGCCGAACGGCCCGAACAGCTGCCAGAGCACGCTCTCGTCCGAGTCGGGGGACAGGTTGTACACGAAGATGCACCAGCCGGTCCCCGTGTGGCCAGGGATGTTCATGCCCACCAGGCTGGTCATGCTGTCGATGGTGATGGGGGAGAACCTGGGAGAGCAGACACACAGAACCACCGGACGGGAGATGGGAGAGGAGGAGGAGGAGGAGGAGGAGGAGGAGGAGGAGGAGGAGGAGGAGGAGGAGGAGGAGGAGGAGAGGAGGATAAGGTGGAGATGGAGAAGGAGGAGAGGGAAGAGAAGAAGAGGGAGAATGTTTTTAGTTGCATGGTTAATTCGACAAAAAATAAGTGAGGGTCTACATCTCCTGCACTTGACTTCTATAAATCCCAAAAAAAATATGCTTATGCTGTCACAGTTTGATATGGTTTAAATATCTTCTTATGGGAATGCTACGGTCTTAAAGATATAACAAAGTATGCCCAAGCTGTACTAATACTAATATGCATACCACACATTCTTTTTGGTGAAGCAACAGAAAAAGAAAAAAAATTTTTGGAGCGGGTTGTGTGTGTGTGTGTGTGTGTGTGTGTGTCTATATGTTTATGTACCAATGAATTTGTTGTGTATGCCTTCATGTTAAGCTTAACTAAATCCTCATGGCTTGGTCCTGGAAGCAGAGCAGGGAATTCTGGGATAAATTTGGGAGATGCCGGGGGAAGCTTTTCCTATTCTCGCCCTCTCACTCTCACAACCCTCTCTCTCTCTCTCTCTCTCTCTCTCTCTCTCTCTCTCTCTCTCTCTCTCTCTCTCTCTCTCTCTCTCTCTCTCTCTCTCTCTCTCTCTCTCTCTCTCTCTCTCTCTCGTGTGTGTGTGTGTTCTCCCTGTGCTCTCTCATCCTTTGGGAGCTAAACCGCAGGAAGTCGGTGAATTAAAGCATTTCCAGAAATCCATCAAAGACGCACGCACGACGCACCCTGCTAAATCTGTACTCATTCACCTCATAATTGTATCCTTTTTTTCCCCTGTGATGCAAGAGATTTGAATCCTCCGTTGACTTCACTTAATTGCCTTTTCCGGTTAAAGAAAAGGCGAAGGGGGTGGGGGGAACACACCCGCTTTTAAGTAAAAGGTAAATCAGATAAAATGGTTCCTGTCTCATGCCGCCGTCGCCGCCACCGCCGCCGCCGCTCTCCAGGAGCCACGGCGGCTTTATGGCATGCGCTTTAATTGAGAGTTCCGCTTTGCAGCAGCTGTCTCAGGGAGGGCCTGCGTTCTCCAGCAAGGGGGGGGGGGGGCGGGGGCGGGGGGGTGCTGGGGCTTGGAGGAGGGAAGGCGTGAATGGTAAGATGGAAGTCCTTTTTACGGCTCGGCGGAACTAAGGAACAGAGCAGTTCACTCCTGCGCAGTTGTTGTTGTTGCTGTTGCTGGATGATCTGTTTATTGTTCCAATCCAGAACCTGTGATGCTGTACAACAACACAATACTATTCTCTCTCTCTCTCTCTCTCTTCTCTCTCTCTCTCTCTCTCTCTCTCTCTCTCTCTCTCTCTCTCTCTCTCTCTCTCTCTCTCTCTCTCTCTCTCTCTCTCTCTCTCTCTCTCTCTCTCTCTCTCTAGGCTTCTGTGACTCCTATATATATGACTGGGGATCAGTGCAACCTTCCCGGCGTGACACTGGTCTTGTACAGTGGATTCCCAGCAGCTGTGGTTGGGGGGGGGGCTAACACAAGAGCACACAAGAGCCCAGGATTGCTGACTCTCTGCCGGCCCTGGAGAGTTGTCTCCCGTTGTTGTGCTGGCTGTGCTGATCTGCGGTCCGGGGACGGCCGTCAGTAACATGGTAACATCTCTGCGATCAAAATTAAAATCCTATTGTGTTGTGTGTCTTCAATCTTTCTAAACGCGTTTCCTTTGTCCTGTCCTCCGGCTTTGCGATTCAATTTTTTTATCCTTAGCATGCCGAAGCGCCGTCCGCATTACTTAGCGGGTCTGGTCACGTCGAGGGCCTGTCTAGCATGCTGCTTCGCTAGGTCCGCGCTCTCCCGCTGCGCTCCAAAACAACCTTGCAGGTCATTTGCATGCAGGTGCCGCAGCGTGTGGGGGGAGATTTAGGTGCCGAGGCGGAGAGGCTCGCTAACAAAGTGCCGCAGAGGACATGATGGAAATGATGTATGTGTATTAGGGTTGGGCGACTTTCCCGAGTTTAACCGTATATTACGACGGTATAAAAAAAATTACGACGCTGTCCATATCAATACAAAATATGTCTCTTGTAATAAGTGCTTGTTTCATTTTTTTTTCTTCTCTTTCGGATTTCTCTAACTGCCACTGATCTGGGGCCCGTGCCTGAGTGTCTGCTGCGGTCGTTTGAGGCTGGAGAATCTGATCTGACGTCAGCCAATCCTTGGGATGTGCGTGAGCGCCCGGCACGAGCCTATGATAGTGAAGGCGCTAAAATGGCAGCCATCGCTGCAAGACCGCGAGGCCGTCGAAATGTGATCGCACACATTCAGAGTAGAATAAGATTTAGGTTGTGAATTTTTTTTTTTTCCACTTGTTTCTTTGTGTCTTGAGCATAAAGGCAGAATTAATGAGTGACCTTTAGCATACATTGAATTTAATTAGTTGACTCGAATTCGAATCGAATTCCCCTGTTTTTGTTCTTTTACCCAAAATTAGCCCGACCTTTATGGCTTTATGGTCGATATGTGCACAAAGCGTAAGCCATATAAATATTGATGAAAGCTGAGAGGTATAAAGTGCTGGCGGGATTTCTTTCTTACTCTACGACCTCAAAAAACATAAGTGAGATGAACTTGAATGACTACGATAAAATGATGTCTCCCAAGCGATATCGGCACGCATGCAGAATGTGAAGACGCAGAAAATGGTGCTATATTGCTGCTCTCAAGCTGGCTGGCTACGATCTCTCCGTCTCCCGGTGAAACTCTCGGAGACAACCGCACCGCCAGATATAATGCTGATTTAATAATCCATTGCGGCTGATAGGCTGAGCCTAGCCTACTAACTCAAAGTTATGAATAGAAGGTCATAATTCAGTCTTTAGTCTATTACTCAAAAATGCCTAGTAGCCCTGTACTGGATTTGTAAAATGGGTTTATTATGTGTGAAACAAGAATGGGGGAAGAAAAGAAAAGAATAAAGGGATTTGAAGAGGATTGCCTCCCCCCGGTGGCAGGGGAGAGCGTAGCAGCTCGTGGAACATCGGAAACGGACGTGATAAGATGCGCTCTCGCTTGATTTTAACGTTTTTTTTTAATGGGTATTGCCCAACCCTACTAATATGTATGTGTGTTTGTATGTATGTATGAATGCGTGTGCATGCATATTACTGTATACGTAATAGCTTTTCCAAACACAAACCAAACCTAACGGGGGAAACCAGTGGGTGGGTGGGTGGGGGGGGGGGGGTGGTTGCATAGCAACAGTGTAGCTGACCGGTTATCCAGTCTATCCTTTCTGTGGCATACCACTTCCTGCTCTCAACACACCTCTGTTCTCTGGGAGCTCACCTTGCAAACAAGAGCCTTTGATCACAGAAATAGAACTTGGAATTTAATCACACGCTTTGCAATCATCAGAGACGGATGGTCTTTTTGGCCCTTTGAAAATGATGGGGTAAAGATTGAATAGCATGTGCATTTGAGTGGGGTCATCTAGTGTTGCTTCAATAGGATATAGAGGATATATATGCATCAGATTTTCAAATTGTAACACACTGAAACTATAACTACACTATACTATAACTAGCTTGGCATTTGTAACTACTGTTCCTCACTCTTTCTGATTGTATTACTTTGAAAACCTATTTCTGAGGGTGGTCCTAATCCGTCATTGTGTCATGCAAGATTATGCAACCTTCATCACATTAATTGGACAACATCAACAACAACAACAACAACAACAATATCCGAGAGGCTAAGAACCGCCTGCTAACAGCAACGTAACATCTATGGCCAACAAGGTAACAAAAAAGGGTGGCAAAAAAAGGAAAGAGCCAGGCGGAGCCAAGCAACGCAGGAGTTCTTTGCCGGGAAACAGGCCCACCTGCTCAAGCCACTCCCCATCAGGCATGGGAACATTTAGTCGACCGGTTTTATCATAATTTGTGTGAGAAGATTTAAGAAAATGTATAAAAGCTTTACAAAAAGGCAGTCCATTTACCAAAATGGTAGCTTTTTGTTGTGTGGGATATTAGATTTACATTGGGTGTATATGTGTCTGATATATAGGAATGGTTTTAGGGGGACCTGACCTCATGTTCACATGAGGTCAGGGCTGAGGAGGCAAGGCAGGGGAACTTGAATCCTGGGGAAACCAAACACGCCCAGAAATCAAGAGCTATACACCAGAGAACAAAGGAAAAAAAACCATTCAGTACAGACACAAACAATTCAAAACAAGCCGCACTTGTCATAATCAAAACAAAGCAAATTCATCACCACCGCAAAAAACAGAGACTGATTGTTTTCTGGTTTTTGCACCTTGGGTGGCGGAAAGGTTGTCCAAACTGAATCAAGCTTAGAGAGAGAGAGAGAAAATAAACAAACCAAACAACCACCATCACAAATCAAGGAACCAAACAAAAAGTTGACCTCATTTTCAAAATGCAATGTCACTTCAAAGGCACGGAAACAACCGTAACGTAAAAAAAAAATTAAATATATGAAAAAAAAAAGGATAAAAAAGTATATTGAAAAATCATTGCGTCAACATGGACAGCTGGCATCGGGGGAAGTTTTTAATTACCTCTTTACGCCATAGGCCATATTAAGCAAATTGTCCAGCCTGTAAAGAGAAGGAGGGTTCTTGGGTTAATGCCGGGCAGATGGTGGACGCACTCAATGGAACTAAGTCTACGTCCCTGTAGGAGCTGCATGGTCCTCCTCTCGCTCACCAATCAAACAAACCCCATCCGTAAGTGGTCCATTTACGCTGGGAAGCCCCGCTGGCTGATTCTATCTGCTGTCATCACTTTACACACACACACACACACACACACACCACACACACACATATACAGTAGCCCACTTCCAGCGAGACACTTGTTCGACTAGCCCACGGGCTAGTAGGGATCCCGCAAACCGGAGCACCACTAGCTTTGCTACGAGACAGCAAAACCAAGTGATCAAGTGCTCCGCGGTGGAGGCAGAGCAAAGTAGATTTTTGTGGGGTGGGGTTGTGGGGGTCATAGGGCATTCGCAATGTATGGCACTTAGCGTCACAACCATGAATGAGATGCTAGGCTAGCCATAGTGCGACGCAAAGGCAAATACTTTTTCTGCAAGAAAGATTTAAAAAAGCGTGCATGTTGCTTATAACAATGTATTTTCCAAAGAGAAGAATTATCAATTAACATTGTTCAGTATGAGAGTAGCAGCTACATGAAGAAAATACTGCATCTAAAAAGGACATCAAAGAAGTCAGTGTTATTGTCTGGTGTTTGAATGACGGTGGGCAAAACAGTTAATGGCTGGTGGGTGTGGGTGTGGGTGTGGGTGTGGGTGGGTGTGGGGGTGGGTGTGGTGTGGGTGTGGGTGTGGGTGTGGGGGTGGGGTGGGGTGGGTGGGTGTGGGTGGGTGGGTGTGGGTGTGGGTGTGGGTGGGTGTGGGGTGTGTGTGTGTGGGTGGGTGTGGGGGTGTTTTGCTGTGAAATTGACAAAACATCAACCAAACGTTTTAACTACAGTCATGAATTCACAAATGCACGTGTGTGTGTGTGTGTGTGTGTGTGTGTGTGTGTGTGTGTGAGACTGGATGCGGGGTCATGTGTTAACCGCTAAATGGTCAAATGGAATGAACGCACTGGTTAATGGGCATGTACGTCTACAATTAAAAAAGATTAGTACTGGTAAATTGGCCCTACAATTTTCTTCCATTTCTGCCTTCCCTGTGCTCCAGTCATCCCAGCTGGCAAGGAGAGGATGCACTGTTGTGTATGTGTGTGCACTTGTGTGAGCTGGCACAAATAAAGTAGTTATTCTGTGTGTGTGTGCGCGCCTGTGTGTGTGTGTGTGTGTGTGTGCGTGCGCCTGCCTGTGTGTGTGTGTGTGTGCCTGTGTGTGTGTGTGCCTGTCTGCCTGTGCGTGTGTGTGTGCCTGTGTGTGTGTGTGCCTGTGTGTGTGTGTGCCGGTGTGAGCACGCTTGGCTATAAACAACCTAGTGGGGATGAAACCTTGGGTCTGGGTGGATGGATGCAGTCTGCTTGGTGACTCAACGACCTTCATTCCTCACAAGGCTCTGGCCTGTCTCATGTCTTATTAACTCTGCTGGGCTAATGGACAGAGGCCACGGCTTATTGGGCAACAGCAGGTCAATGGCTTCCCTCTCCTCTAGGAATCGACCGAGGCGCATTTAGAAGAGGGTCAAAACAAAAGTTGATTCGGCGTGCTCATATTCCCTTCTGCTCTCGCACTCCATCGACTTTTAATTCTGGATGTTTAGCAAATGTTTTTGAGATGCAAAAAAAAACGTTTATTTAAATGTTGAACATTTTTAGGAATATTCATCAATGCATTTTGCTAGAATTATTCCTAAGCTGACCTCACCTTAGAAACGACTTTTCTAGCTGACCACCAATTTTTATATCACTCTGAGTATTTAGTTTCTTGCATAATTGTGAGTAGACGGGAAACACCATGGAAACGGTAAACATGTGGACATCGACTGGTTGAGGTAGTAATTAGCCGTTATGTGGGAAGGGAGTGAGCCGGCTGCTTTGTGGGTAAATGAGTGGATTGGAGTGGAGGCTCTGAGGACCAGCGCTTCAGGCCATGGGAGCAACAAGACATCTGCTGGCCACTGGGCTGATGGACCAGAGCAAAACAACCTGCCACAAAGCCACATACACACACACACAGACACAGACACACAGACAGACAGACAGACAGAAGTAGACATATCAGACAGACAGAAGTAGACATATCAGACAGACACATCAACCTCACACACAAGGCCCTGCACTTTAGCACAATCACAAATGTAAAAATTTCATACATGCATAAATGTAATTTGCTCACATGTTGTTTACACGTACGGACAGAGGCGTAAGAACACACACACACACACACACACACACACACACACACACACACACACACACACACACACACACACACACACACACACACACACACACACACACACACACACACACACACACACCACATCTGCTTCACTTTGACACCCGTACAGGCACTCACCCTGCAATCAGCTCCAGCTTTTTGTTCCTCTACCTCTCCGAGCTCCACATAAACAATGGGTCTTTTGTGCAGCCTTTCAATGCATGTTAATACGGTGGAACAGCGTTTTTTTTTGTTGTTGCGACTCTCTAATTAAAATTGGCTCCTGCTCTGGATATAATAAGGCTAATTTGTTAATTTGTTTCATTAGTTAACGTCACGGCATCGGAGGCAAGCTGGGATCTAGGGCTCTGTGTTGCATTGTGTTTTGAGTGGATTACCGTGATGTGTTGAAAGAGACCAGCCGAGCGGACAGGACATTGCCAGGTCATATTCCAGGCCTGTTCCATGTGCTTATCAGAACGACTATACTGGAGGTTGGACATTAACACTAAACACTAAAATAGAATGAATTAAACTAAGGGCACTCACTGCACAGTCTCTAGTGGAATCCTAGACAGAGAAGTCGTGGATGCTGTTTATGATTGGCTGTATTCGTTACAGGTGAGGTCCCTTGCTATACTATCAAATCTAATTACCTGTGTCACCTGTGACTAATTCCTTTGGCGGTGTCCCTGAGGTTGTCCTCCTGTCTTTAGTTACCCATTGATTGTGTGAGCAAAACCGTACGGTACACGTAACAGTACACCTTGCAAATCCTACGTTTGTGAATTATATTAAATCTATTATTACAATTGTGATAAGAAATATAGCTTTTATTTAAATGTACATGCGCACGTACGTGCTCTCAATTGCTATTCTGGTATTGGGCTAATGGTGGTGCTTAAAGTTGTACGGTAGATAAACATCTTGTATCTAAAGATTGTTTTTCAATATCAATTAGCTGACGAATATCTTCTTTTTGTGTCACTCAGTTGTGTAGACACAAGTCACGCGCGGTACAGCGTCTTTGGAAGTCTTCCATTCTGTCTTATTTATCACATTCTGAGGTGGAGTTGGTTATTTTTATTCATTAAGATAACCTTCAACACAAATTAAAATTCCCCACCTGTTAGATTCAGATTGCCATCAACCACAACAATTCCGAGCACCGTGGTTTTTTTTCAAACTAACAAAGATGAGTCAATGGAAAGCCTCAGGTGAACAACACCGCTCATCTCAAAGAAAACAAGACCTTTTGCAAAAGTCAAAAAGAAAAAAAAGAAACCTCATCGAGCCGACTCATTAAAAAGAAGAGAGTGGAGCGTTATAATGCAAGGCTTGGGAGGGAGGGAGGGAGGGGAGGGAGGGAGGGAGGGAGGGAAGGAGGGTGGGAGGGTGGGTGG
Organism: Muraenolepis orangiensis; assembly: GCA_027704905.1. NCBI lineage: Eukaryota > Metazoa > Chordata > Actinopteri > Gadiformes > Muraenolepididae > Muraenolepis > Muraenolepis orangiensis. The sequence goes on along the minus strand of CM051004.1, from coordinate 31,495,605 downwards.
GTGGTGGTGGAAAGGGGTGGCAGGGGGGGATGGTAGAGGAGCCACATGCATGGGCGCATGAGGGGGAAGGAGGGGGGTGACTACAGGCCTGGAGGTTATGAGTGGTGATGGGGAGCACAGGCTCTCCCGTGGAGCCTATAAATTGGCTTGGCGTATCGCAGACACACAGCCCTGCTACATCGCTCAGGTGTCGCACCGGGAGAGCGGCTCCACCAGAAAAATACCATCCAAGCCTTGACTTTGATGGGGAGTAAACAGCACGACTAGCTTAGAAAATGGTGTAAGCTTGTTATTCCACCTCGACATCTGAAAGTATTCCCATTTCATTCTCTCTGAGCGCCAGAGGCGGCGCGTCAGCACCTGGATAGCCATTGTGCGCATGCGCCGGTCGGGTACCTTGTACCCACAGAGTCACCTGTGACCCGGGTGATGTATGGTACACCCCGGTGTAAGAAGCATGCCCGCCCACTACAGGGTTTTCATCTTCCGGCGTTCAAAGGAGTTGTTGGGGTTGTACCTCGGGCGAGCGGTTAGCTCGATTGTTAGCTTAGCTTCCGGCATTTAGGGTAGTCTCTAATTCTTGTTTTTTTTCCGCGCCTTGTTTATCCTGCGTCTGTTTGATGTGCCGGTTGTGCACGTCCTCAGAAATTAACACTACGTGTCACTGTCCGCAAGATGCAATACGCACATGAAAATTCCCCACATGCACCACCTCGGAAGTCCGGAATTGTGTACTGGACAGAGCCGTGAGTCCACTGCCCCCATGCGTGGTACACGCGGCCGCTTGTCTACGCAAATCTGTGGTTAAAAAGCAAGTATCTCCAGCCTTAATGGGTTGTATAGGAGCTGCGGTAGGTGGGATTTGCCTTTTCAACTCGCTGTTCCTCACAATTATTTGTGTTAGTTTAGGATTTGGTACCAGGAGTTGTTTTCGCCCTTATTTCGTCTCCTTATTTGGTAGCCAACTTTGCGTTGGGTCAACATAGTTGTGTATAGTTGGCATTTCTCGTTTTCACCAGTGTTTCGGTTTAGGTGTTTATGCAATGTTTGAGTGTCACGATATTGCTGTGTGCTTTTAACGTAGTCTGTGTTTCCCGCCTGTTACGACACTGACGCTAAGTTAATAGCCAACTGTAACAGTATATTATATTCGCAGTCGGCGGTCTTCTGGGACTGCAGCGACTGGATATTATACATTTTATGGGAGGTGAGATCTGGCAAGATGCACATTTTTTTCCGTATCGGCATGCTTATGGTGCTGTCTAGCATATCCATGCATGAAGTGCAGCTGCATACAGGCGGCTGAGAGAATAGCCATGGCCGACTTCTATCTGCCCCCGAAATCTGGCAGGTATTGGATCCGGCAGAGAAAAAGGCACAAGAAGGAAGATCCCTTAGCTTCCAGAGTGGACACCTTAGCATCTGAGTTTTCAGAGATCAAGGTTCTCCATCTTAATCTGCAGCTGGTAAGTGCCCAGCCAGCAGAGGTTCCACCTCTGGCTGAGCCTGCATCTCAAGTTGAGTGATGAGATGTTTTTCTCGCCTGCCATCCAGGACAAGGATGTCTACCTTGGCGTCAGAGAACCTCTTTTCAACGGCAACCATGAGGATGGCCCTAGCACGTCTGGGATTAATTAGGCAGAGACACCTCAGCCATCTACATTCCGGGTTTCCCTGTCCCCACCATTCATTGGGGAGTCACAGAGGTGTTGGGAGGATCCCAGAGCCATGCTCCATCTCCCCAGTGACGGCCTTAGTGGCTATGCAAGATGCAGGTAGCTATGGGTTGAACTATACACCCAGCATAGAGCTCGCCATTGCCTCTCTGATTGGGTCTCCTGATGAGGCACTTATATCTGGCACACGCTGCACCTCAGGGTCAAATTACAGATGAGTACATTACTAGGAGCTACCAAACGGCCGCTCACGTTGGGTCACGTTGGGAATTCCTCATCTTATGTTGGCTCTCAAACGCTGCAGGCCTCTGGTGTAGACCCGTCATCACAGAACCTTGGCGGTGCCTCGCTACATATTTTTGCATATATGTCAAGGGAACTTAGCAAGCTGAGGTCCACGCTGACACCAGCTCCACGCCATTTATGGCTAGCACAGTCCCCCTTATCCGAAACCCGTAGGAGGGCTCTCCTTACACCTCTGGGGAGCGGAGATTAAAGCCAGATGTAGTGGAGATGATTTGGTGCCGGTATGGCAGGGCACGGGGTGGACCTGTTTGTGTCAGAGACCTCAACCCATTGCTCCCTATGGTTCCCATTGATGGACCAGACCAGAAAACTGGGCCAGGAAATACTGGCTCATGCATGACCAAGGGCCCGCTTTTGTCCCCCCAAGAGGCCAGGGAGAGTGGTTCAACCCATTACTCCACAGTCTTCTCAACAGGAGTGCATGGTGCCTCCCAGAGATCTCCTCTCCCAACCACTGGAAGGCAACATCTGGCACCCAAACCCACAGCTCTGGGTGTGGCCTCTGGATGTGCTTGTTTCCTATATAAATGTGTCCTTTTTTTAATGATAATCATTGTATGCCGACTATATAAGGGTTATTGTTTGTGTTATACGTTCTGCGGTATATGCAAGTTATTTGTAATTTTTGTTGAGCTGATGGAAATGCATTGTGTGCCTCTAAGAGACGTGATGGCATTTAAGCACAGAGCAGGGTCGGGTCCCTTTCACGCTGGGGGCGTGTGACATATGTCACACAGATATTGCGATATGATTCACTATTAGTGGGAATGGATTGTGAATTATCATGATGGCATTGTCTGTAGCAAACAAAACTCTGGAGAAAACTCTTAATTTATAATGTGTAAATTTACATTTGCACATTTTAACCATTTGAAGCTCCTTGCGATTTGGATATTGTACTTGTGCCATATTGGGTTTTGGCTAATATTTAGGTTCATTGTTCAGCCCTACCTGGGCCACAGGTGTCATTGTTGGTATAAGGTACTCGGCCGGCACATGCGCACCATGGATATCCAGGTGCTAATGCACCACCGCCCACTTGGCGCTCTTCCAGATTTCATAGAACCTTAGTTACGTTCATAGCTCTCAATACCCCTCCATACCCCCCCTTTCATTAAATCATTGTAATTCATAATCACCTCTTGTTTAGGTTTGTTATTGAAGCAATAGCACTGTAGTTCTTGTTGTTATGTAAAATTAATTGGATTTGATTGAGTAACCCAGGAAATAATGAACAGTGATCATGAGAAGTACATGGCATTTATGTGGTGTAAGAGATGATTGGCTGTAGACAGCCTGGGCAAAAATATTATTCTGAATTCAATTGATGGCTTGTTAATTCTGAACGTCTGGAATCCAATTATTTTGTAGATTTAAGTTTGTCCTCCAGACTGAAATTGAGGACAATTTACCTCAACGTAAGATGGGTAAGCTTCTGAGTAAAGTGCTGCACTGTCTCAGGAAGGAAAGTAGTACCCATGGAGCATTACAATTCCAAAAAGCACAACTGAATCTAGCTCTGTTCACTTCCTCGCCACCATCTTGTGGAGACATAACTCAAACCATCAAACCCTTGTCTTTCACCTGAGTAAACATGGAGTTTAAAATATGTGCGGTTTGTCCCTATCATCGCCGTCGTCTGTTTCTCTAAGAATGGCCTCCATGGAGTGAAACGACCATCTTTTAGAAAAAAGACAACCACAATATATTTTTGTCTTACTCTATAAACTCAAGTTTGTTCCGAAAGGTGATAAAAACGGTTTAAATTCATTAGATGAGCTAAATTTGGTTGTGAAATGTAGCACGTCCATTTCAAAACACATTATTAGTCATCGCCCCGAGGTAACTGCTGTGGAGGAAACATAATGTCTCTTCTTTAATAAACATCTTAAATATTTATAGCTGAATAAATATTTTTGCTCAGGCGCGACGCGGGCGCCACGTGGAGTACGGTGACGATGGAGGCGTTGAGATGAAAGACTAACGACAGAACCCCACAGTCTCTTGTGAACAGCTCCTGCCTTGCTCTGAGTGGACCTGCTCAGACAACACACCGGGCCTCATTCTCTGAACACCAGGTGGGCTGTTTAAACCTTCAAAAGGGGAACGCTTGTGTTTCTCCAAATGGACTAAATGGATGTTCAGAAGAGACACTTTAGAGAAAAGGCATGGCTGCAGTTTCACAGTCAAAGGCATGAGTCTGGTTATACCCATGTGAGTCAGTATCTGCATCTTCACCAGCAGTAGGACAAAGTTTGGTCCTTCTTTCCCTTGCTAAATCAAGCGTTTCCTCTATTATATATACTTTGTTATGATGATTATTATTATTATTATTATTAGCATTAATAAACCATTCGCACATTCACCCTTACTTTTTATATAAGACAATAACATTTTCTTGCCGACTTGAGAAAAAACCTGTTTGACACAAATGACACAAGCTATTGCTGTACATTTTTATAATTACGTAAACCTTACTAAAGATTATCCCCCATGTGGAGTCAATTCTACATGAGATCAGCAGGAAGTTGGCAGGCGTCTGGAACATTAGGGATCATCGCATACATTTGCCAATCTTTCACAGATGGCGTCATTTATCTACCAACAGCTATTCGAACGGATTCAAATTGAATTGACAGTGATAGGCAAATAGTGACAACCTCCTCACGGAGACTTTAATAGCCATCAAATATTAATTAATTCCATTAGCCTGTGTGTAATAGACATATATTTCAATTACCTTTTAGAGATAACGCCATCAAATATAATGGCTTCTCCTGACTCCCCGCTGATCTCAGCCATAACCAATTTATCAACAAACTGGAGTCAGATACTTTTTCTGAACGGATTAGAAAACATATCCCATTATCTGGTCAAGAACTGCCGCGGGGGGGGGGGGGGGGGTGGCTTTTCAAGTGACTTTCACACAGCCCTGTTGCCAGTGTTGTAGTTGTTATGTGTGGAAATAACAATCCACTCTCAACAACAATGCATATCGTCAACCGGCTACATAATGAATTGAGAACATGATATCACCTTCATCACAGTGCAGTGCACAGTGCACAGTTCTGTTTTTATTCTATTTTATCTTATTTTTATAACTGCTGTCTGTCGTCGGGTATTGCACATAAGATTTTCCCTCACTGCTTTATACTTGTGTACACTGTGAAGTGACAATAAACTTGACTTGACTTGACTTGACTGCTCAAGTTGGGGGGGGGAAATCGGCCAAATCACGTCAATGTTTCACATCCTAGAACATGACAACAACACCACCGCGCCACAGTGACACACCCTCCCTCCCATCCATGCCCTGCCCTGCCCTCCTCTCCCCTCTCCCCCCCCTGTCTGAATCTCTCTCCCCCTCCTCGGCCTCCTCACCTGAAGCGCTGGGCCTGATGGTGGAGCGGTCCCGGGTAGCGGCGGTTGGGGGACTGGTACAGCTGTGACAGCAGGGCTTGGCTGGTCTTCTGGCTGGGGTTGTTGGCAAACTTGACCGTGATGGGCTCGGCGGCGCCGGACGGCTTCTGTCCATTCAGGCCCTTGATGGCCTCCTCGGCCTCTATCCTCTTATCAAAGCGGATGAAGCCCACGCCCCGCGAGCCACCTGTGGGGCCAGCACATCACAAACACACACACCACCTTTACTTCACAGACACACGCCCACGCCGTCACTTCACAGGGCCCGGGGGGGGGGGGGGGCGCAGCAGGGGGGCAAAGAGCTATTCTAAACTATGCAATGCTATACTATACTATAAACCACACTATATACTACCTAATATATACAATACTATATACTGTAAACAACACTAAATGCTTAAATATATACTATACACATCTCTATACTATCACATATTATACACAATAAAAAGACAGTCAAAAGGACAGTCTTATCATTTCTTGTGTGTGGACGGTGGAGATGTTAAGACACAGATATGGAGACAGACACAATGACACAATGACACACACACACACACACACACACACACACACACACACACACACACGCACGCACACACACACACACACACACACAGTAACAGTAATGTCTGTGCCTGCCTATAAAGACCCGGTCTAGGCATTGCACCGGAGTCTCTTTCAGCCGAGCGGTCCGGCGCTCCTTCCCTAGTCAGCCACACCGTGTTCAGCCATTGTTCCCGCTGACGTGACAACTGGTTTCCTAGGAGATATACTTTTTGACTGCCACCTGAGAGGAACATTTAGAGAGACACGCTACCCGGGAGGTCTTTGTTGGTGTGTGTGTGTGTGTGTGTGTGTGTGTGTGTGTGTGTGTGTGTGTGTGTGTGTGTGTGTGTGAATGCTAGAGTGTGCATGTACTGGTATCTATTAATGGATGCTGTGCTTGGTTTTAATGAGGCTGCCTAGATGGCCCAAAGGACGGGCGCTCAGTGACAGCAGCACTCTGCTGAAGAGACTATTTACATAATACTGTGTGTGTGTGTATGTATGTATGTATGTATGTGTGTGCGTGTGTGTGTGTGTGTGTGTGCGTGTGTGTGTGTGTGTGTGTGTGTGTGTTAACTGTCTGGCGTGTGTGCGTGAGTGTAAGTGCACATGCATGTATGTGAGAGCAAATAACAGAAAAGGAGGGAGGCAGGGAGAATTTGGTGTTTGAGCATCACTGTGTGTGTAGTGTCTATCTCTTATGCGAGCACACACACACACACACACACACACACACACACACACACACACACACACACGCACAAAGCCCTATTCCTTATTGTTATTCCACATTCTCTCTTACAAACCACCCATCCTGCTGGCTAGTCTTGTGGTCCTGAATTCTTATTCAAAGAAATACTCTGACACCCGCCTTCTCCCTATCTTCCCCCCATCCCCCCTATCCCCCATATCAGCCACATCAGCGATATCAGCTATGGCTAGGATTCAATACAAATCCTTCTTAAACAACTGCATTTTGCCACGTCAATGTGTCCTATGTGTCTCGTCTGTGTGAATGAGTGCGGTATAAGCAAAAGATATACGGTGTGTGGTTTGGGCTGTGAGTTATGGTTAGTACATCATCGGTAACATATTGCATTGAGTCTGTGTGACGAAAACAACCCCAAACAAAACAAAAACACACATTATAGTCTTTCATGGCTCTCAGATGCTGTTTTGTGGGGGGAAGGAAATGCATCCCTACCCTCTTCTCAATGTCTGCTGTATGCCACTGCTTGTTCCCTGTGACTGGATCTACATTATTCTGTCGGACGCCTTTGTTTTTTTCCCGTGGTTTACTTCTGTCAAGTCTATCTGTTGTGTTCTGTCTATTTCCTCCCCCCCCCCCGCCCTCCTCCTCTAGACAAGACTTTGAAACATCTCTCCTTCCACGGCTCCTCTCCCGTCAACCTGTACATTTTAATTACAGCGGAAACACGACAATCCTGGAGGGATCTGTACAGTGGAAACAGCAGATGATGTTGTTCCTAGTTAGTTCCCCCGCTGATTCCCTGAAAGGTGTGTGCATCTGTTGTAACTAGGAGGTGGAAAAGTGTCTACCTGTGCTTATCTGTCTCCCTGAAATCTCATCTTATTGTCCAACTATAATTGTATGTGTGTGTGTGTGTGTGCTTTAAACAATAGACAGAACAATGAAACCTTAAGGGAAGCCCATGTAGATTCCCACTATGCTGCATAGAGACTACACTTCAGCATTCAGGGTTTACATGGCTGCAGATGGTGGATACATTTGACCATTTGGCAGGTTAACAAATTCAGGGTTACGTATTAAAACAATTGCTTAGCCGGTAGATTTGTCCCGGTCTCTGGTAGGTAAAAAGACTAAAACAATTCTTTAAAGTTCTGAAAGTAAATTTTGGACCCTGCAAGGCTGGTTTCAGGGTGTGTGGATTTTTAGTTAGGAAGGGAGTTAGTATTACTCTAGTTCCATCAGCATATTTACAGATGATTTGGAGATCTAGCCGTCATAAGTGGCAGCCGTGGCAGCTGAAAGTTGAGGGCCGGTGTGGTCGTGATTTAAGATTTTCTTTTGATGATTTTCAAAATGACTCTGATTTGTATGAAAGTCAACTTCTATCTCAAAGCACAAAGTCAATGATTTAGTCTCCGTGATACGTCAGGATCCCAATAGCTTCCTCTAATGCATGGGGTTTAAGGCCCGGAAGAGGACAGGCGGTCCGGGAACACAAGAGTCATCCTCTAATGCTTCCTAGATGCCTGGCCTTCAGCTGCTCTTAAGTAGTTACTCGCTGAAGGGCCTCTAGACAAGTGCTCGGCATACAAATGAAGCGGCGTGTACACGTGCAGCAGGCACACGCGCACGCACGCACACGCACGCACGCACGCACGCGCACACACACACACACACACACACACACACACACACACACACACACGTCCACAAGACTCTGTCTTGTGGAGGTTCTATTGAGAACGAAAAGCGCACTAGAGAGGTCTATGACCGTTTATGATTAATTGTGGTGTTAAGAGGGTGTGTGTGTGTGTGTGTGTGTGTGTGTGTGTGTGTGTGTGTGTGTGTGTGTGTGTGTGTGTGTGTGTGCCTTTTACATATGCATTCATTGTGTCCTTCAGCCTGGACGGTAAGGCTGTACGAAGGACAGATGGAGGTGAAGAGGTCGATGATGTTCCCGGCTAACCCTCTAACACATCCACGCTGTGTTATTTAACTTGTATTTCTATATATACATTTTTGTATACAATGTATGTATACAAATTATTCTGAGTTATTATGAGTTAAAATTAAGTTTGACTTTACTTTCTGACACACCTGCTTGTTGTGGTGGATTGGTTACAGTGCCGCCAGCGTTTCGGATGTTTGGGTGTTTTAATCACTTCCGCCATGTTGCGGTTAACACGGTAAATGGCGAGAAGGGTTTGTCTTTTGTTTTTCAAAATGGCGTACGAGAAGAAACCCAGACCTGCAATCAGCGGAGGCAAGCTGCCAGCTCATTCCAAACCAAAGACGATGCATTCAACCGGCTCAAGAGGACTTGTCTACTTATCAACAGCCAGGCAGCCATAGCTGCAATATTAGTGCTGTACGTACCTACGTACGTACAACACTCTCCACCTCACTGTCTCTACTCTCTCTCTCTCTCTCTCTCTCTCTCTCTCTCTCTCTCTCTCTCTCTCTCTCTCTCTCTCGCCCTCTTGCTCTTGCACTACTTTCATTCTCTCCATCCCGTTGTCTCTGTTTCCCCTCACTGTGTTTGTATCTCACTCTCCTCCAGAATAATCAGTGGAGGCTTATGTAACTCGCTCTACCTGTGCTTATCTCTCTCCAGCACACACCAACAGGCTCATGGGCTGCCTTACTAATAACACAGCACCTCAAGCACCACCTCCGAGGAAAACATAAGTGGAGAGAGAGAGTGAGAGAGAGAGAGAGAGAGAGAGAGAGAGAGAGAGAGAGAGAGAGAGAGAGAGAGAGAGAGAGAGAGAGAGAGAGAGAGAGAGAGAGAGAGAGAGAGAGAGAGGATTGGTTGGACGGAACAGAGACACTAGCATGTAGAGAAACTAGGATGGAGAGAGAGAGAGAGGTTGGCGATGAGGGAGAAAGTCAGGAGAACCTTGACAGGCTAAGACAAGGAGAAAAGGGAGAGGATGGGAGAGAGGGGAGGAAGGGGGAGGATGGGAGAGAGGGGAGGAAGGGAGAGGATGGGAGAGAGGGGAGGAAGGGAGAGGATGGGAGAGAGGGGAGGAAGGGGGAGGATGGGAGAGAGGGGAGGAAGGGGGAGGACGGGAGAGAGGGGAGGAAGGGGGAGGACGGGAGAGAGGGGAGGAAGGGGAGGAAGGGGGAGGATGAACACAAAGGGAAGGCGCCGAGAGAGGAGAATGTTCGGAGGTGAGGGTTAGAGGATGGCGCTGATGAAAGGAACCAGTGCTTTTCTTACCGCTACTGTGCTGCCAAACAAAGCCTCTAGAACCAAACAGTGGACGGACTGGCGGAGAGATGACTCCTCTAAGAGGCCAGGGAGGATGAGGAGGATGAGGAAGAGGAAGAGGAGGAGGGGGAGACCTGGATTTAGCTGGCTGATGAAACGGCACACCCCCACACCCACACCCACACCCACACACTCACCCACACACACACACTCACACACACACACACACACACACACACACACACACACACACACACACACACACACACACACACACACACACACACACACATACACACACACACACCCACACCCACACACACACACACACACACACACACACACACACACACACACACCCACACCCACACCCACACCCACACACACACACCCACACACACACACACACACATACACACACACACACACACACACAAAACCCAATCTCGCGGAGGCTTGTGTGCGTGTTTTAAAGAGTACTCTTCGTCCTTTAGGGTGGCTGATATTGTGCCCCGCTTTATCAAACGCTGATTAAACCTGCTGTTCTAATAGTTTTATAATATGGCAAACACGAACAGATAAAAAAAATGCATGTTCCTGCTGCTGCTATGCAATCAGAAGTAAAAAAAAAAAACAGCCAAGCGACGTCCTTGTTTTAAGCGACGCCCGTGAGCCCGGCTACAGATGGCGAATGAAACCGCGGCGAGGAGAACGAGACGCCTTTGAGGAGCGCCGCCGCCCTGCGCTTTGGCCTCTGTCAACGCCGCGCTTCAGCCATCTGCCGCGTACCACGTCTCCCGTGGCCGTCAGGAAGTGACTGTACGTGTATTTTGGTCGGGCTCCGTCCACCGTATATAAACTAACAGAGAAAAAACGATATTGACTCATCGACTGAATTAATCCAGGAAAACCCAGCATACCACCACAACCGTGTTGTATTTTAAAAAAAAAAGGTTAGCAACAGGGGGACCACCAATATGGAAACACACTACTACTATTATTATTACATGACGTGATTCATCCATTGTGGCTCCAAAGAGAAAGGCAGACATTAGGCATTAGGAGTGCGGGCCTTAATGCAAGCAGTAGCAGTAGGAAATACACAAACGGAAATACATTCATCTCGATAAAAATCCAACTCTACTCAAGCTGTCTCTGGCCCGTGTTTTCCCTGCACTTTGTCCAAGAGCAATTTTTCGAAAACTCCTGGGTGGCAGGAATAGATTTGATAGATTTATTTATATTTTGGGTGGCGGTTGGTTCCCTAACCGCTGTTTGTCTTGGTTCTCCAGTGCGGTGGTGGTGGTACGTCTGCAGACACTGAGAGGCGACCGCATGGGTCTCTGCTAACACGTCTATGGAGGGGAGGGGATGGGTGGGGGGGGGAGACAGCTCTCTTCTACCCGATTCCTTAAAGGCTCCCAACACTCTGCGGTATTGGAAGACACCGGGGATCCAGGAGGCTTTGAATGGGAACATCCATTATTTAATTCAAGACCGGGAAGACCGTTCAAAACAGTAATGGAGGAGATATTCTACGGTATTCGGTGTGTACGGTGGTGTGAGAAACAGTGAAACAGCCACGTGCACAAAGCACATGTGACATGACACATTGATCTGCCAAAAGACACGTGTGGGAGTATACGCAGGTGTGTGTGTGTATATGTGTGTGTGTGTGTGTGTGTGTGTATATGCGTACACTCAAACCTATCTCTTGAATAGCCGACAGCCCTTTTAACAGCCATGGCGCGGCCTTGACGAAACGTCAAGCCGTTTTTCCACGCAACAGCGAGGGCTTGAGGGGTGAAGGGTGACCTCCAGATCACTTGTATTAGCCCACCATTGATCATGTGGGTATTGAAGGGTATTGACCGCCATGCACCTGCAGGTCTCGCTCAAGGTACCACAAATAGCCCGCCATTGATCTCGCCGGCCTGCCTTGCGATATTATATCTGTTTCACATTGACGGCCCTCCACACCTGACTGTCAGGGAGGAGGGGAGGAGGAGCGGGCGAGGACGGGCAGCCTCTCCCCGAAGGTTAGACAGACAGGCGGGGGGCGGGGGAGGTTGGTGGAGAGAAATGCAGCTACGCGCTATTTGCACAGATAAAGAGGCAAAATATGCTTAGCCATTCAGAAGGAATCAATAGGGAGTGGGAGCAGGGGAGAAAGAAGAAGAAGGGAGCAGGGTGGGGTGTGTGTGGGGGGGAGGGTGGTGGGGGGGGGAGATGGAAAGATATCCTCGTCAAGTCAATGCGCTCACACTTTTGACTCTCTGGGGCAATTTGGCAGCTTTAAAGGATTTTATTTAGGCTGCCTCTGACTGTGAGTGACGCTAACCGTGATGGCGGAGAGGTAATTGTTGTCCGGGGGAAACAGCAGAGAGTGACTGACTGCAAGGCGCACGCCCTTCTGATGAGCCAGGGTCACTGGGAAGAACGGGTCAGACGTGGATCCGTTTTGGACCGTTTTGGACCAGGATTGAGGATCATCAGCCCATCTGCCGATGGGTACCCAGAGCATTGGTGGTTTGCATGGCATGCGATGCGCCCTGGCTCTGTCTGAGTGGACCTCCCTGTTTGGTGCCACCTGGCCCCTGTATCCGTATACTCTGTCCATGGTCCATTGTTAAACAATCATTTTCTATTTTGGTCCCTTACTTCAATTTTTGCCTTTCACTGCTGGGTTTTAATTTGCATGCAGTAGCTCTTTGTGGGGGGGGAAAGATAGTGTGTGTGTGTGTGTGTGTGTATGTGTGTGTGTGTGTGTGTGTGTATGTGTGTGTTTCTTTAAGCAAAAAGGAAAAGAGAAAGATGAGTTGATGATGCCAGCTTAGTGCTCTCAGGGTCCCCCTAAAATCGTCTGTGTTTCTTAATCACCGGCAACTCTAACATCTAATTGGTCATTAACATTTCTCCTGTTGATCCTTAAGCCTCCTGGGGAGACGTACAGGACTGTAGAATGTGTGCGTGCGTGTGTGTGCGTGTGTGTGTGTGTCTCCGAGCCTGTGTGTATGTGCTTCTGCAGTAACAGGAAGAAGTGTGCATATGTGTCCAGTTAGAGGGGGTGTGCACACACACACACACACACGCACGCAAACACACACACACACACACACACACACACACACACACACACACACACACACACACACACACACACACACACACACACACACACACACACACACACACACACACACACACACACACACACACACACACACACACACCAAACACAGGGGAAATAGGGAATGCATGTGTATTGTGTATTCCCAGCAGTTTCCTTACAAATAGAAACCCAATTAATAGTATAAGTTGTAGTATTGGCAATATACCAATATAGGAATAAGTACTTGAGAATGTATTTGCTGCAGAGGTAACAGGGACGGAGAATGAGGAGAGAAGAAGAGAATAGGGAGTGTGGAACGTCGACTATAGAAGGGAAGCATCTGTAACTGAAAACAGTTCCCTAAGCTTGGTGTGCTTCTCGTAATTATTTCCAGTATATAGTCTTTTAAAATGTTACTTGCAGGAAACACCGTAGTCAGGTAGATACAACTGTCTAAGTATAGACAGAGTCTGAAGTATGAATCATCCCCTTCCCTATTAGATTCTCTGCTTCTTCAATGCCACCATCCTAACTCTTTTGTCGGGCGGATCCGCTGCTGTAACAATATTGTGATTATCCACCCATTACATTGAGCTTGTACTACTCTACCACTTCCAATCTCAGCCATCCTGATTATCTCTCTCTCTCTCTCTCTCTCTCTCTCTCTCTCTCTCTCTCTCTCTCTCTCTCTCTCTCTCTCTCTCTCTCTCTCTCTCTCTCTCTCTCTCTCTCCTTCCCCTCCTATCTCTGTCCTTTATGTTCCACTCAGAAATCCAAACCCCCAATCATCCCTGTTCCTGCACAAGTTTTAGTGACAGGGTTTTTTCAGAAGTTTTGGGGGTGGGTGGGGTGGGGTGGTGGCTGGTGGTGAATATATTCCGCCGGCACACGCAGGCCCCAACGAGCACTTAGCTGCTCTTGAGAACGCTCAGGTCTAAAACGGACGGTGTGCTAAGTCAAGAATGGCACCGTAATGAATAATTGAGGCTCAGGTCCTTTTTTGTTTTTTATAGAGCCCCGGCCCGGGTGGATGCGTCACCCTCGTGTTTCCCATGGCCATCTCTGCGAGGGCTTGGTGTATTTATGGCTCCACGGCCCCTCCACCCCCCCCCTCCACCCCCCACACCCACCCCCCCCCCCCCCCCCCCCCCACCACCCCCCTCCCCCCCCCCCCCCCCCCTGAGCAGGGGAGGTTTAAAAATAAGAGATGAGGACTGCACTGTGAACAGATGTGTTTGTCTGTGGCACTTCCTGTTTGGTTGTTTTTTTCCCATTGGCTGTTGCTGTGGCATAGTGTGAGGCCCCTGGGGACCTGTGCCCCGGCGGACAGGTCTGCTAGTTAAGCAGATCAACTGACAGGGAGACGTGTCCACCTCGTCCCGCCGTGTCGGCAACCAGCTTCGCGCCGCATCTTTCTCACGCTGCTGCTCTTTTATTGGCCCCCCGCAACTCCTTCCTTCCGAGGCCCCGCTCCCTTGGTCCCTCTCTCATCATCTCCTCCGCCTCTCCTCAGGATACCTCCTCCTCCACTCTGTTCCTTTTGCTGCATCTTCTTTATTGCAACGTCCCGCTCTCTTCCACCGGCCGTCCACGTCCTGCTACCCTTTTCTCGTCCTCATCTCTTTCTGTTTCCCACCGTTTGACCTCATCCCTTTACTTATTTTGCACCTCTACACGGTTTCCTGCTTCCAGCCTCCAGTGTATAAATATCATCCTCCTCCTCTTTCCATCCTTCCACTTTTCTTCCCCCCCTCCCTTTGTCCTTACCTTGCCTAACCCCTTCTCTCCTCCCCTCCCTCCCCTCTCCTTTCCCATCTCCGCCCCTCCTTTGCTCAGCTATCCTGTCTCTCCTCTCCTTGCCTCTGTATTCCACTCATCTCCTCGGCTCACTCATCCACACCCCTCCCCTCTACTCCTCCTCTCCCCATCCTGCTGTTCTACCCTCCCATCTACTCCCCTTCTCTGCACTCCCCTTCCCTCCTCTCCCATCCCATCCTCTGCCCTCCCCTCATCTCCTCTCCCAATCCCATCCCTCCTCCTCCTCCTCCTCCTCTCCCCTCCTCTACTACCCTCCTCTCTCCTACCCACCCCTCCTCTGCACTCCCCTCCCCTCATCTCCTCTCCCAATACCATCCTCTCCTCCTCCTCTCCTCCTACCCTCCTCTCCCCTCCTCTGCACTCCCCTCCCCGCCCCTCATCTCCTCTCCCATCCCATCCTCTCCTCCTCCTCTCCCCTCCTCTACTCCCCTCCCCTCCCCTCCCCTCCCCTCCCCTCCCCTCCCCTCCCCTCCCTCCCAATCCCATCCTCTCCCCTCCTGTGCACTCCCCTCCCCTCATCTCCCCTCCCCTCCTCTCCCCTCCTCTGCACCCCCATCCCTTCCCCTCATCTCCCCTCCCAATCCCATCCTCTCCTCCTCCTCCTCTCCCCTCCTGTGCACTCCCCTCCTCTCCTCTTCCTGTCCTCTTCCTCTCCCTTGCCCACGGGCATGTACGTTCCTGCCAGCAGTGATGTATTCAGCTTAGTCAAATGAGAGTGTCTTACAGTGTGTGGAGCTGTTTCTGCATCATCAGTACACATTGCTCACAACAGCGGAGCCCGTCGGCGCCCGCAGGCTCCCCTCCGCAGCCCCCCCTCCACAGCCCCCCCTCCGCAGCCCCCCCTCCGCAGCCCCCCTCCCCCTCCGCAGCCCCCCTGAAATGGAGCTCAGAGACACGCCCAGGGGGCATCCACCACCACCGCCGCCGCCGTACAATTAGCCGCTTGTGATTCATTCATGTGTTTTCGTATGTGTGTAATCGAGCACGTGTGCACTTACATGCCACACGAAACCCCTCTGCAGATGTACAGGCACACACACACACACACACGCACGCACGCGCACACGCACGCGCACACGCACACGCACACGCACACGCACACACACACACTCTCACACAGAGGTTGCGCAAGCGCAAACATAAGTATGCAGGCGAGCGTGCTAAGCGCTGGTGTTTTTGGGGAGAATTATCTAAAGACGCACGAAAGAACAGTGTGAATAAACACAGACAAGTACTCAAACATACACACATTCACACCCACAGGGACATAGACATGGAAGAACAAAAACGGTATGTATTATGAGTTATGTGTGTGTGTTTGTGAGTGTGTATATATGTTGGAGTGTATATGTGTGTGTATACATGTGTGTGTGTGTGTGTGTGTGTGTCTGTAAATATAAGTGTGTGTGTGTGTACATTTGAGTGTGTGTGTGTACATATAAGAGAGTGTGTGTGTGTATACGTGTGAGTGTGTGTTTGTGAGTGTGTATATATGTTGGAGTGTATATGTGTGTGTATACATGTGTGTGTGTGTGTGTGTGTGTGTGTGTGTGTGTGTGTGTGTGTGTGTGTGTGTGTGTGTGTGTGTGTGTGTCTGGAAATATAAGTGTGTGTGTGTGTGTGTGTACATATAAGAGAGTGTGTGTGTGTATACGTGTGAGTGTGTGTTTGTGTTAGGGCTGGCCCGAATACATAATTCCAAGTTTTTAGATATTCGAATATTCGGAGAAAAGTAAAGAAAGAAAAACTAAATTCCCAGTGCGTATCTCTCCCTGCCTGAGTGAGAACCAGCGTTATACACCGAATCCCCTTAGTTACCAACATGATCATTTGTGTTCCTTTCCACCTCCACCGTGTTATTTAGAGAACGTAAAAAGCTACAAAACAAACTACAATATCACGTAGGATGACTGCGTCGGTGGCTTTCGGTTTCGCTCATCGGTCCGAGTCCGATCTTTTTTTTTTTTTACGGCATTCCTTTCCATTCCGTGTAGCCTAAAAGTTTCCCGACTTCCACTTCCAATCAACCACAAAGCTAACATGTGGTTTGAACAAACGGCGCAAAGATTTGATGAAAATTGCACGGCGGGACAAGACACACACGGGGGGAGGGGGGGGGGGGGGGGGGGTTCGA
Source organism: Muraenolepis orangiensis (assembly GCA_027704905.1). NCBI lineage: Eukaryota > Metazoa > Chordata > Actinopteri > Gadiformes > Muraenolepididae > Muraenolepis > Muraenolepis orangiensis. The sequence goes on along the minus strand of CM051004.1, from coordinate 31,478,667 downwards.
CGGATCGCAATAAAAGTACAAATAAACCATCAACGCTCTGTGTTCTGTTCACGCTAACCTAGCCCCGTTATTAGTAGTTTGCGCTGTTCGGTATCTTTTGGCCTTGTTTAAATATTGAAACAGTTGCTAAATACGGTCATTATCATGGAGAACAAAAGTCCGGCGAATAGGCTAGAATGTCTGTTGGTCTTGCAGACTCCCACACTGGACGGGGGGATCAAAGGGCTACCCAAGTATTTGAATAATGATCTAATATCCAAAATACTAAATAAACAAAGGCTAATTTGGTGATCCGGCCATCAAAATCAGAGGCTTTCGAATCTTGAATGGAGATTAAAATACCTACCTAACTAGCGAATATCTGAATATTTGGGCTCAGCAAGCACACACT